>CM067306.1:20774319-21194286 GCA_034231615.1 Meghimatium bilineatum | reverse complement strand
CCAGTCTACATGAGTGTGTGTCCGTCTGTGTCCGCGTAACTGTATTTCCAATGTATTCCTTGCACGTCTTTTCAGCAGCATCATTTTCTACTAAATTAACTAACGATATATTAAATGGTATCTGATTAAATGAGACTTGGAACATCAGGTCAGGTAAACATTGGCCGGTTGGGTGAACAGGCGAGATTTAACTGAATTTTAATAATTTACAACAGTACTTACGTAGAACACAGGTTTTTTTAAGTTTCACTTGAACACGACGGACTATCGATAACAGGTTATGAGGTGTAAGCACGAAAACATACAAATGACAATACACAAGATATATTCAACGTTTCGAACCGTTAGGTCTTCCCCTAGAATATAAAAACAAACAGTGAAAAACAATGTAAACAGTAAAAAACAATGTTACCACCACAGAGGCATTGTTTTTACATTTGTTTTATATATTCTTGAGGAAGACCTAACGGTTCGAAGCAATGAAAATATCTTGTGTATTGTCATTTATATGTTTTCGTGTTTACA
The DNA here is from genome assembly GCA_034231615.1 of Meghimatium bilineatum. NCBI lineage: Eukaryota > Metazoa > Mollusca > Gastropoda > Stylommatophora > Philomycidae > Meghimatium > Meghimatium bilineatum. The sequence continues at coordinate 21,193,761 of CM067306.1, read as the reverse complement.
CCTCATGTGTGTTCGACCATCACAAGTAATTATGACCATTTTTACATCCACTTTTGAAAATTCAGTTAGAATTATGACCATGCATAACAGTACGTAGATGGCTAATGAATCTTATTCGAGCTGTAAGGTTCTTGGACAGTTCATACATGGAATGACAACTGTATGCGGATTTTTGGTAACCTCGTAACCCTTAGTGATAGTCCGTCGCGTTCAAGTGAAACTTTCAACATGTGTTCTACGTAAGTACTATTGTTGTTACATTTCACGGAGCATTACCTTATATTGATTAAGATTCACAGAACGTATATTTAATACTCAGTGAAATCACATGCAGAGGAAGTAGAGGGAGTTCTATGATTAGTGCGCTGGCTTCTTAATCGGGAAGTGGTGTATAAGTTTGATTTGTCCAGCTCAACTTGGAATCTTTTTGCCTAAGAAATCAACATCTCCTAGGTAGACCCGACATCAGGAAATGGCTACTAGGACCACTGAGAAGTAAAGGCGGTCTGCGTGAAGCTGACCACATCATTCCTAAATATATTGTTAATCGAGAAATATACATTCACTATACCTATACACCCAAATCATATAATATGTGGTTAATGTACTTAAGAAAACTGCTGATGTGAATGTTAAAGTCTTGCATATGATTAATTACACTGAGATTAAGGTCCTGCAAATAAACGGTTGAGAACCCTCTCTTATTGTGAGGATCATTGTCTTTTTAACCCCCGAATGTAGTTATATCAGAGCATATGGCCATCTAACATAATAGAGGTCATAGTTCAAAGTAATCATGGCCGGAAATGACCTCCAAGATAATATCTAAAACAACCACGTGTGCCTCTACTTGTAGTGGCATTCAGCACATTTTATTTTGCATACCTTTCATGGCAATGGTATTCAACAATTTTTACAATACACTCAATCTAATGCGGTTGGTTGGCGTTAAGCATTCTTTATACACGTACCTGTAATGGTAGTGCTAGTCAAACAATGTTGCGATTGTATACCATTCATTGCTGGCGTATTTATACTTATATTTACCCATGCGTACTAAGTGACGCAGTGTGGCGTGGAGAACATCGGTATTGGTTTCTTGATGGGAACATAGGACATTCCTATAAATTATCTGCTTGCCATTATGTCAGACATTTAAAAGTTTATAAGCTCATTACCCCAGTTAGCTGTGGGTTTTTCTGATCTTTAAAGTGAGGGGCGCATTGCCGCCCTCACCATTGGACACTCAACATTTCTATCATTCTCTGAACATGTACATTGCCGCTTCCAGTCTCCTCTTCATCGCTATGTAGTGCATCCATAACTGTCGTAATTAACTCAGCTTTATCTCTTCTCATCACTTTGTGATCCAGTATAGCGTTACCCACCAGTAAATCAGCTCTTTCATTGCCTCTGACTCCCGCATGTCCTGAGCAGTACATCCATGTGATGCTTTGAACATTTTAAGAAAAGTGGCCCACTCCCATTTTATCATGTATTTTTCAATGATTGTGAAGCAGTATAGACAGTATAACCGACGCCACCAACTAGACTAAGAAGATTTATAAGTAACACTATGCATAATTTGCACACAAGCGGACGATCCCATTTACCATGTCATGTCGATTTTCGATCTGAAAGGGGATTGTTGATCTGTTGAGGACCTTACTTGATGGTAGAGTTTAGTGGAGGTGCGTTAGAGGTAGATAAAGATACAAGTTGGAGATCAATATAGCGAGATGGACATGTTATAGTAAAGCAAAGTAAACCATCGTAGAGACAGAAGATGGAGGTCCGTTACAGAGACGGCACTCCTTGATGGTGATGCTAACAGCTTCTTCTTCTTCTGCGTTCATTCTCAAATTCCCACTGGATATCTCGTGTAACAGGACAATGGTCCTACAAGATGTCCATTTGGATGTAGTCCAGAGAATGGAAATGCGTTGTGTTGCCGTTTTATTTGCGCCAATGGCCCAACACATTCGTCTTCGACGGGATGCTAACAGCAAAATTAGACAAGCGAATGCTGGCCACACAAAGTCTTATGGTGAAAATCTAATAATATGACACTGGCTCACGGCACAAGCACACCTTAAGCTTGAAATAGAATTGCACTATGATACTGGTTCACGGCACAAGCACACCTTAAGCTTGAAATAGAATTGCACTATGACACTGGCTCACGGCACAAGCTCACCTTAAGCTTGAAATAGAATTGCACTATGACACTGGCTCACGGCACAAGCTCACCTTAAGCTTGAAATAGAATTGCACTATGACACTGGCTCACGGCACAAGCTCACCTTAAGCTTGAAATAGAATTGCACTATGACACTGGCTCACGGCACAAGCTCACCTTAAGCTTGAAATAGAATTGCACTATGACACTGGCTCACGGCACAAGCTCACCTTAAGCTTGAAATAGAATTGCAATATGACACTGGCTCACGGCACAAGCTCACCTTAAGCTTGAAATAGAATTGCACTATGACACTGGCTCACGGCACAAGCTCACCTTAAGCTTGAAATAGAATTGCACTATGACACTGGCTCACGGCACAAGCTCACCTTACGCTTGAAATAGAATTGCACTATGACACTGGCTCACGGCACAAGCTCACCTTAAGCTTGAAATAGAATTGCACTATGACACTGGCTCACGGCACAAGCTCACCTTAAGCTTGAAATAGAATTGCACTATGACACTGGCTCACGGCACAAGCTCACCTTAAGCTTGAAATAGAATTGCACTATGACACTGGCTCACGGCACAAGCTCACCTTAAGCTTGAAATAGAATTGCACTATGACACTGGCTCACGGCACAAGCTCACCTTAAGCTTGAAATAGAATTGCACTATGACACTGGCTCACGGCACAAGCTCACCTTAAGCTTGAAATAGAATTGCACTATGACACTGGCTCACGGCACAAGCACACCTTAAGCTTGAAATAGAATTGCACTATGACACTGGCTCACGGCACAAGCACACCTTAAGCTTGAAATAGAATTGCACTATGACACTGGCTCACGGCACAAGCACACCTTAAGCTTGAAATAGAATTGCACTATGACACTGGCTCACGGCACAAGCTCACCTTAAGCTTGAAATAGAATTGCACTATGACACTGGCTCACGGCACAAGCTCACCTTAAGCTTGAAATAGAATTGCACTATGACACTGGCTCACGGCACAAGCACACCTTAAGCTTGAAATAGAATTGCACTATGACACTGGCTCACGGCACAAGCTCGCCTTAAGCTTGAAATAGAATTGCACTATGACACTGGCTCACGGCACAAGCACACCTTAAGCTTGAAATAGAATTGCACGTCTTGGAAATTAATGAGTAAGTTCTGTGAAGCTGAGACGTTTATCCAGCTAAAAGGGGATGAGCACACTCAGGATACCCAAATTCAGAGACTTTGATTTCAGCTAGGTCTTATTTTTCCATACTTCTTACTCGCCAGCCGCTTTAAAACACGGATCAGAACTCATTCGCTAGTTCACTAAAATATTAAGTCAGTCATTATCAGTCATTACTATGGCTTCTTCTTCGTGAGATTTTTCCCTCGCATACTGTCTAAACAGATACCCCCTAATCTATAGGAAAATGCTTCTCTTGGCCCATCTTAACTATCTTGTAATAGTGGACGCCCCACATGTCTCCTTCTTTCTAAGTCTTCATTGTTGGCTTTACGTTCAGACCAAGCTAAGAATGTTCTCACTAATCCGTGTCTAAAAAGCTTATAGTCGTCTATAAATCACATTCTCGCCCTAGAAACGACTTCAGTGAGTCTATAATTGAGGCTGAGGCGGGGAGGAGGATGATGGTTTTGTGGACCGCAGGAAGCCATTTAGTATTCCGGAGACATCCCTGGAGGAGACACTTCCTGACGTATTGACTTTTTAATAAAGGCGATGTACCCCGACGGCACTGTCTGGGTTATTGATGTAGCAAAAATTCATGTTAGCTATTATTATTATCATCAATATTACTGGGCGCTAATTTGTTATGTCGATTTTATTGATCAACGTTGCTCCCGCAGTTAGTTGATTTTATTATTTACTGGTTTCAATTTTCAACAGGATATGAATGTTAGTGTTGTTAAACTGGAATTCAAGTCATTTTATATTCATTTTTAGTTTTTCCAATGTAGAAAGAAAGATTTATGGTGAAGCTTTCTCTGTGTATATGTTATTTGTTGTATATACAAATTTGCATCACCCGTCGGCAACACGAGAAAAGTACCATATGTATTATCAAGTCTCGCATGCGTTACGCTGAGAAAGTATCACATGTATTATCAAGTCTCAGGTACGTTACGCAGATACAAAATATCACAGGTATGATCAAGTTTCGCATGAATTACGCAGAAAAAGTATCACATGTATGATCAAGTTTCGCATGAATTACGCAGAAAAAGTATCACATGTATGATCAAGTTTCGCATGAATTACGCAGAAAAAGTATCATATGTATGATCAAGTTTCGCATGAATTGCGCATAAAAAGTATCACATGTATGATCAAGTTTCGCATGAATTACGCAGAAAAAGTATCATATGTATGATCAAGTTTCGCATGGATTACGCAGAAAAAGTATCACATGTATGATCAAGTTTCGCATGAATTACGCAGAAAAAGTATCATATGTATGATCAAGTTTCGCATGAATTACGCAGAAAAAGTATCACATGTATGATCAAGTTTCGCATGAATTACGCAGAAAAAGTATCATATGTATGATCAAGTTTCGCATGAATTGCGCAGAAAAAGTATCACATGTATTATCAAGTCTCGCATGAAAAACGCTGAAAATATCACATGTATGATCAAGTCTCGCATGAATTACGCAGAGAAAGTACCACATGTATGTTCAAGTCTCGCATGTGTTGCGCAGAGAAAGTACCACATGTATGATCAAGTCTCCCCTACGTTGCGCAGAGAAAGTATCACATGTACGATCAAGTCTCGCATACGTTGCGCAGAAAAAGTATCACATGTATTATCAAGTCTCTCGTTCGTTACGCGGAGAGAATATCACATGTACAATGAAGTCTGACATGGATTACGCAGAGAAAATATTACAGGCATGATTACTTCTCACATGCGTTACGTAGTGTCTAAATGTATTAGCTAAGTAATATGTACATGGTACGAAGTGATAAGATCGTATTCTGATAGATAGTTATTATGTCATTATGGTTCAAATTACTTATAAGTTTTTCAGAGATCACTTACTTATAAGTTTGAATACCTCTATTTCAGTGTTCTCGTTTAGTGATCCTTCCATTTATATTTCTTTATTGATGTATACCAAATATACAAGATTTATACAACACATTTGCCTACCTAGTGTGGCAAATCTAAGGCACTAGAACACCTGTAGCAGGCATCATCGACATAAAAGTAGTAGCGTTAGTAAGGCTGGAAGATAAGATTATTAATAATTGTTCACGATAAACAACTTATCTTTATGATAAATACCCAGACACATGATGATTTGCAACTCATTTTATGTACGTAATACCAAATACTTGGCACAACGGTATCGGTTAGCAGATATGTCCGTGTAAATTGATACAGAAACTAGCACAAATAATGTTGGCAAAGTGTTCTAGGAGGATCCAAACAAGTATATTATATTGGTCATTATATGCTCTAATGAGCCAGAATAGCATGTACAAGGACAAAATATAAGGAGTGTTGCTAATATTTAAGTACAAAACATCGTAACAACAAACACATAAGCAGACGTTTCGACTAAAAAGCCTAAATCGGGACTCCAAAAAAACTTTAAAAAGAATACTAAACAAAGAGACACATAGTACGATACAAAAATATAAGATGAGCAAACGTAGATAATAAATAAGAGTCGATAAGAACAAGAAGAAGAAAACCATCAGAATGTAAACACTCAGCGACTTGTTAACAAAAAATAAGCACAAATGGAGTACAGAATATCCGATAACCAATGTCTAGAACGTGTATCTGTGGATAATGCACCCACATTCGGCAAACCACTATGGCAAGAGACGAAAACTGTTGGAGATCAACTAAAACCAACGTGTAGAGACAACACATAGTCAGATCCAAACTATCACAAAAGTGATAACTTTAAACACGAGATGAGGGCAAAATATCGCCCACATTCGGCTCGCCAAGCAATCTTTATTAGCCTGCACATGTCGATTTGAAAGTACTATATTCACTATATACATAATGCCCGCGAAAAAGACCCCCCCCCCCCATAAAAAAGTAACGGTCCTCTTTTGCAGCGAGATAATAATAATATGGGATATATCATTATAATATATATATATATATATATATATATATATATATATATATATATATATATATATATATATATATATATATATATATATATATATATATATATACACACTTTAAACATTGAATGTCTCGTTATCTTGATAACCACAATAAACCACTTCGTTCTTCCTATTACGCTCCCATGAATCCTCAAAGCATAAGTGTGACACTGGCATCTTAGCACAACTATCTCAACTACGTTGGTATCGATATTATCCTGGAACTGATAGGAATTCATATCAAGCCTAACATGGACACCATTGAGACCAACAAGACATGTATGAGACATATTGAGTTCAACAAGACATGTATGAGACACATTGATACCACTAAGACATGTATGAATTCTCCAGTTATGGTTGATATCACTAATACATGTATAAGACCGCCAGCTATGGGTGCTATCAAACATGTATATTATTACCACGCAAGAACAGAGACGGCGACACTGTCTTTGTTAAATAATTATTCAGAGCGTAACTCAACAACCTTTACTCAACCATGTTGGATTTTGGTATAAATCCAACCCTTTTCCTTTCATCCACTCTTATACAATAGTTAAATTCTCTCATCTCTCAATCTCTTTTTTCCCCCACATCAGTCATTCCAATCCCCACTCCAGCGCACATACAGACACTCTCTCGCTTTCTCTCTCTCTCTCTCTCTCTTTCCAACCTAATCCCGAACCGAATCGCATACACTCTACTCATAACAAGACCATGGTTTCAGCAAGGAAAAATCTAGCCTTCAACAAATCGTATTCATTTATACGGCTCTTAGTGAGCCAGACAGACTTCTCTGAATAAATGTTATTACATGGTATACTAGCAACACTAGTCGACAGAAATAGAAGCTGAGAACAGAGTAAAGGAACTAGTACAGCGGATACTTGTTAAAACATAGTTCAGCAAATGAAGGAAACATAGTTCAGCAAATGATAGGAAGGAAATATTGCTGGAAATAGTAATATAAATCATATCAAATGACAAGGATAACTATCTATCTATTCGCTAAACTCTTTGTTGCCTTTCAGCCTCCGGGGTAGAAGAGTTTTCTGGAGATGACACTCGTGTGCGCTCAATATATTGTGGAATTTGTCGCCTCTTTTATTTCGGCTGTCCATTGTTTTCGTGGTCGGCCTCTAAGTCTGCTTTCGCTGTATCTGTGTAGTACAGTGTGCTGTGGTATGCTGTCTGATGGTGTGTGCAAACCGTTTTATCTGTTGTCTCTTAATACATTCCAAGATTGGGATAGTGCCAGTTCTTTGTCTAATGTCCTTATTCCTCACTGTCTCTTATGGATATTCCTAGGACTCTGCGTAAGCATGCCATTTTAGCTGTCACAAGTTTCAGTTTCTCTGAATAGTGTTATTTTGGTGTTTGACTCTACATTTTTGTTTCTGAAGATTGGTGTCAATTGCCCTAGCGCTTAGTATGCTTTACTACATCTATTGTGTATTTCTTTGCTGCTCTTGCCACCTGTTGTTATATTGCTTCCTAGGTATGTGAATTCTGTCACTTGTTTAAGTTTGTTGTTTCCTATATATATATATATATATATATATATATATATATATATATATATATATATATATATATATATTGGTATTACTTTGTTTTTCCTGTCTTCATTACTTTGGTCTTTTCTATATTTATCTTCATGTTAAAGGTTTGGCATGTTTGATGTAATCTATCTATTTGTCTTTCTAGTTGCTCTTCTAATGATGCTATTCTGACAGAGCTTGGTCGTCTGCAAATAGCAATTTGTTTAAATTATTCTTCAGATTGTACAAGGATAATATATGCAGAAAATGTGCAGACTTCAGTTTACAAGAATTTCCCTTTATTCACTTGTACTTCTAAAAAATCAGTGCGCTGTCTGCTGGTTATATTGCGCAGAAAACAAAATTACGTAATCAGGAGATAATTCGCAAAGAACTTCTAACAATAATATTTGTGAATCAGAACATCTTAGTCTGATATAGAACCTGCGAACTCTTGCTAATAATATATATTGACCACTGCGCTATGACAAACGAAGCATAGATGTAAGGTCTACATCCTCAAACCTTCTGTGTGTTATCGAGAATCGACAAGGTAGTAATGAACAGACTGCCACCTCACATGCATGTCGCAAGAAGCGACAATGCGCGTTAATTCACCACGCCATGATTTCCATTGTAGTGAAGAACCATGCCTCAACTGTTGAGATACCATCGAATACGGATATTGGCGCAAATAACCCGGCAATACAACGATTTGTCCATCTCTGGACTACATCGTGCTGGAAATCTAGTAGGACCTGGAAATCAGTGTCCTACTAGATCGCCTACAATCATGCTGAGTCAACAGTCACATGGAACTGTCCAAGTAAACTTCCACATCCAAGAGAATGCTAAGGAACACTAATCCGGTACTGAAAGTGAAACACTACTCCAGTAATGTACCACCATGCACAAGGAAATGATTAACAAAATGTACTTCTTTGGGTGAAAAATTCTTCTATTGTCATCGCGGATTCACATAATTATTTATACAACAGCGTTGTCAAGGTCAACTCACAATATGAATTATTCCGCTCTTTTTGGAAATACACTGTACTTGTAACAGTGAGAGAGAGAGAGAGAGAAGATAAACATATGGGGAATGGAAACATGCTTTGTCCTTGCGAAAGTTTTTGACGATCTTCCATATAGTAAAATGTCTAAATTATATTTTCTTATGCCGAGAATTACAACTTGTACTGTCAGCTCCCGACAAATCTAAACGGTTAGTTTTATCAGGCCGTTCTTTCATATTCTAAAGGACTAAATTGGTAGCGTATCCTATTCAGGACGTAGCCATCAACCCTGCATTTTTTGGGGGATGTAGTGACTTTCTAGACAATATAAATATGTTCAGTAGTGTGCAATTGCTTTCTGAACGGTCCGGATGAACTGCTTGTGGCGGGATTGGAACCCGTCACCTTGGCCGTCACAGGCGCGTTCTGTACCCACAACGTTGTCTAAAGGACTGTTGGACACAATAACGCATTCAAGAACTAGGCACTCTTTCGTATGAGAGTGGAATTTAACAGATGACCATCTCACAATATCCAAGTAATTTTGAAGACGAAAGAATTGATTCCTTCACACCATGGTTATCTACACCTTGTTTCCACAAACAGACTTCTAGACATGCATGTCTATCTAGAATTATATATTTCACAACATATATATATATATATATAAGCACACGGGTACTGCATCAAAAATATTCGCCCGCTATACATGTTCTCCGTTGGTACATCATTGACAAATCATGGAGAGTATTTTCAAAGGGATCGGAGTTTAGGGGTTGAAATGTGTTAAGAGTTTACAGGTGAGTGATTGTTTTGAAAGGGGTTAGAGTTTACAGGTGAGTGATTGTTTTGAAAGGAGTTAGACTTTAAAGGTGAATAATTGATTGTTTTGAAAGAGGTTAGAGTTTACAGGGGAGTGATTGTTTTGAATGGGGTTAGAGTAAACAGGTGAATAACTGATTGTTTTGAAAGGGATAGATTTTACAGATGAGTAACCTGTTGATCTAGCAGGGACAGAGTTTACAGGTGGGTAACGATTGTTTTGGTAGGTGTTTAAGCGTACAGGTGAGTAGCATATTATTTTGAAAGGGGTTCGAGTTTACGGATGAGTAACTGATTGTTTTGAACCACAGAGTGGAATAGTTTATTTAAAACGCGCATAAGTGTGCGAGAAATAAGGAAGAAGAATTAGTAACCACAATCAATGTTCACAAATAACATGAAAAGAAACACACAAAGTGGCAATAAAATATGAGCAAAGTAGAAACTTCCGTTCAAGCGCTGTGTCAATCTTGTTGAATTCTGTAAAGTTTAAAATAAAGACAACAGTAACAACAGAAGAGTACATTTTCCATATACTTTTTTACGTCTCATGAAGTGGGTAACTTTAAATGAACAAATCTAATCAACATTATATATATATATATACACTTTCCCGCCAACTTAAACTGTCTGCTTCATACAACAGTCCGAATTTTATATATAAATAATGTAACTGATATATTCTGGGGGGAGGGGTTGCTAATAGAAAAATAGACACAAAAGATTTTCCAAGACAAAGCACACACGAAGTCTCGTCGCCATGACAACAAAGTTGGCATGCACTTGCAAGATGATTGGCTTATGGTGTATTAGACAGAAGCAGTGATCCAATCAAAACTAGCTTAGGGAAGACTAATGGAGAGAGTAAATTATAAAACGGAGTACAGATTGGCTAACCAACCGTGCTGTGTCTGTAGTGTCTGGTTGATGTGTGTGTGTTTGTGTGTGTGTGAGCGTGAGTGTAAGTCTGTCTGTCTGTGTGTTTGTCTAAGACTGACTTTGTGGGTGTGCGCAAGGGAAACACAAGATTTTTTTAGGTGACAGCAATACAATTTGTCAAGCAAGAGAAACTAAACTTGTTTGCAACGATCGTTTTTCACATAATCGTCGTTCTAGTTTGGGAATTAGGGGAATACAAGAAATTACATTAAAGAACTCCCTAGATGCTAAACAACCAAGAATGTGGCCACTAGGACGCAGATACAATCCATGAGAAATGAAGTCTTCTTTGGCACCATTAATATTATTGAAAAGCGATCAGTGAACAAGTCAACATTCTTCGATTTTAACCGAGGCAAACAATGTAAAACAGACGTAAGGAGAGTAAGATGTGCAGAAGACAAATATTTTCCAGTTGTATTCCCAATTATGAGAATTGAGTTCTCTTTTTTATTTCTGTTTTAGAACTGACAAGCAGTTTTCAATGAGTTTTCATTAAGGAAAGATCTTAACATTTTATTGAAAACTAAATAGTAGTTTCCACTGTTTTATTGAAGACTTAAAAGTAGAGTTTCCACTGTTTTATTGAAAACTAAAAATAGAGTTTCCACTGTTTTATTAGACTAAAAAGTAGAGTTTCCACTGTTTTATTAAAGACTAAAAAGTAGAGTTTCCACTTTTATTACAGACTAAATAGTAGAGTTGATAATATTTAATTGTACCGCCATAAGTTGTGGCCCATCCTTCTCCACCCGATCCTATCTGCGACTGCTGTGTGGAAATCAACAGTTCCAGGAGACGGTCACATCCCACTGGAGCCCTAATTTATCTAATGAGAAAGTGATATCTGAGGTTCGTGTTATCTCCAATGACTGTGTTATACAACTACACCTATCAATGTATATATATTGGCCAAGCATTAATTTCACATCAAAAGTGGTAAAACGATTCGATCATGGCGGTGCCAATTAGGACGCCTGTAGAATCCACATTTATATTGTATTACCTTATATTTACCTCGATTTCAGCAATTAAACGTGGGCCTCCACAACAATACAACTAGTATTATTAATAACTGTCTCTTAACTATCTTCAATGCCGCGATGTTACAATACCCTAATATACCCTCTGTATCGACCACTGTATGATTTTCCACTATTTCATCAATTCAAACTACTTATTCAAAATTCGTCTGACTATGTTGTCGAACAGTTCAGAAAGCAATGGTAAACTACTGAACGCATTTAAATTGCCTAGAAAATCACTAAAGCCAATAAAAGCTGGGTTGATTACTACGTCATGAATAGGATATGCTACCAATTACATTCAAAGAGCAATATAAACATAGAGTTATACAGGTCCATGCCCCATGTAACACACCAAGGAACGAAAATAAAAGAGAGGAATTTTTTGAGGATGTAAACAGATTAATAGATAACAGCAACAATGAAGAGGATCTATATAATGTGGGAGATTTAACGCACACCTTAAGAGCAAATAGAGGAATATAAAGGACTTTTCGGCGACACAAAATTGACGATAACGGTTATTAACTAATAGATACATGCATTCAGCACATCCTCTTTATAACGAACACCTTCTTTAAACATAGACAATCACAAGTGTACATATGGTATAAATGGAACAGTATGGAATGCAAGAGTCAGATAAACTTTATACTCACAAAAAGAAACTAGACAAATAATAACAGACGCAGGAGTAATATCTAGCATGTGTGCAGACACTGCCCATAAGGCAGTAATAATAACAGTCAAAACAAACAGCGAAAAATTACAAGCACAAGAAAAGCGCCAAGGGCAACTAAAAATATAGATATTAGAAAAACTAAACATGTGTGAAAAATATATCCAGGAAGTTAATGAAGAATTCGCAAATCTACCAGAAAACACCCAGCACATATAATAAAAATTGAAAATTTCAAAAATACGATCATACAAACAGCAGGAAGCATATGTAGACATAAAAACAATAAAGGCACGAAACAAACAAAAAACAACTTTGTGAACATAAGAGGTAAAGAACGAAAGATAAAAAATAAAAAAATACAAGAAATAGGCAACAAGAAAAACGCATGAAAATTATTTAGCATACAAGACAGCAAAGATTAACACCTGCAAAAACTAAGTCATGGCAAGAATATGGAGAAATGCTTAACAATGATAGATAAAACGCATCAAATATGTTCTACAAAAAAGTACAAAATATGGGAAGTTGAAAGACATGAACCAACAAAAATAATAATTGATGAACACGGCAACATAGTAAACCGGCCCCAAAAAATCATGAAAAGATGGAAAAATTACTTCAATCAACTGTTAAACTTTAAAGGAAAAGGAGAACTAAGATTTTTCAAAATACAAATACTTCCTTGTCGAAGGATGTTTATTTTTTGCATGTGTTCCTGTACTTTAAAAAAAAAAACCATCCTTGAATGTCATTTAAATATTTTGTAAGTGGTCTCACTGTGACTCATAAAGCGATCGAAATTTATATGCTATTGTTTCCATGCTTAAAAATAATGTGTGTACATGACAGATTTTACAGTAAATTGTGTGTTATGCACAAATTCATAGCAGATTTTCTATTATTATTGTAATGATGACTCCTGTGCTGATTACTAAATACTACAATTCTCTGAGTGCCAAATGTTATGGAAAAGGTTGCCGTTTTCAGAGTCATTGAAGAGAAAATGAGTTTACTCACAACCATAGGAAGTGTTTAAACAAATCCGTGTGTACAGTCATTTCAATTGATATTTATTTGTAGACTACGCGGTATTTTGTTAGATAATACTAGCTTGCAATAATTGCTTAAATCTGTCTTAGACAATCAGTACGGTGTGCCGGTAGTATTTTAATATACAATATATAAACATGTGTTCCTACTAGTAATATTATAATATAAAAAATTAGATGAAGTTGTATAACATGTAATTCATGTGTGTGTGTATATATATATATAAACGTTGATGGTCACGTGATAAAACATGGCGTGCGGAAGTGACAGCTTTGGCTCCTGAAACTTTTGCAAACATTAACTAGCTAGTGATGTGTTTAACGTGGTTTTCGACAATATAAACCTCCTAGATGAATTAATATAAATAGTAATCAACTGAAAGCCAAACAATAATCAAAACACGTAACGAATTGGGTCCTACTTAATTTAAGGAACAGATCTTCTATAACTGCCGACTGTCTAAATCAAACCCAACAATCTAAGTACTGGAGTACTTTAGGCTATTGGGAGAAAACCTTGACAGAAAACCCCCATTGAGTAGGCGGTTAGCGGATAAGGGTAAGGATAAGGGGGAATAAACCACGACCGTCTCCAGTAAGACCTGTTATCTAGAATTGTCACATGACAGGACGATGTTCCTTGTTGGGTTTTCGGTTGGTCACTATTTATATACTTGGAATCACCTTGGCTATTTTTGCCATGCGATTTGAAGTATGTAAAGTGACATACCGAAAGCCCAACTATAATTTTAAAAAACATAACGAATGGGGCCCTAATTAATTCAGTTGAATGGTCTTTATTTGGGAACGGCCATGAGCAAACACTCATCAAATAGTCCGGAGGGGACACCCTAAGAAAGGTGATGTCGAATACGAGCATCCTCTGACGTCTCCCGCAGCACTGCTTCATTCCATACTTATTGGCTTAGCCTTTCCCTTGGATTACATTAACGGAACCGAGAGGGGAATAGTGCAAAATTAGCAAGAAACTCCATATAAGTTGCCCGGGCTTAGCAAAACATATCAAGAGAGAAACAGAAACAAGCAGCAGCATCTCATATCTCAGAAAATGATCAATGGATTGCGTCTTCATTTTTTGCTTAATGACCGTCCGCAAGACGGAAAAAGGTCATACAAACATGAACATATATATTCAATCGCTTTTTATTTGTTACTTTTCCAGTGGACACAAATTGAAAGACACCAACAGTTACATGATTGCGGTATGAATAGAAAGTACAAAATGTAAAATTACCTTGCTTATACCATTGATCAATAATATATTATAGCATTCCTCTCCAGAACAGTGTGGCAATACTTCTTCTTCAGCCTTCATTCTCAAACTCCCGCAAGATCTCTCTTGTAGCAGGACAATAGCCCTACTAGATTTTCAGCAGAATGTAGTACAGGGACTGGAAATGCGTTGTGTCGCCGTTTTATGTGCGCCAATGGCCTGACACATCCGTCTTCGGAGGTATGAGCAATACTACTATCTTATCCCTGTATCGGGTGCAGAACTAGCTCTGAGACTAATCTGTGGATGGATGCGAACAACACCCACAGCAGTATGTGAGATAGATTCAAATGAAGAGCTGTTGGATATCAGACGAAAAGAGCAATGGTGGAAGCTGTAGAAATGCACGAGACAAGAGAATGACCATCCAAATAAAATACTTATTGACACTTGGAAATATATGGATATATCAGGAGAGGAAGATAACAAACACAATCTACCGCAAGAGAGATAACTAGAAAACACATACTTCGGACCACCGCTTTGGAAGAACTTGCACCAATCAACTATTCAAACAACAACATTACTAAATAATGCAGCCAATAAGGGAACGTCACCAACAATTCGAGGACATATGCCATAGAAACTGTAAACAGCTACCCATCATCAACAATCAAGGTCTACATTGATGTCTCGGCTTTCATTGTCACCTGTTTTGCAGGATATTGTATCCATATACGATACCCTGATGGATCTGTCTGCGAGCTCTGTGACTCCTGTGATGAAAATTGCTCAATTTATGAAGCAGTGGCTGAGGCCATCAAGACTGCCATTGAGTTAATACGCCAACAGTTTGATCTCACGGAATAAAAACACTCAGACATAGTCATTTTTACAGACTCTGTGTCAGTTCTGGAAGAACTTAACCATGCCCATAATTAAAATCAAGATACTCTCCACATAGAAAGAGCAGTGCACAGTCTTATCTCTGTATATCTAATCAGTGTGATCATTCAATGGATCTTCAGACATAGCAGGAAACGAAGTAGCGGACATACTTCAAAAAGAGGCGACTAAACACAAAAATGCAAAGACCTTGTATGGGAACTGTCAAACAGATTCTCAGAAATAATACCAAGGAAATCTGGCTGAACAGAAGGGCAAATGGGCTGACAGGTCGAAATGTATTTAGTGAAATGACACTACCAATGGCAACATAAACAGACTCTGTAGAAGAAACCAATCCTTTATCTTTCAGTTTCAAACAGGACATGCAAGGATCAATAGCAATTTAAACCGTATCAAACCCCATCTTGTAGACACTGCTCTCATCCAAATGAAACAGTGGGACACCTCCTTATTAACTGCCCTTACCTTTCAACTACCATAAAAAAACTTCTACAGACACTTAACAGTCACTAACTTACTGTATGGATCACTAAGTCAACTTCAGAAGACTCTCGCAGCTTTGAGAATGGCATTGTGCTGACAAGAGTAGAATTACACATCAGCATTTGGATATCGACAACAACAATATACCGTTGATGTGTATTGGGGAATACGGTGCTAACGTCGCTTTTATTGACCTTTGGATGATGTGATCAGCATCCTTCCATCTTTACTTTCCCTAGCAGACTTAGTATCAACAGTAAGTAAAGTAAAAGTAAAGTAACCCATAGCATTTATTAATGCCGTAGGGGTGTGAGATGTTAGCGACCTCACATTTCACAGGCTCTGCAAATGAGGGCGGTAGCCATCTCCTCTCCCTCACAGTCTTTACTTCCCGGATTAATCCGGTACCCATTCAAGGCTGGGTCGACCTGGGAGCCGTTACGATCTGAAAACATTTCCGCCTCAGCTGGGGAATGAACCCAGGACCACTCATATGCGAAGCCAGTGCGCTAACCACTGCGCTAACGCGGCTCCCCCAACAGTACCAACAATATCAACAGTACCCTACGATAAATATTCGCTTTGAGTGCATCTAATAGAGGATCAAAAATATGAAGTATCAAATAGGTCGACTTTCATAAAACGTAACATCCTTCTAGAAATGTTACCACGTCTCATTACAATGTTCCCATCATATGGACGCCTGTCTTTTCTTCTCATCAGCAAAACAAAATTATCTTATGATTTTCTAAACCACTAAAAATCGATGTGAAACGAGTCTATAAATAATCATGCAAGACAGTCACCGTCGAAAAAAATCCTTGTAGGCAAAACAAACAAACGAGTTTAGAAATTACAGACGCCCATCATTAAAACTTGCAACAGTTGGAAGTCTCGTTAAGAATTCTTCTAGACAGTTGATTTCATATTGACGTAAAAATTAAACTCTTTCCAGTAGTTATTAGAGATCAAGAAAGTGGAAGAACAAATTTTATGTGTTTTATTGACATCCAATACAATAGATCTGAATCAAGAGTGGTCAGCTTTTTTAGGCCGGTGGGCCGAATTTAGATTTGTTTTGAATGGCATGGAGCCAAACAGATTTTTTCTAAATTATCTTGGAGTTCCATGTAATGTTCTCTCAGCTCGGAGGAATCTAGTGCATTTAGTAATTTTAGATCAGCCTGACAGAACAAAGAAGAAAATGGTTTGCCTCGTTGGATTTTTCACAATTATATATCTATGAGAAGTGTTTTTTACAGAACATTTTCATCCCGGTCATTTTGTAAGCTTCTCGGTTCTGTGCAAGTTGCCCAGTTTCTTCTAGTAGTGTATTCAGAAGATCTTCGATGTCAAGCACTGATTTTCCCACCACTAATCTACATATCTAAGATCTTAACTACAAGTATCTTTTATTTTTCACGCCTTGGTGCTAACTGAAGTTATGCAGACCTAGAGGCCAACCACGAAAACAATGGACCAATGAAATAAAAGAGGCGAAAAATTCCACAATATACTCAGCACACACGAGGGCCATCTCCAGAAAACTCTTCTACCCCTGACGCTGAAAAGACAATGATTTTTTTCCATACATACAGAATATTTACAGAGTATGTGGTCAGCATCACAACGTATCTTCTTCTTTCGTTCACTTAGAATGTACTTATATCTGAAGTTTTGTTTCTTCTATCAACTGAATTGTGTTGTGTAAATCGTACAGAGGTCCCCGCATAGTTTTCTTCAACTGTTGTTTCTCTCGACCAGTGTACTTGACTCAGCATTTCATATTCCAGACATTCCTGGAGAATAGCACCTCCTTTCTGAAGTGTCTGTCCATACATTCACACGACTGTGCTGCCAATCGTCAACTTTGTATACAGGTATCTGTGGAATCGATTGTGCCATGTTCTGAAGCATAGAAAGACAACTTGTTCTGGTCTTTTCACAATTTCGTAATCAATTTGTGTGATTTTTGTTGGCTTTCGAATTGCCCTGATATTTTCTCTTCTGCTGATATATTATTGCCACATCTGGTTGATCATCAACAGTACCTGCTTAGTTAGAAGATCTGCGTTTTCATGTCTGAGTATTCCACAATACGAGTGTATCCACTGCATGGGGACTTTGCTATGACTGCTTAGTTTTGTCGGTAGTATATAACGGTCTGGTATTTTTCTGAATTGGAGCACTTGGAGTAGTGATCTTGCATCTTTCAGGAATACCACAGGCTGCATGTGGACCAAGGTTGGGGATGATCAGTTTTTCAGTTTCCACCTTGATTAGCATCAAGGATGCATGCACCATATCATGATTTCTACATTATAATTATAACAGAATTTCCCCGTTGGTACTTTGATTGTATCCCTTATTGTGTATTTTTTAGCACACGGTGCATATTGCGCTCTTCCATTTTGCACTGTATTTTCTGTTGACCCATCTGTATATATTCTGATCCATATATCCATGGATATTCATCACGCAGGAGATTGAGACTTAACTGTTTTACATTAACCCATCTGTATATATTCTGATCCATATATCCATGGATATTCATCACGCAGGAGATTGAGACTTAACTGTTTTACATTGACCCATCTGTATATATTCTGATCCATATATCCATGGATATTCATCACGCAGGAGATTGAGACTTAACTGTTTTACATTGACCCATCTGTATATACTCTGATCCATATATCCATGGATATTCATCACGCAGGAGATTGAGACTTAAATGTTTTACATTGACCCATCTGTATATATTCTGATCCATATATCCATGGATATTCATCACGCAGGAGATTGAGACTTAACTGTTTTACATTGACCCATCTGTATATATTCTGATCCATATACCCATGGATATTCATCACGCAGGAGATTGAGACTTAAATGTTTTACATTGTACATTTTCGATGAAAATTTATTTCACTTCAGTTTGGATATAAATAGATAATCCAAGGGGGTTTATTCTGGTACAGACTTTATTGGGGCGTAACCCTTTCAGGCAAATCAGAGATTTTCTACTGAGTCATTTGACATGATAGATAAAGCTATTTCTCGTCATGGCGGCGGGGTCCGAAAGCAGAGCACAGAAGAGCGAAAATGTTTACTTTCCATGCATGTCGAGTTATGGGGAGCAATTCGATGTACCATAACTTAGAGGGTCAAAGTTACCCATAGACCATGCTGATGCTGGATGTATCAGGAAGAAATGTGCAGGTATCGCAGCTATGTTGTAAATCATGACACGGAGAATTCCGTTCTCTGGACTACACCCTGCTAATCTAC
This sequence comes from Meghimatium bilineatum, assembly GCA_034231615.1. Classification (NCBI taxonomy): domain Eukaryota; kingdom Metazoa; phylum Mollusca; class Gastropoda; order Stylommatophora; family Philomycidae; genus Meghimatium; species Meghimatium bilineatum. Next base: position 21,174,427 of record CM067306.1, on the reverse strand, counting down.
ACGAGTTTGAGAATGAGCGTAGAACTTTTATTTATATTAACTCATGGATATGTTTACAGCTCAACCGCTGACAAGAGTGCAGATAGTGTTGTCATTACACTTCTGGTTAATCATGGGAAACACCCTCTTAAGTCACTAACTTTGTATGGATCTCTAAATCGAAAATATGTACTCACTGCGCAAAACTGAAATCCAATAGGTGAAGCTTCAAACAAGGTAATAACGTTTTGCTAATTGTACGAAACACACATAGGCACACACACAAATCGACGTTTCGACCGAAAGGCCTTTATCAAGAATCACAAATACATATAAACCGAAAACAAGTAGGAACGACACAACTTGCGTTCGCATATAGTAAGTTGGTCGAAATGATAGAAATGAGGTCAAAGGTGACACAAACAGAAATAGGAAGTATACAAAAACAAAGCTGAATACATGTCACAACAAGACCGAGAGATGACGGAACAGATGATATGGATCTCTAAGTAATTTAAGAAGACATGCACATATTCTTTTTTACAGAATGGCATTGCTCTGCCAAGATTAGAAAGTACTCAGTAGCGATTGGATATCCACAACAATAGCAACATTTGGATCTGACAAGTCCACGCTGTAATTACTGCGATGGTGACAATTTCACAAACTATAAAAGACCGTGCGCAATTTAAAATCTCAACTAATGCCTGTGTACTTTCAGGCAGAGTTGATAATGCACCATATTTTTGAAGCACTAACTCATACATAAGGAGACAGTACACATTAACTCGACAGTACACAACACACTCGGTGTGTCTACATCATTAATCAAACGCAGAATGAAATTTAATCAGGGAGGTAGGAGGGTGGGTATGAAAAGCGAGACAAAAGAAAATTCAGCCAGACAGATAGAGACAGGCAGTAATAACGATTGTGTGTATGCCTGAGTGAAACTGGTGGTTTTGTGGACATTCTATACTCAAATGTAGGAGATTTGCCTGTCAACAGAGTTTTAGTAGAGTTTTGAAGAAAATTAAAGTTGGTCTGGATGTAGGAAAGGGAGGACACCAGAACTGGCAGTACAAGACAGCCGGCAGCGACTCGGTTGAACATCGTGTGACTGATCCATTTATAAGTTGTCTCCTTTTATGGCTAAAAGCCGGATACAGCAGTCAGGAAACAGGACGGCTGCTTTTAATACGCCGGTATCACGTCAGCTGTTGCTAATGATGTTGTAATGGAGGTGGAGGTGTTAAAGGAGTCGGAACATCAATTCCAGTAACTATATGGGGTACTGCTGAAGCTGCTGCCGCTAGAGGTGATGGCTGACATGAGGTTGTTGTAAAATATGTCATGTGTACATACATACGAGACGCGTACATGTACACAATCAATTATCTTACTAGGAACTAAGAGACACGTTTCTAATGACATTTGCATATTAACGGTATCTATCTAAGGATTGTCCGGCACTGTGGCGCCGTGTTACACAGAGCACGTCTGTGACGGCCAATGTACCGAGTTCGTATCCAGCTGCAGTCAATTGTGCATCTGCACGGTTCGTATAGCAATGGCAAACTAATAGACGTATTTATGTTGCCTAGAAAATCACTACAGACACAATTTGATGGTTTGATAAATACGGTAATATATATATATGTGTGTGTGTGTGTGTGTGCTTGTGTATATCTGTGTGTTACACACGCCGGCGTGTGTGTAAGAAAAATAGGCAGAGATACAAGTGGGGGAGAAACATCAAGAGATGGACAGGTGTTGCGGTCTGACAGCGTACACCACCAAGACTTCTTCTTCTTCTTCTTTCGTTCACTTGAAACATGTCTATATCTGTAATTCTGTCTCCTTAATAAAACTCACTGTCTTTTGTAGTTCATACAGTGTCCCATAGAGCTTTGATTCCAGTGTTGTTTCCTCTGGCCAATATGTCTGCCTCAGCGTTTCATGCTCAGAACACTCTTGAAGTATATGTTTGGCACTCTGTGCTGCCTGTCCACATGTACACATGGCCGTGTTGCCAATCTTGAACTTTGTATACATGTGACTGCGGAGTCGGTTGTGTCCTGTTCTGAGACGTAGAATTATAACTTGTTCTGATCTGTTCATATTGTGATAGTCATCTTGTGTTGGTGTTTGTGGCTTTCTTATTGACTTTATCATCTGTTTTTTCTGATGGTAGGTGATTGGTATATCTGGTTGGTCTTCGGCAGCACCTTCCTTAGCCAGTTGGTCTGCTTTTTCATTTCCTGGTATTCCACAGTGAGAGGGTATCCACTGCATGGTTACCCTATACTGGTAAGACAATTCGCTAAGTAGTTTTTTTAAGTCTGTTAGTTTTCCAGACTGGAGAGCTTGAAGCACTGACCTTGCATCTGTCGGGAATACCACAGGCTGTAGGTCAGAGTTGGAGTTCAGCAGTTTTTTTAGCTGCCACACTAATTGCCTGGATTTCTGCATCATAATTATTGCAGAATTTTCCTGTCGGTGTTCTGATTGTATCTCTAGGCTTGTGTGGATATTCTATATATACACCTGCACCCCCATTCCTCACAGCATTCTGTGCTGACCCATCTGTGTACACTCTGACCCATATATCTTGTGGATATTCCTCATCCAGGAAACTGAGGGTGACTGTCATTCGCTGCACACTGTTCTGTTCGTCCTCGCTTAGTATTCCTTTCACATGGGTCTGAATGTATATTGGCATTCCATGGCTTTCACTCCACGGGGTTTGCTCTGGTACAGACCTTAAGGGGCTGTCAACTTCAGGTATGTCTGTAAGTTGTCTACGGAGTCGTTTAGCTTGATGGATAAAGCTGCTCCTTTTCAGTCGTCCCATTGCTAGATTTTGGAATCTTTCCTTCATTGGATGACTTGGCATACACTGAAACTTTTCTGCTTGAATTAGTACTTTTGTGTCTCTGCGTTCGCCAAGTGTTTGCATTCTTCCCATTTTCTGCATCTCTGCTATGGGTGTTGATTTCATTGCTCCCAACATTATTCTAAGTGCCTGGTTTTGCACTTTATCTAGATCTTGTAATGTGGTGTTTGATGCAGGACACCATGCAGCTGAACCATATTCCAGGTGTGGTCTTATGCCTTGCTGGTAAACTTTACTGAGTATATTTCCACTGGCTCCCCATGTGGTTCCACTTAGTTTTCTCAGGATAGCTAGCTTCCTCCTGGCTTTTGTTGTTGCTTTGTTTATGTGCTGCTTCCATGTCAGCTTATCATCAAAAGTAACTCCGAGGTATGTGGGTTGTTTGTCTTCTTTCAAGAGCTCTCCATCTATCTTGATATGACCAGCTTTTTGTTTTGGTGAGAGGGTAAAGAGTGTAGTGCTGCACTTATCTGTGTTAATGCTGACGCACCATCTATTAGCCCATAAGGTTAGGGCATCAATAGCTCTTTGTATTTGTTTAGTGCCCACTGTTGCATGTTCTTCCGTGCACCAGATCACCAGGTCGTCAGCATACATTGCCACTTTGATCCCGTGTGGTAGTTCAGCAACTAGGTCATTGATGTAAACCAAGAAAAGTGTGGGTGACAGGACTCCTCCCTGGGGGACTCCATGACACAGTAGAACTTTCTTGCTCTTGCGACCATCTAATTGTACCCTGGCTCTTCTATTATGCAGGTATGCTTTTACCCATTTGTACATTCTTGAGCTAACCCTGCAATTTCGCAATTTCTTTAGGAGCCCTTCTTTCCAGACCTTATCAAATGCTTTCCTGAGGTCTATCCATGCTGCTAGTACCAGTTTCTTTTCTTGGAAGGCATCCTCAATCTCTTGGGAGAGGTAGGTTGCCTGATCTTCAGTAGAGTAGCACTGTCTGAAACCTGCTTGCTGTGATACCAGAAGGTTTTCACTTTCAAGGTACCACTGCATCCTAAGATTGATAATGCGTTCCATTGTTTTACATAGACAGCTTGTGAGGCTGATGGGCCTGTAGTTGGAGACTGTGTTGCCATCTTTTCCTGATTTGAGGAGTGGTATCATTATTGCTTCTCTCCACGCCTGTGGTACATTACCTGTGGACCAGCTTGTGTTAAAGATCTGCAGTAGCTTTGCTCTTGCTGCACTTCCCAGGTTTCTAATCCTTTCATTGGACACTCCATCAGCTCCAGGGGACTTTTTCATTTTCAATTTGGATATTGCATGCTCCAGTTCTCTCATTGTGATTGGTGCCTCCATGACTTCAGGTATAGGTTCACCTTGTCCAATGTTTTGCTGGTTCTCTCGAACCTCCTGTTGTTTGTCTGGGCTGACTTTGACGTTATTGTCTTCTGCAAAGGAATCTGCAAAGTAATCAGCTGCATGTTTACCTGTTAAAATGTTTCTATCTTTATAAAGTGTGATCCTGGTATTTCTCCCTGTACCTTCATCATTTAGTTGTTTTACAAGTTTCCATAATTTCCTAGTATCTCTTTCTAGGTTCAGCGACTCTGTTTTTTCTTTCCAGCTGCTCCGTCTGGCTTGTAACTTGGCTCTTTGAAATTTAGCCTTTGTTTGCTGATATTTGTTGTGATGTTCTTGGCTAGGTCTGTTCTCAGCCTGCTTTCTAGATGTTTCCATCGAGACCAGCACCGTGCAGAGGTGATGGGGCTTAGTTCAGCCATCAGGGGCTGGAAACTAAGACTGGTCGGGCAGTCGCACTCGAGCAGGACCATAGTCCTGCCCTAGTAAGCAGAGTGCTGAAGACGGAGGCATCCAGCCACAAGGCGCACAGATAATCAGGATGCCACGCACAAAACACAATGGAAACATGTCTACCACCAAGACAAGAGACAATGTCCAATGCAGCCAACCTTCGCTGCATTTATTGATGTTGATGATATTTGGTGTTTTTTTGGTACCAATTATGATGCATAGCGAACAAAAATGTTTCAGCGATGTGATGCTGTTATATGTAGCTCTTGCATGTTGTTCAGAAATATAAGTCATACCTTCGTTGTTTGTACACAAAGATAAGAATATATTACAATGTAAATAATAACAACAATACTGAAAACAATCATTGAAAACAAATCTTTTAAATCCCATAAAAAAATACATGTTTCCTATGTTTTGTGAATTGACATGAGTGTTACCTTTGATGTGTGAACTGATACATAAGTGTTACCAATTTCCTGTTGGTTTAAACTGTATTTCCTGACCTTATGATGTATTTGTTACTTAAATCAAGAGAGTAGATATATATATTTGTCTGAAGAGGTTCATCGTAGAATTCTAAGGGTGTGGAGAATTTGCATCTTTGTACTCGAATTGTCCGCATATGCACGCCCTCTCAACGAATCGGCACGTCGTCTGCCTAGAGTATCACTCGTAGCACATATGATAATCCCCGGTGATTAACTTTAATCCCGGCAAAATTCAACGCGTCACATGCCACTGGTCGCCTTTTTTATTCTCCCGTGTATGGTACTCGAACAATTTTTATCATTTTCTAAAGGTTTTTCGATTTTTTCCTAACTATTTTCAGAAAACTTTCACCAATATGAAGGGTATATTCACGAAAATTGGCGAATGACTTTTACGAATAGTTAATCCTCCCACACCCCTACCTACGGCACTGTGCCCCCCGACAGCTTTTTCTCAGTTGTAAGCATGTATGCTCAGTCGTATTTGCTCGCGGCATGCTAGGAAAATAATGGCTGTCTACATATGTTCAATTAAAATGTGCAATGTTCTTATTTTATGTTATCAAATGTTAGGCGATAACAAAGAATGATTAATGTTCAACAGAGAACTCTGAAAGCCATGAATGGCCCCCGTCCCCGCCATCCTTCCCTTAGAGTAATCATATCTTCATTGATCCTCGTTCTGAAGAAGATTTTAATTAATGTAATCCGCACAATAAATTGAGATTAATTTTTTTTTTTTAGCTGGTTCAAATGATTAATGGTTTATCGACAACTGGATTGTGAAATCAATTCCTACTAGTGGCCAGAGTGAGCCATTGTGAAAACCCCTATCTTGAACTACACTACAATAGGTACCATGATTTTCAGAGAACCATTATAACGTAATGTCAATGTTATGAATTCACTGCACATTGAACGGTGTCCGTTTTTCATTATTGTATCAGCGAAATGGTTACACGTACTCTGAAGCTCACTATTTCAGCTAGCATAAAACGATATACTGTCAGCAGACGATGACTGGAGCCACAGCAGATTTGAGAGTTTGCCGCTGCCCTTAAAAAATAACACAAACAACAGCAATTGTAAACTCCTTTCTTGTGCGAGTACAAGAAGAAAGAAGATTGTAAATGGAATCAATCCGGGATCATACTCTGTTTTCCACAACAGGTCGCAATGTTGTTATTCTGTTTTCCACTTTGGGGTCCCGGCTTACGTGTCATCCAACAGTGGACATAAATAACACTGTTTCAGGTCTCAGTGATATTTCTTCATAAATGGGCTAATCTGGGCTAAAACAACACAAAATAAAGTCTAGATTTGGCTTCTCAGGGGGATGTTAAAGTGGCAAAGAGACGAAATGTCAACGAGAACGGCCCGAACGAGACAGAATACAGTCGTCAACTAATCACCAGATCAGTCCAAGTTCTTAAAAAGGTAAGAGGTTCGGAAGTAAATCCGCAAAACTGATGTCATCAACGGGGGTAGATTTCCTACAAAATGAAGGAGACGAAAATATTGCAAACTGAACCGTTGTTAGAAAGAGCAGATGTGAACGAGAACAGCAGTAGTGGATAGTAACAATTTGGCATGCATGTAGCGTAACAGACGGTCACAGGTGTGATTTTGAAAACCCAGCGGTTTTCAACTTTTATACTGTGTCCACCTTTAGGCACAATTTTTTTTCACTGATCTTTATTTTTAAAATGCATTAGCTTTCTTTATCGATCAGCAAGATTTTTCAAATTTGATTTACATATAGAGCACTGTATCCCTCAGCAAGACATATCAAATTTGACTGACATATAGAGCACTGTATCTAAATAAAAATAATTGTCATCTTGTTGACCTAATTTCATTATTCTCTCTGTGCCCACCCCTACCAAATCCCCCACACGTTTCCGTGGTCCTCCTGGCAGTCATATGTCCCAGGCTGACAACCATTGGCCTACCACACCCAATATGTCAAAGTGACATACACATGCCAGGTCAAAGTTCGATAGGTTCAAAAGAAGCAATATGTAAAACACGACACAACGCATTCCGTGCCCCCCCCCCCTGGACTCCACCCTACTAGCCGACAGGAGTTTAAGAACAAGCACCGAAGAAAGGAAACAAAATGTATTTAAAACGTTCTATCTGTGTGTCAGTAATCGCGCATGCGTAGAGATACTGTGGATCAAGGGGGGGGGGGGGGGAGGAAGTAGCTCGCACACGAATAGCCAAATGTCCGCCAATGTCTCTGTGTATTTAACAATTCTGCTGACGTCATAATGTGAGCACAAAAACTCATGTCATTAATGAAACATGTACATTTCGCTCTGCTATGTTGACTATGTGATCACTTCCCACCCTCTAAGGCTCAATTCGTCGATTATTCTTTCTTATGCATAATTTCAGAATTCCAGTTGAATTATTTCATAGACCGTAGCTGGCAGATTGGTGATGTCTATAAAAGTTCACGGTCACACACGGTCATAGCACAGCCGAGGCCATATATCTGGCTTTAGAACGCAAGTTCGAGCTCCAATCACCATTACGCTTAACCGCAAGAGTGGATCACAAGCCACCTAGGGACAGACAATACACAATATTAAACGATACATAGTCGAAACCTAAATCAATGCATTAAGCGTCTCCAACTTTACAATTATTCGTTATTTACCATATGTATATTATATGAGGTCACTAGTCAATCTCCCGAGTATGTTATTTTTCACTTTTAAATGTACTATACCTGTATTCAACGATGCATAAGCAACTGTGCTTCGTAAGTAACGTTAGAAAATTTCAGGGTTAAAAATGTTGTTGAAATCGGCATAATTTTCTTACACTAAAGAGTAACTATAATAACGTATGTCATAGCGCTCAACAAGAAATCGCACCACAACACAACACACATAGAGAATCTTTGTTAAAGCATAGTAAGACAGTCGTAACAAGCTCCAACTAAACATAGTAAAACAATCAGTCGTAACAACCTCCAACTAAACATAGTAAAACAATCAGTCGTAACAGCCTCCAACTAAACATAGTAAAACAATCAGTCGTAACAGCATCCAAAACTAAACATAATAAAACAGTCGCAAAAGGCTGAAACTCCGATTTTACTACTCTCACAAGAACCATTATTTTGGCTGAAATTATTCTCTCCTACATCCAGCAAATCTTAAACTACATCTCCCAAGACTATCCCCCCTGTTCTGGCGCCAGAATTGTGCCGGGTCAATGCTTGCTGCCAGAATCAGACATTTTATTCAATGAGATCCCTGTTATTGACAATAATATATATTATTATGATGCATTTCTTCATGTCCAGCCTCCCTTTTTTCTATCACAGACAATTTCAAATCATGTATTATCGTTGCTGTTATTTGTCACTCCTCCTGTGCTCTTTCTTTATCTTTCTATTCTTTCTTTTTGTTACATTTTGTTGGATCCATGGCGTAGTGGTTAAGCCCTTCGCTTTCTGCTCAAGAAGTTGCGGGTTTGAATCCCTCTTGCGTCGTCTTGTGTATAGAATTGATTTTTTTGTGGGAGATCGATTAAAGCTACGAAGTAACGTGCTATGAGTCGTACTCTCGGAAAGCTTCGTTGAGAGGGACGAAGTACATATGGGTACAATGAAGTCAATCCTCCACATCTTTTCACACATTTTACAATCACTTTTTTAAAAGGAGTGATATCAGTTGTCGTCCATGTACCTTCGCTCATCTTTTTCAACCTGACCTATCTTCTTTCTCAGTTAATACGTTTTTTAATCCATCTTTACAGAGCGTTGTCTTCACTGCCAGTCTGAATCATCTGGGTTATGTGCAAGTTGCCCAGCCTCTCCCAGTGGCATCTTCAGAATAACTTTTTAAATACATGTCTACAAATATGTCATGTCTAGCATAGTCTTCATGATTTTCCCGTTCTCTCCATTTACTTCATTCTGTTTTCTAGACCCATCTCGTCATTCCCCCATTCTCTTTAAATCATAATCCTCGGGGATTTCTCCTTCTGAAAGTTCTCTTTTCTCTGATCCTAATTTTCTGTTCTTTCGCGAGCAGCGCTATTGATCCTTCGTTGCATTCAATGAGGGATTTAGCGGAGATTCTGCAGAGGCTTTCAGCGTCTAATTTAAACTGTCTGTTATCAGTTGACGACACATAGCGAGCGTGCCATCACATACAATCATTACCGCAAAGATACAACACACCTCAGCCCAGTTATTACACCCACTTATATATGTGTATAGGTATGTATATATATATATATAGTGTGTATGTGTTTTTCCACCACCTGATGACCATTATTCACATCCACTTAGAAAAATTCAGTTAGAATTCTGACCATGCATAATAGTACATAGATGGCTAATGAGCCCTATTCGAGCTGTAGTTGTTCTTGGATAGTTCGGACATGAAATGATCACTGTAGGCGGTCTTTGGTCTATCCGTGACTTTCTATACATGATATAGTCTACCATATAGTGTATAGAAAGAACACTGCTATTGCACAATTGTTGAATTACTGTACGTCTATACAGAATTTTTTTCCCCATTAGGGAGTTGCATGGAGGTTTCGAGTGCCCATGCTGTCGCTACGTCATCTTCAAGGTAGGTCTTTTCATGTACACTCCAGTAGAAAAAAATCAGTCCTTACCGGGGAGGGAACCCCGGAATTCACAAGGGTGAGACCAAAGATCTAACTACTCGATCATGCACAACAACATTGAAAGGGACAATAATACATACATCCAATCGTTTCACCAGTACGATGTGGACGATAAACTTTGGAACCAAGAGCTAATTGGACTGAAACGGTTTAGTGATCTGCTCTAGCACCGATCCATGACATTATATGTGTATACCCCCATGTGCACTAGCACTAGAGCAGTGCTTCCCAACCTTATGTAGCCCGTCACCATCTATTGGTACGATTTTACTGGCCTTCCTTTCAATTGTTGAACGCGCGACTGTCGACACTAGAGACATCTGCACATAGAGTAAACATGATCTTAAAGGTTAATTTATTTTATTACTTTCACGCATATCGTTGGTCGACCTTGTCTTTTTTTGCATGTGACTCCAAGTATATAAGTAACCAACAAAAATAATCAAACACGTCAAGGATGGGATCGTTTACTTTCAGTTCAGAGGTCTATACTGAGTCCAACAATGCTGAACGTCATTGGCTTATTTTTCTAATCACCAGCAATGTTTAAGGTTGACATAAGGTTAAGTCAAATGTACCTCTTATGGTGAGGTACGCATCTTTCAACCGTGCATGCTGGTCCGATTTGGTTATATCAGAGCTTTACAACCACACACAATATAGTGATAATCCAACCTTCGTATATACAAGAGAATTGTGGTCTAACAGCTATATTCCCTATTTATGCATATAAACGATGGTCTTATATCGGACATGTACTTAGAATGAATGAAAACAGACTGAAACTACAAGCATTAAAATGGGTACCAGATTGAACAAGAAAAAGAGGAAAAGAAAAGGAGGACACCAAAGAGAGACTGCAAAAAAATGACAAGAACGTATGACTGATTCTCTACAAAATTCAATAATTACACAGTAGTATCACACCGCTCGAACTGGACAGCTCTGAAGGAACATAGATAGACAGACAGATTAGTTAGATAGATAGATAGATAGATAGGTAGATAGATAGATAGATAGATAGATAGATAGATAGATAGATAGATAGATAGATAGATAGATAGATAGATAGATAGATAGATAGACAGACAGTTTTTGTTTTAAACAGTACCAGTACTCAAAACTGGAATGGAAAACACTCATACTGTGTGAAACCCCTTCGATCGTCATCATAAGAGCAACATATAGCACAGAAGATATAAATATTGCATACCAACAAAGCAGGAGGAAATAATTACCCCTTATTTGGTCTAATCTATTTCTGACAAGCCATGCTGCGTTAACCACACTGCAAGTTATTCAAGATATGAAGTGCTGGCATAAAAAAAGATACATTTGGCATACTTTTATACTCTTCAAAAATGATAATTTGCGCATACAAGTATACCTGCGCACAATAATCGATAAATGAATTTATTGTTTTTAAATTATGGAACATTATTAAGTTGTTGAGTAGTGTACACGCATATAAAACCACAAGAAAACAATTTACCGTACAAGAGAAGACAACCAGACTAAATAAATAGCAAGAATGTGCTACTGGTACACATGTTATGGTTATATAGCTGCACTACGCCATGATAATTTTAGTATATCATATATAAAACTATATATATAATATCATCATCATCAAGTACTGTCTCCACAAGGATGATTGACTAAAATTAACCCCAAACAGATGTCTCTTGTTTTAGTGGTGAACTATCATCATCAAGTGCCATTTCCATTTCCGCAATAAAGGTTGGCAGCAACAGATCTCCAACATCCCCTCTTGTTTTGGTGGTGCATTCTGTTAGACTGTAACCTGTCTATATTGTGATGTTATTCTCGCATTTGTATCACTGCCTATGTCTTGCTCGCCTCCCTTCGACTTAACCCTCAAGTAAGTTCTTCAACAAGGTGTCATGTCTTTTAATGTGTTCAAAATATTGTACTCGCTTGATCTTATTTCCTTTAATAATACTTTCTTAATATTAGGTGTTTATAGAACCTCTTTGTTTTCGTCTCTTTCCATGATGTTCTCCATATTCATCTATACATCCACATCTAAAATACATCCACATCTAAAATACATCCACATCTAAAATGCATCAATTCTGTCTTCTTTAATTCAATGTCCATGTTTCTGGGCCATACACTAACGATGAATAGATATTGTATTTTATAATTCTCATTTCTAGAACCTACAACTGTTGTTTTTTCCCCAACACTCTTGCGTCTGGTCGTATTGCTAAAGTTGTCAAGTTTCTGTGCTACCAACTAGTTTGATCGAATCGTAATACTTTCAAACACACCACCGAAAACATTACTGCACATAATCAATTTGTAAAAGTAAGTTACAGGTAGGTTTGACTTGCGCAACAGTGATACACATACGTTATATATATCACATTCCAATAGATCTGTATTTGAACATTTTATACAAAATGGACCGTGTTACCAGCAACACCTGCAGGACACAGTAAAAGCGAACAAGCAACACCTATCGTTCTCAGGTAAATATTGAAAAAGGTAGCTAGATCTATTATTAGAATAACCTGAAAAACATTTTTTTGTGTTTTTGTTTTAAGACATGAAATAACCTATACGGCAACTTCTACCTATATAAGACATAATTGCGCGGCGAAAAGAAACTCTTAACTCAGAAAAAAAAAAAAGAACTTGTGAACAACTGACTGATTAGGGCCCCCGATATCCTGAACACAAGACAGGCGACTTAACCACTATGCCAAAAATCCTCATGTTATATTATATATAAAATGTATCATAACCGAGCTTATTCACAACACAAGAGACCGAGAGTCGCGGAGAGACATGATCGCCTATGCCTTTCGGCATGCACTTGATTGATTGATCATTGGGTAAATTTCCAAGTATATTATATGTAACAAAATGCAATCGATATCATCGGCTGTAAAGAAGACCTCTGTAAAGAAAGTAAACAAGACTTTATTCGATAGGTTTTAGATTACCATCCTACTTTTTTGGTCAATATTTATATATTTGGAGTAGCATTACAAAAAAAAGTCAAAACAGACCAACAGAATTCACGAAAATAATCACTCAGCCTTTCAGGTCATTGTGTCTCGTTAATATGTTGTTTTATGACATATTTCGGTAACACATACCTATTTTTGTCAATTTTGATATTTGCCATGTGTTACACCAGCCACCTATTTCCTGTTTAGGGTTGTTACCCAACACTGGAACTGTTATTCCTTTCAGGTCATATTTACCTCTATGTACACATATCTTTATACTGGAGCCCACGCATGATGTGGTCCCACTGATGTCGTACGCGCCAATTGAGAGCAGCGCAGCTATATAATAATATGTTACTTTTTTCTGCAGCAATTATTCACGCTATTGTCAGACGTTGGTTGCTTAATTATGCAATATATATATATATATATATATATATATATATATATATATATATATATATATATATATATATATATATATATATATATATATATATATATATATATGGGTGGTTGCGGTGGAGGTAACTAACGTTTTTAAATGGGACTTGATTTTGTTTTAACCGCCTAGGCAACACTGATGTATCCCCTATTACTATTATAATCAACAAATGTCCATGATATCGTTATATGCTTTCCTTGTTAAGATCACATTCATATTTATTTCTCTGAGCCCAGACTGATTTCTTCCCAGCACGACCCTGGGCATGTATACCGTGACCTACGTGGCAATAGATCGGATATAAGACTTATTCAAGGGATTATTTTATACCGAAACACTGGTTGGGTGTGTATATCTTTCGTGGAATGAATTATATCAATGTGTATGAAACTTGACCGAACGGTAGTATAGGAGACATGTCAACTAAAACGTAAACATGAACCAATTTCCGAGAGATCTATTGGTCGTCCTTAGCTATTTGTGGCATTCGACTCCAATTATATAAATACTGACCAACGAGAACAACCAAAAACGCCACGAATGGGGTCCAACTTAATACTTAATTTAGCGAACAGGTCTTCTACTGGTACCTGGTCATGTTATGAAGTGTACGTGTGCTGGGAGTTCTGACGTGGTCATTTCGTATATGTCATACTTCAATACTATAATCCGATTTGTAACAAGAATATATGTCATACTTCAATACTTTAATCATATTTGTAACAAGAATATATGTCATACTTCAATACTATAATCCGATTTGTAACAAGAATATATGTCATACTTCAATACTATAATCCGATTTGTAACAAGAATATATGTCATACTTCAATACTATAATCCGATTTGTAACAAGAATATGAAAGCTAATATAAACCGCGGCTATCGATATGAAAGGTCCACGAACAGAATTTTAATAAACACGTCATCGTACGTGAAGATTTTGATTATTATCGTAATTTTCGTTGGTCCTTGTGTATACTTTGGGTTGCTTGCCAACGAAATGCACGGAAATAGTCATAAACTTGACGTATGAAGGTTTTCTTATTTATGTTCGTAAACCTTTACTATTTGTCCAAATTGAAAGATAGATTAAGTGTATACATATATGTAAGAAAGCATTATATGAAATGGTTGCCAGGTATTAGTCATTTTTAAATGTCATTGGCACTGAAATTTTATGTTTTTGTCATATCTACATTTTTGGTCCATTTAAAAGTGTATTCAATGTTAGGAGTGTGGCCATTTTTGTGCTATATTTTACATGAAAATTTGACTAATCACTTTCATCTATCTGACATGGGTATCACATTTCATGATTAATATGAAATATAAGCTGTATCTCAACGTTCATTTGGAATTTCCGATTCTTCACTTTGGCTTCTAAAAATCATAACTGGCATGATATTCCCTTCTATGAGTAGTGAACAACATCAATGTTCAGTTCTTTGATATTGCTATTAACGAAAACTCTTCCAAATTCACATACAATATTCCATTGTCATATATCTTTATGTAGTACAGTTTTCAGTCCGCAACAGATTAGTGTATTGCAATTTTGCTGGATATCTTCCGCTGTCTATGATGTCTGGCCACATGGGTACAGGGGTGATAGGACATCAACAGCCGGTGGAAGATATGATATACGATCGTGTCAAGTGGACAAGTCACCTAAAAGAATATGTTACACTCAGTCAAGAAATAATTCACAACGTACAAGTTGACATACACATAGTCGAGAGTTATTCATGTTCAAGCATCATCTTATAGTCAGGATGGTCAGGAGTTACTACTATTAAAACATCTGATAGTCGGAAGTTATTCCTGTTAAAACGTCAGAAGTTATTCATGTTAAAACTATGTCTTATGTTCAGGAAATCTTTACTGTAATCGTAAAAAAATAAAGCTCAATTATATTTATGAAATGAATGTTTTTCTTGGCCATCTATGCTTTTACCCTGATGGAATCATTATTTTCTGATTGTTGTGACTTTTTTTCCCCTTCCATATAACCATTTTTTTGCGCTGTTTGACAGTGCTGAAAGACTGGATACAATTTTATTGCATTTTATATTCTACAGCATGAATAATCCACGAATAGGCAACAGCATTTTGAAAAAACAAATAACAAAATAGTGGGCGCAGAGCCAAAACGAAATGGGAGGCCCGATGAATGACGTCCTCTGAGTTATTCATGCATTCATAATCACATTTATCCGTCTATCCTGAGCTCTGACCCACGTCTATTTCTCACGTGCTGGATTGTTCAAACAATATTCAACTGTTCCACGAACAGGAAGTTGATTTGAAATTAGACATACCCAATAGAGTCTCCGACTAAAGACATCAAAGTGCAGTTACACTATATGTACTATGGAACTTCACAACTCAGTCTAGACTTGGTGGTAATTGCGTACGTACAAGGTTTATACCATTATGCAATGTATACTAACATTGGCGCGCTCCGTGTCAGAGCCATGACAATACCCCAGTCATTAGTGATGGAGGCAGTCAGTAAACTTCCTGCCATGCTTCCCATCCTTAAATCGGCTAGGCAGGTACGTTTTGTAAAGTCAGTAGTCAAAACACATTACAACTAATATTTCATTTCGTGTATAATCAACTCACCGTTGCGTTACTGTGTACGAAATGGAACAACAAAATTGTAATACTATGATGTAAAATAATGTCATAGGAGACAACCAGGCAGATTTGGTTTGTAGTTGCCTTCCCCATCTAATAGAATATCACCATCAATAAGTATAGTACGCCACTGAAACTTAAGTATCCATTTACCATGTGATTGAGACGTACTGGAGCGTTACCAATGTACAAATAAGACCTAACTGCGGAATCAGAACAAAACAGAATTATCCTTGTAAAATGTTATTTTCGTTTACTGCCGTGATTTTCGTTGGTCACTATTAATGTACTTTGTGTCGCCTGCCAACAACGACCAACGAAAAAAACAACACTTAAAATGGCGGATTCCGCTTTGTTTTGAGTCTGCAGTTAGGTCTTCTGTGGCGATTGGTAGCGGTTTCATTGACCAACTAAAGACAGGTATACTGTAGGTGATCTCAATTATTTCTGTGTAACTGAGCCTTGACCACACGACTAGTAAGCCAGTTCATTACACTCAGTTACCTGGCCTCACATAATTTATATTACATATAAAATATATATGGCACAATTCAATGTTTACGTGATAACATGTTCACGAGATAACAATGACGATTGTCATCAGTTGTTTTACATGTTCAAAAACAAGAAAACATCAAGAGATGAAAGGATTAAACGACATATTTTCACATAAATATAATGGTCATCAACCACACACATTCATCTTCTTGTCTAGCCAATTATGAAACGTCCTAAGATGATGACGTTTTTGTTGCGTGAAACAAATCAAAGATCGACACAAGTCTTCCAAGTCTTGATAGACTGACTTCAGTATTGTTTGTGCCTGTTAAATGGGGAATTAAAGTCTCTGGCCAAGGTACGATCCTTCAACCTAAAACCTGAGCCTAGGTTGGGTTATGTCAGCCGGAATTACTAACTTCAATATATTCCCTGTCCCTCCTTTTAAAGGCACGTCTCAACATTATAAATGTGTGCGTGTTAGTTGTGTTCAATAGAAGATGTTATTGATGTAGGAATATACGCCCACTGGCACAGCTAGGTATGACACACGTCAATTATACAGGTATAGTTAATGTCTTTTTATCGATGATTCTCGCTTTTTTCCCGGTTCAATTTAGAAGTGGGTCATGATAACGTTCTTCATAGAAGATCACCTTTTATTTCAATAACAAGACAAGAAGAGAGAACACTTCTGTGAACATTAACTTCAGTAAATGTGAACTAGAACAAATATGGGTAATGTAAAGTCGGTCGGCGCGATATTCACCATCAAATAGCATGACCAGGATTCAATAAAACTGGCATGTGTACAAATGACATGAAAGGCCTATTTTTATTATTTTCGTGAATTCCCTTTGCTATTTTTGACATGCGACTGCAAGTATATAGTGACTAACAAAAATCACGAAAATAATCAAAAACGTAACGAACTGAAGTCATGTTTGTGTTCTGTACATGGGTCTTCTACTGGCGAAAGTTATGTCAAATAGTGAGGCTGCTAATCATGAAAAATGACGGTCAAATAAATGATGACAAGCTTCAACGGTATGGAGAGGGGCGTCGTATATAACGCCCTTATGTTCTCGTGACCCGACATATAGGTCAAAGATTAGTAATAGTGACCAGTAATCTATATCGTAGGAGGCGACTGAGGTTGGATTACTGATGTGGTCCAGGAAACATAATCCATTTTGTCGTAGTTAATTTTGAGTTTGGTTGCAATATGTGCACCATTGGCCTGACACATCCGACTTCAACATGACATGTTCGTGTTATTCTTTCCTTCTGCGAGATGGGGTAGGCAATACCACGCCCGATATCCTAAGTGACTTATGACAAGTTACGATATTACTATTCTTTGCTGACCCCCAAGCCCCTCGAACGATAAAACTTGAAAGTATGAGCGTGACGATACAGATGTCAATGCAAACCACTCTAGTCACTGGACAACTATATCCCTCTAGTCACTGGACAACTATATCCCTCTAGTCACTGGACAACTATATCCCTCTAGTCACTGGACAACTATATCCCTCTAGTCACTGGACAACTATATCCCTCTAGTCACTGGACAACTATATCCCTCTAGTCACTGGACAACTATATCCCTCTAGTCACTGGACAACTATATCCCTCTAATGTACACAGTCAACGAACATTTGACAGAGATTAAATATAGGTCTTCAGCACGCTTCACTACATCAGATTGTGTGATTAGACACTACACCAACACAACGACCAACCTCCTTTGTCTCTTCTTAAATTAGACATGGCGTGTGATAGTATTACTACTATTTGCGCTCATTTCTGTCCCTGTAACACATGGACAGTCACAGGGAATAGGCGTGGTTATCGCTAGTAAAACTACAGACATATAATTACAGTCGACTTGAATGAGGATTGATGGTAGATTTTTTGGTATCATTCTTTGTATAAACACAGCCCAGGTCTCGGGACCGATGGTAATGAATGGTATCAAGTCACGGTTGATGTTAAACTAAATACGAAAAGAACTGTCAGACAATTTAACCCCATGTCATGGAAAATTGACTCTAATTTTCGTATAAGGCACTTTACTAATCATGACAACGCAACAGGTACAGATCCGAACAGCAGTGATTCATTTCGTGAATCTGGTATGAAACAATGGCTTCCTAAAATCAATAATGTATTAAAAGGATGTCAATGATTGAATGAGATCCAGATCATATCAGTCCCTGAACCAGACAACGACCTACAATAACAACAGCAAAACATTATTAAACAAACAGTCATCGACCTAAAATAACAACACAACTTTAAACGGTCATCGACCTACAATAACAAAACATTATTAAACGATCATCGACCTACAATAATAACAAAAAATTATTAAAGTCATCGACCTACAATAACAACAACAAGACATAATTAAACGGTCATAGACCTAACAACAAAACATTGTTAAATGGTCATCGATCTAACAACAACAAAACATTATTATTAAGAGTTCATCGACCTACAATAGCAATAACAAAACATTATTAAAGTCATGGACCTAACAACACCAAAACATTATTGAACAGTCACCGACCTACAATAACAAAACATTATTAAAGTCATCGACCTAGAATAACAACAACACATTAAACGGTCTTTGACCTACAATAACAACAAAACATTATTAAACAGTCATGGACCTAATAACAACAAAACATTCTTTAACAGTCATTGACATAACAATAAAACATTCTTGAACGATCATCGATCCACAATAACAACAGCAGCCAAAATAGTATTGTACAGTGAACGATCTATTATAATAACAAGAAAATATTGACTGACATGATCAAAGTAAGATGAAACAGCTGAGGGATGGCCTCAAGTCGTTCATGTGTAATTACCAAACACTTTGATCGTGAAAAAAAGCAAAGCGTGATTACATCTGAAGCGACACAAGAAAGATGAAGCTTATCTCACATGGAACGGTACGCAATGTAATGTTCTGATGTTGCTCGAAATGGCAGCTAGGTTATGCATTCGACAGAACAATTATTCCTGTTGGCGTACATCGTTAAGCTACAGCATTTATATTCAGACATTTCTGAATAAAAGTTGATACGTTAAGAACTGTTCCAATCCATTTATATCTAAACTATATCTAACCTTACAACTAATCTTGTCAAACCGAGAATAGCATAGCTAGCTTCTTCTTCGTCTTTTGCGTTAGTTCCATTCTAGTTTCTCTTCGTGAGTCACCCCGAGTACGTGTGTTGTTTTAGACACTGTGTTGCAAGTTTCTGTCGGTAACTGTGTTGCAAGTTTCTGTCGGACACTGTGTTGCACGTTGCTGTATGACACCCATGTTGCAAGCAGCACTGACTGAAAGGCTGTGCGATCTGTGATATTGGTTGTGTGAGTGCAGTCAGTTCTCACAGTATATACCACACCAGTTTGACCCATAGAGTGTTACCCAGGTGACTTGCACGAGCCTGAATACATTTTCTTGATGTACCACTACGTGAGAGTAATGCACATCCTTTTGCATTGTTCGCAAGTCAGAATTTGAAAATGTGCGGTGTCATACTAGACATTGTGAAAATAAACGTTGCCACACCACTACCGGTCGCTGAAGTCAGATGTGTCGGGGGATTAGAGAAACAAATATGATGACACAACTCATCGCCACTGCCTGCACCATATCCTGCTGGAAAGGCAATAGGACCATTGTTCTACTACAAGAGAGACCCAATGGGAGTTTGAGAATGAACGCTAACAAAATACAGTAATAAAACAGATTATGACAATTATCATTGCTTTACTAGAACATCAAGATGACACTGTGCAGTGAGTGCTCACTTGTTATATTTTTTGCTGAAGAGGTGACAGGTTCGAATCCAACTCCTGACGCCTTGATTACAAAGTGTATATTTTTTCTGAGACCTTGGAGATTATTTCGTGAAGTTAAGCACTTGTGTGCGATAAGTGGTACTCTTGGCAGACGGCATGCCGCTTCACTGATATTGGGCTTTTTTTGGCCACTTCATGAGACAGGCAGGTTTAGAGAACATAGTCACAACAGGCAAAATTGAAGGCAACAGAGACAGACAACGTGAGAAAATATTAGACAGTTTGACAACCTGGCACGGCAAGGAAACAACAATGACTTTGATACATAATACTGTGGACAGAGAGCTGTGGAGTGCCATGACCGCCTACGCCAGCCGGCATGGCACCTGGTGATGATATATTGGGTAACACGGGTAGAGTGAAGTTTAACCATTTTATTTGACCAGCAATAAAAGTTTAGCAACAGATCTACCCATTTCTCTTGAAGCTTTTTGTTGCTACACCTCTGTACAACACATTAATTTACAACTACAGATAGCAGCTGCTGATGCAAGCACACAAATTCTAATACTCTACGATATAAAATAATCCAATAGAAATATCACGGTCAAGATGAGAAAAAATAGAACATTCTAAGGTAACAAATGTAATTCACAGTTACACATTGTATTATTATAAACAAAAGTGACAGTCTGACATTGGAAAAGCAAGCAGGAAATATTTAGGTAAATGTCTCCATGCGTGAATGGTGTATGCACAAATGGTAATGATAAACAATATTAACTAATGGTAGCTAGTGAGAACAGAACAACTTCAAAATGATGAGACAGTTGTAAATATGGAATGAGTCTAGAAAATGATAAAACATCATTCAAGATTGATTCCTTTTTGAAAAATAGCAAGACATGCTGACACAAATAGGACCACTATCAAACCTATGTTATGTTATGAATATCTTTTCCCATGTTCAAGGTCTCATCAATTACCTATAAGATCAACCAACATCCAATCACAAATTCTCCTAATAGATTACATAAGTATATAGTGAGACTTTCATCTTGTGGAATCTCCCACAACACTTTACTTAAACAGTTATGAATCTACTTAATTCATTTCAGTACAAGTATTGTTTTCATCTAAAAACATTAAACATCTCTGAGGTGGAGTCTACTGTTTAAGAAATAAAACTGGAAAAATCTACCCACTGCACAGAAGAATACAAGAGCTGTATTGCTTATAATTCATGGAGATCCAAACAAACATGGACATACACAGTGTTGCCAACTCATTTCATTAAAAACAAGCAAAACAATAAATTATTAGAACTAAAGTACTAAAGAAAAGAAATTGTTTTATTAAAATGGTACACGATATCACATTATACTTCATTACTAACAGTTAATATTATAATGTACCGGTAGTTTATTCCACATATGCAAAATATCAGTCTAAATCAGAAAACCATTCCTCATTTTCTATAGCATATTTCTGTTGTATTTGCTTCTAATATACAGCGAAGATTATATGTTTTAGTTAATTATCAGATCATCATCGAGGCACTCCAAACACATCCATAAGTGTCATGATCTCATATTCTGTAAGTTATTTTGCACATGGTAACTGACTGTTTCAGTTCTGTATTGACTAACTTTTATACTTATATGCTGCTCGTTTCCTGCAACACTACATTTCACTCCCAGATCCTGCACTCTAGCCATGGACACGGAAGAACAACTACTTATATTTTCCAATTGATATAACTCCCTTGACTAAATACGGTCCATTAAACTAACACTAGTCACTGTGGACACTTTGTAATGGAAGTAATTCTCTTCAGCACAGATTTTATCAACGACTCCAAAGATAGCCCGACTGAAGCATACTTATAGAATATTACACTTCCCTCTGTACTGAGCCCAGTCACTGCACACATCCTGATCCACGTACCCATCAGTTTAAACACTAACATCTCTGTCAAAGGAATTCTCCCTGATCAGAGTCTGGATGTCCGAATCAAAAAAATATAAGAAAATACATTTTCCAGTACTAAAAAAGCACCAAAAAATAATAGAAAACACTAAAATAGCCCACACACACTTTTTCCATGATTTTTCACAACTTAAAAAAACAATGGCAACACTGTTGATACTGTGAAATACTTCAATTGGTTTACACTATTGATTATGTCATCTGGTGTCTTAAGAAGAATGACATAAGAATAAATTATACATAAGCTACTGGTTTTGTGATCAGATGACTGACAGAAGAGTTTAATCACACAGAGGTGATTGAAGTTAGTGGTACTGTAATCTGATGAGTGACAGAAGAGTTTAAAATCACACACAGGTTATTGAAGCTACTGGTACTGTGATCAGATGACTGACAGAAGAGTTTAATCACACAGAGGTTATTGTAGTTAGTGGTACTGTAATCTGATGAGTGACAGAAGAGTTTAATCACACAGAGGTTATTGAAGTTAGTGGTACTGTAATCTGATGAGTGACAGAAGATTTTAATTACATTGAAACTACTGGCGCCGTGATCTGATGACTGACAGAAGAGTGATTGAGAGACTCATCCAGATATGTGATGTTTTCTCAGGGGTTACACAAAGTCTAACAGAAAATGTATGCACTTTTAAATCAACTATAAATTGACAGATATAAAAATAGAAAGACAGAAAAAGATAACAAATACTGAAGAAATTAGCTTACACAATGTTCACACAGTTAACATTAACTTCACAGGAAGCAGATATGTCTTACATTTGACATGGGCCAAACACAACACGTATAACTTACCCATCCTTCAGAGGCTGCAAAATAGTCTGGCCCCCTTCCATATCCACAACACAGGTTGTTCCCAAATCTAGCTCTGTGTGGAATACAAATATCACAATGCTACAGTACATTGACTGTTGGATATCATCATGAACCATTGACTGTACACAATAGTCCTTACTTAAAACACAAGGTTGATCAGTTGTACAATGACTACTGGGTACAGGTGTAGAATATTGTTATATAGTTTTACAGCAGCCTCGCTTATTATTGACTGGACACAACAATCAGATTTCAGTGAGTTCTATCTGCACAAAGACTTGTTCATCCCGCTGAAGTCGACGATGACCATTCGGCTAAAATAGGATGATAGTGTCCACTGTGTGCCTGATTGTGACTAATGAGTAGTATATGCATTCCTTGAAGTGTCTACCACACTCTTAGCATGTGTGTGTGTGTGGGGGGGGGGGGGGGGGGGGGGAGTCTATTGGACACTGAGCAGCTCTTGCCTTTCTTCTAGTGCCTTTTTTTATGTCTGAGGTTCTCTGCTGCTGCAGCATTATTGATTCTGCAACACCAGTAGGAATTCTCTTGTGTCAGATTCTCCCATGAAGTTGTGTCTATTTTGAAGTGAATCAATGATGTCTTAAGAGTATCCTTAAAACGCTTCTTCTGTCCTCTGACTCTGCAAGAACCAGTCTGGAGTTCTCCATAAAACAACTTTAATGGTAGGCAATAATTGTTCATGTGTGCCATGTGTTCTGCTCTAAGAACTACTGAATGAGGGACTACCCATAAAACTAAACACAATCTTATTAAAATAAATAATAAGTTGAGATTTTCATGTCTGCTCTCAGAACTTCGACTATGATCATACAAGATTGACGTACCGGGTACTTGAGGATGGATGGCAATGTCCATCAGTACACAGACAACAGCAATATATACCTGTACACATATGTAAATTCATCATGAACCACAAACATTTACTACTAGTACATGCCATTTGACTACAGGGACCAATTAGGCCTACTTGTAAACATAAATAACACATAAATAGAAACAAGGTTGTTTCAGATGTAACATGGATAAATGAATAATATAAATAGGAAGCATGGAGTAATTATTGAAGAAATCAGAATCTGGTAGATGGGATCTGAAGTATGTCAGGTCATGTGGCACTTATTTACATCTCAACGTTAGTGAACAAATTTTTTCTAATAACATAAAGTATGTTTCGTTAAAAAAATATATGTGATTTTAGTCAAGATTTCCAATGTATATATTCTCAAGTTACTATGAACATGACTGGCTCTTGGCGGCGTGGTACAGTGTGCTTCTGTGATGGCCAAGGGATAGAGTTAGAAACCCACTACAGGCAATTGTGCATCTGAACCATTCAGAAACTAATGACAAACTACTGTACATATTTATATTGCCTAGAAAATCACTACAGGCAAAAAATGTTCACTTGATGGCTATGTCCTGAAAAGGATATGCAACCAAATGTACTATGAATATGGACATGTCGATTGACCAACAAACAACAATAGCGCACACACACACGTATGTTGTTACTCATTTATCACAAGTGATAATGATCATTTGTTACATCCACTTTTGAAAATTCTGTTATAATTATTCCTTGATTATGAGTTTGTAGATGACTAATAAACCCTATTCAAGATACAAATGCCCTTTGACAGCTCGAACATGGAATGACCACTACAGATGGCTATTTATCTACCTGTGCCTTTCTAGCAACTCTGGTGTTGAGCTGCTACGTGTCTTCTCTTTTCATATGATGTTGCACCTTTTTTTTTTTTAATTGTAGATCACCATGCAGTTCTATTTTGTGCAACTTCTTCCCATGCATCTTGGTCTATTTCAAAGTCTTTTACTGAGGTTTTTAATGTGTTCCTTGATGTGCTTCCTTTTGACCAAGCCTAAAGAAATTGGTCCAGATATTTTAGGTGGTGGGTGTGATGGGCATAAAACTGTTCCTAGATACACCACAGTGGTGAATAAGAGAAACTTAACTTTTTTTTTTACTGGAGATGACAGAACACTGGATGAATCAGTTGTACAGCGACTGCTGAAATTTGGAGTCAAGCATGGGAAGGAAGGGAGGAATTAAATGAGGTGCATAAAAAATCAGTGCATGATGGGAGTGATCTGTATACATATCTGCTAAATATGTCAGAGTACTTATGGATCTGTCCAGAGGGCAATGATGTAGTTCTTAAATACTTGAGTGGTCATATGTTGTCACATCCAAAATAGGAGTAAAGAATAGCAACGGTTGTATCTGCCCTGCATAACTTGAAAGGCAAATAAGGAGGTTTGTGGGTAGAATTGGATGTCACATCCCATGAGGGTAAAAAAGACCAAGAAGTCATGCAGAAAATCAGATATCTCAGACATTGTAGTCAAGCTGCAAACTATGACACAAAGCATTCCATTCTCCTGAATACATTCTGCTAATCTGCAGGGTTTAAGAACCGATTTTTAAAAAAAGGATATGCTTAAAATAGATATATCATTCTGAACTTTACAGATCTATCTATCATACGTTGTGACCCTTGTTTTCCTTGCGGCATCAGTGTTCTTTGGAGATCGCCTTCTTGTGTGCTGTTTGCAAGCTTGTTCATGTGGCTTATTTTATTTCTGTGATCCATCTCTTACATGGTCTGCCTCTGGCTTTATAGCCATGATGTCTATGTGTCATGGCCATCTATGACATGCCACTAATTCTAATCGTTTCTAATTCTATCTCTTAATGAACTCTGAGTAGAGTATTCTCCCTAGACTTGTCATTTCTGCTGTCACTATTTTTCTTTTGTCTTGTGCTGTCATTATCCAGGTTTGGCACTGGTAGCACAGTGATGGAATAATAAGTCTTGCATAATGCGACTTTAGTGTCTGTCTAGTGTTTGCAACTTTACAGATATTCACATAAAAGTTTAAAGCCAATAAACCTTCAATAAAGCCAATGTAGTATTGTGAATGGGTGGTTTTTTTGTGTTCTGTGTAGGAGACAGAATCAAGGGTTTTTTTAATGTGAATGAATGCACTGAATAATAATCTAAAAAATAACACATCTTTCATTAGAACACTTGCTAACAGTTAGACATGGTTTCGGTTCATGATGAAGTGGTAACATTAGAATTAGTAGATGTGTTTATAATCTGTAACAAATACCACAAAAAATAATGATGCAATCATATTAAGAGTAAAGCTTGTGCCCTAACGATTTTTCTGCCAACATGAAATGGCAACGCATTCCACAGAAACTTGTACATGCCAGATTCAGATACATTTTACAATCAGCTATTATTTTGTTGTGATATTTTAATTGGATCTCATTTTAATTCAAGATAATTTTATTATTTTTGTATTAGTTTATATATAACTATACTATCCTCATCATCAGGTGCCATGCCGGCTGGTGTAGACGATCATGGCTCTCCACAGTTCTCTGTCTACAGTATTATGTATCAAGATTGTTGTTGTTTCCCTGCCATGCCAGGTTGTCAAACTGTCTAATATTTTCTCACATTGTCCACCTCCGTCTCTGTTGCCTTCAATCTTGCCAATTAACTATATATAACTATAATTATGGAGTTTAGCCATTTTATGTCTAATATTTGGCCATAAACAGTACTAACTATCTGGAAATACTGTCTGATTTTAGTATCATTTTATTTTAGATATAAGTTCAAATACAGAACTATGTTTAGTCAAATTAAACAGTTGAAATACAGAACACTAGAAATCAAAAGGTTCAAGTGCAAAATGGTGTTTACATTTGAAACCAAACTGTCCAAATGCAGAACTGAGGAGAACATTTCTAACCAGGCAACTGAAAGGAGAACAGATTTTCACACTCAATGCATCATTCATAGACATTCGAAAATCAGAAAGGATTTAGATTCAAACTAACTGGTTGGAAACAATAAAATATACAGTTAAAGTGTCCTTGATGTTTACATTATTTGTTATCACATAAAATGGTTAATGAAATACAAAACTGTGTTGAGTTTCTATTATTTAATTTAGACCTAATCTAAATTTAAAGAGTTGAAATGTAGGCCTTAGAACATAAGTTAGTTTAGTTAAATAAAAATGGTTCAAATATGGGCAGGTCATCAACTAGGCTAAATGTCTGAAATTCAGAAATACTTAGGCCTATTGTTTTCATTAATTCTAAAATATTCCAACAATGAACAGTTAGGGATCATAGTCCCCTTAGCCTCTCATGGTATGGTCTATATTACTCATTTGACAAATGATTTGTTGTCTTCCAGTTAAAGAAAGAATTAGGCCTATGCCTACAGAAATTATAATATTAGTGCCAAGAAATATTTTATTGCACATACTAGTACCAATGATAGTAAATTTTTTTTTGGAGTCTTGTCTCAAACAAATTGACTTAAAATTAAATAAGCCTTATTTAGATTATATACCCACAATCACAAATGATGGTAGATGTGAAATATAATTTAAAAGGAGAATATGAATGGCTAAATATTGACATCTAGCCTAAACAAATTACAAACAAACAGTGAGAATTATCAAATGTGACATCTAGTCTATTCTATATTAATGTATGACTCAGAAACATCGACAATGAACACACAACTAGTAGACAAAATTGATGCCTTTGAGATGTTAATATAGGCCTTTAGAATAATAGAGAGAACTTTGTGTAAAGAAAAGAAAATGAACAAATAGGTTCTAACAACACTGCATATGAAAAAATAACTATTAAAAGAAATAAAGATTAAAAAAATACACCTAAGTATTTTGGGCCATATTAAAAGACATATAGAACTTGTTGAAGACCATACTTGATGGTAAAATTGAGGGAAGACAAGCAAGAGGTAGGCAGAGATACAAGTTATTATCAGTGAGATAAACATCATGAGATGGATAGGTTACAGTCTGACAAAGTCTGTTATTGTCTATCACCAGGTAGTGGTGATGTCATAGCCCCAACACTTTGAGCATTGGGGGGGGGGGGGGGGGGGGGGGGGGGGAGAGAGATGGGGAGTGTGTGTGTGAAGGAGATGTAGTCTGCATTCCAGAGCCAGGTGTGTTGCTCTGGTTGAGGTGTAGTCATGTTTGTTCAGGATGGTCTTCATGTTGTATATCCACATTTTCCTATGTCTGTTCCTGGCTCTGTATTCTGATTCCATCTTGTTATAAGCTCTTATGGGAAGATCATCGTTCATCTTCATTAAGATGTCCAAACCATTTTATCTGCTATTTCTCTATATATTCGATATATGATGTTATACCTATAATCTTTCTATGTTCTCACTGCACATTTTGTCGAGTCTGGTGACTCCAATAGCTTTCCTTATACATTTCATTTTCCAAATATTGAAATTTCTCTTATGTATAGATGTCAGTTGCCAAGTCTGACATTGGTAGCATAGTGTTAGTATAATGGTATAAAGATGCTCTTAATTTCTTTACTTCTTTTTTCTATCTTCCTATCAAGTTGCCTGTCTTCTGTAAAGATACTTCTTAGTTACTTGAATTCTTTGACTCGTTTTATTTTTGTGTTCTCTATTTAAATATTAAAATGATCTGTTCATCTTGTTATTTGCATAGTTTCTGTCTTTTGTGTGTTATGATGCTTTGATTGTCAGTGAAAAGCAGTTCATTGTACATTCTCTGTTGTTTCGTTTTATATATATATATATATCATTTTGTGTTCTTTTATAATTCTGTCTATGTTGAATAGCATCATATACTCTATATAGCATAGGTGACAGCACACATCCCTGTCTGACTCCAGTTTTTGTGAATAGTTCTGACACTCCATCTGTTGTTCTCACCTTGCTTTGGCTTTTTTGTATAATGCATTTTGGCTTTGATGTGTATTAGTTAGTTGTCCCTTGATTCAGTATATTTCTAGCGTTTTCCATCCTCGTTGTTTGACAGAGTGGTGTACAAAAAAAAAAAAACAGACGGAATGTTGAGGTCCGTTGCAGCCAACCTTCGTTGTGGAAACAGCATGAATGAATGAATTTAGATTATATTTTTTCAATGACTTTTTAGCCTAGGCTGCCTATCACATCTAGTCTATTTTAATGTTTAACAAAATAAATATAAAATTATAATAAATTTCATTTTTTATGGCCAGCCTAAATAAATAAATATAAATCAATGTTGACCTATCCGATTGTAATAAATCCAACAAATCAAACCCTACATCTCGTTAAAGTAACAGTGTTTCAAATAATATCACTGTGTGCTTGTAATCAACGATGGTTTACTTTTTGTTAACTACGATTCCAGCGTTCGCTTCAATCGATCGATCAACAACAGAATCTGAATCATGAAGAATTAGAATGCAATTGAATACTTACCCCGTTTATTCACTGGCCGCACTCTTACAGCCACCTGTACTTTGCAAGACATGTTTCAGAAATTATATAATATAAATATTATAAAACACAATATTTAAAACAATCCAGAGTACAATTTGTGCTATATATCCATTGCGAATGGTCAAATTTCCAATTCAAAGTGTACAGACATTTCACAGATGCGCCATCTTTCATGTTTAGTTATACAGCATCCGGGCGCTTGGGATGAATCATCTTCCGGAAAAATTTAGTTTCGAAGAGTTCCACAAGTTTATCGATTTCCATTTCTGCCCGACCTCAACACAGCGACTTCACGCAATGTGTATGGATTTTTTTTTTAATTTAGTGATCAGTTTTTATGCAAATTGCGTAACTAAGAACACAATATATTCTTAATCACTAGTGAAGGTTTCTAGAGTTGTGTATTACTAGGCAAACATATTAGTACTAAAATAAGAAGCCTATGTGCACTATAAAACTGTGATATAATTATATAAGGAGCCCTCTATATTCGTGTTCAGTTTTCATTTATTTCTTAGTGTTTTTGTTGAAGTAAAATAGTTCGGTCACATTATGAGAAGGAACTCTAACCAAATACAAATAAGAGCAAATAACAAAAGAATATTTGGACATAGAGCTAAAGGTAGACCAAGAAAACGGTAAATAGAAAACATCAGGATAACCTTGAACAAACATGGACGTAATGCAACCAAGGTGGCACATCTGGCCTTGGAACGACGATTGAAGTTCCCACATCTATGCTTAACGGCAAGTGTGGATACTACCAAACATGTAAAGTTAATAGACATAATCCCACCACTATACGGTATACCTCGACAATTAGCTGTAAGGTACGTTCCTATTGTTATTGTTAGTAACGAAACCCCGTAACAGAATTGACTTAAATTTTGTAGAAGTATTCAACATATATTACAGGGATAACTTGGTGGGGGAAAGAATTTTCGGATTTTATGTAGGACATAAAAATCAACTAAAAATGTAGTACAGAAACTGAAATCGTAACAGCGAAAGTAATAGACCTATCTGGCAGTACGGTCAATTCCTAATTTTGAAAGTAGAAACGAAACCCCGTGCATATTTATCTAAATTTGCGCAGAATCATTATATAAATAGTACGCAAACAATAAGGAGAGCAAGTTACACATATAGTTAATAAAGAGATATGCAGTCCACACTGTGATGTTGAGCTAATTGGTGCAATATATGGCAATATGGTCAGTTCCTAATATCTAGCAATACGGTCAGTTCCTAATATATAGCAATACGGTCAGTTCCTAATATCTAGCAATACGGTCAG
Organism: Meghimatium bilineatum; assembly: GCA_034231615.1. NCBI lineage: Eukaryota > Metazoa > Mollusca > Gastropoda > Stylommatophora > Philomycidae > Meghimatium > Meghimatium bilineatum. The sequence continues at coordinate 21,143,756 of CM067306.1, read as the reverse complement.
TTCCTAATATCTAGCAATATGGTCAGTTCCTAATATCTTACTATTGAAAGCAGTTTTATACAGATCAAATGTAACCTATATCTTTACTGTGAGAATAACATGAAAGCAAGTACGTAAATAAGGGGGAGAGGGAGCACGTGTTCAACTCTTCTTCCCCCCCCCCTCCACCACCCTTAGATATTCCCTTAGAATATCAGAACATGACTTTTGGCACTAGGAATTGAACTATATTGTGGGTAAACACCCCCCCCCCTCTCCTTTACACACATACACACACTCACGATTTTTTTTAGAAAAGTACATCAACTTTTTCATGAGAAAGAGGGATTTACACACATGAAAGACGAATGTTTATTTGTTTAGGTACCCACTCATATTTTTTAATTAAGACGTATACACGCCTCTGATAACCCCCTCCCCTTCTTACTAGAGATACATTTACTGCTGTGCCGTGTTATATATGGATATTTCTGTATAGTTTTATTAATATTTGTCACCTGACAACACATAGGCCTAACTGTTCCGTGCAGAACAAAGGCATACGCATTGGTCCGAATTCATATAAATGTGTGTGGGGTTTAATTTTAGAATTACATACACATAATCAAGCATCTCCTATTTGCTGATAATGTGCCCAGTTTGCCAATCTAAATAACTATAATACAAATTACTATAGACAAATTAACAAAACCATGTATAAACTTTGGGCTTACTATTAATACGGAGAAAGCAAAAAGTCTTGCTTCACTAGCGCCTGCAAAATACGTCACGAGCCCTGCATAAAGGTAAATGGCGTGACACTGAAAGTTGAAAATAGATTCACATAGAGTGCAGTAGTGCAGGATTTACGTAAAAGCTAAACAAGCTATAACTAAGGGCCCCCACTGTCTTGGGGCCCCCCAAAAAATTATATTTGGTACTGACATATAATATCTGGACTTATAAAGTGCCCCATATCTCAAATAGCTTAGGGCCTTCTCAAGTATAAAGACGGCGCTGTTCACATACCTAGAAAATACTCTTATCATAACATGTCATCGTTGATGAAGAAATATATACCAGGATCGCCAAGGCAAGCAGAACTTTCGGCAGATTGTACACAAATGTGTGACATCATCAGGTGCTATGCCTGTTGGCGTAGGAGATCATGACTCTCCACATCTCTCTATCTCCAGTATTATGTATCAGGATCGTTGTTGTTTCCCTGCCGTGCCAGGTTGTTAAACTGTCTAATATTTTATCACGTTGTCCTCCTCCGTCTCTGTTGCCTTCAGTGTTGTGACTATGTTCTCCAAACTTCATTGTCTCATAATATGACCAAAAAATAAATATTCTCTTTTTGTTATGTTATTTATTAAACTCCGTCTCGCATTCCACTCAACACCTCAACATTAGTTTTCATAGCAGTCCATGGTATTTTCAGCATTCTTCGATATAACCACATATCTGTTGCCTCTAATTTCCCACTTTCTTGTTTGTTTATTGTCCACGACTCACATCCATAAGTTAATATATAAGTTATATAGCACAGAAGAACTCTCTTCCTCACCTCTAAAGACAACATCATATTACACAATATATTTTTCATGTTTCTGTGTTCTATTCTGCTTCTTATTTCTGTTGAATTTCTTTTATCTGCTGTAATCGTGTGACATAGAAATGGCATTAACCTACAGAATAAACTGAAAGTTTACAGAACAGTGATACTTCCGCTAATTTTATACGCTGGTGAAATGTGGACCTTGTGTAGATGTCATGTGAGGAAATTATCACTTTCATATAACTTGTCTCAGAAAAAATTATGAACATCAGATGGCGATAAGATTCCGGATGCCACCGAAGAAATGCAGACAAAGAAGACGATGGACTGACGACATTAAAGATAACATACATACATCGTTGGAAAATGCAAACCGCATCGCCCAAAACAGAAAAGGATTCAGGGAGTTTATTGGAAAGACAACGTACTGGAGAGAATACATCACATGACACACACACACACATTAAGAAAATCGGTTTTGCTGTGTAGGAATGTCAAACTGCGAACGAGAAGAAGGAGAAACCATCTACGAACATATTCAGGGACACAACTCTAACTGTATTTTAAAAGTGGATGTACCAAATGGTCATCATCATCATGTGATGGACGAACAACACATGCCTATACAATAAGGCAGTATATAATCGGTGGCGATTTGAGAGGTTCAAAACTCAAGCAAATTGGAGCATGTAATTTCATACTAAGCAAATATTATTAAATTAGGATAAATCCCCTCTCCTTTTTAATCAGTCACTCCCCGCCCCAAATCAGCAAAATTCTCATAATAGAGAGATGATTTATTTTTAAAGAAACCCTCTTTTTCAATTTGATATGTCAACACAGAATCCGTCAGGGTGGTAGTAGACGTGTCAACACAGAATCCGCTAGGGTGGTAGTAGACGTGTCAACACAGAATCCGCTAGGGTGGTAGTAGACGTGTCAACACAGAATCCGTCAGTGTGGTAGTAGACGTGTCAACACAGAATCCGCTAGGGTGGTAGTGGACGTGTCAACACAGAATCCGCTAGGGTGGTAATAGACGTGTCAACACAGAATCCGTCAGGGTGGTAGTAGACGTGTCAACACAGAATCCGTCAGTGTGGTAGCAGACGTGTCAACACAGAATCCGTCAGTGTGGTAGTAGACGTGTCAACACAGAATCCGTCAGTGTGGTAGTGGACGTGTCAACACAGAATCCGCTAGGGTGGTAGTAGACGTGTCAACACAGAATCCGTCAGGGTGGTAGTAGACGTGTCAACACAGAATCCGCTAGGGTGGTAGTAGACGTGTCAACACAGAATCCGTCAGTGTGGTAGTAGACGTGTCAACACAGAATCCGTCAGGGTGGTAGTAGACGTGTCAACACAGAATCCGTCAGTGTGGTAGTAGACGTATCAACACAGAATCCGTCAGTGTGGTAGCAGACGTGTCAACACAGAATCCGTCAGGGTGGTAGTAGACGTGTCAACACAGAATCCGTCAGTGTGGTAGTAGACGTGTCAACACAGAATCCGTCAGGGTGGTAGTAGACGTGTCAACACAGAATCCGTCAGGGTGGTAGTAGACGTGTCAACACAGAATCCGCTAGGGTGGTAGTAGACGTGTCAACACAGAATCCGTCAGGGTGGTAGCAGACGTGTCAACACAGAATCCGTCAGGGTGGTAGCAGACGTGTCAACACAGAAGCCTCCAGCGATATCTATACTCAGCAATGCAATGCGATGCGATGTGACAAGTGTGAACACATCTAGACATGTCCAGTCTTTAATATTGCCTGCTCAAGATTTTCTCTGCCTTATGTTTCTTCCACCCTCAACTGCACCATAAAATGTCGTTTTTGACAGGTAATCTGTCGGGATAGATGTCCAAGCTATGCGAGTTTTCATTGTATTACTATTGAAAGTAGAGATTCTTGTAAACTTGCGAGATTCTCTAATTTATTTCTTACTTACAAATTTGTCTTATACTCTCTAAAGGAAATGCGCAAAATTCTACGGTATGTTATAGACATAGAAAAACAGAGGATACTATATTATTATTTTTTACACTTACTGTGTATGCATGCTAAACTGCGAACGAGAACAAGAAAAAGATTATTATTTTACAAAACTTTGACAAGGACGTGCAGTGTGCGTCTTGGGCCGACATGTTCAAATATCGACACAGGCAACCGTGTATCTTGACCGTTCAGAAAGCAATAGCAACCCATTGAAGCAGGCACGTGCGGTAGATTTTCTCAGTATGATGTAAGTTTTCGAAACGCCGCTCCACTTAAAGTTGTTTTTTTCCCGCGAAATTTTTCCCCAGACAATGAATTTGTATTAGTGCCGCTTGATACGGAAGCCTTTCTGCATCAAAACACGGCACTGTCCTCAGGAAAAGTATATGTATATACAGGTGCAATTAGACCAGTGCTAGAATATGGCTCCACAACATGGACTTCAGCAGATAATTCCATCTACAATGTCTGGACAAAGTACAAAATCAAGGACTTCGTCTTATCACAGGTGCCTTGAAGAACATTTCTCATTAATGAAATGGAAAAATAATTACAGTCATCACCTGTTACCATACAGGGGGGGGGGGACACTAAGACCATAATCAACGTAGAAATGTAGAAGATCATCCCAACATACTCAATGAGGAATAGATTTGGTGATCTAGCCAGTGGAAGGCTGAAGAGAAGAAGTTTTATTACCCGATCCAAAAAGAAAAACAGAGAATACAAGGATGAACTACCAGACATAACAACAGAAATAACACCAACATTATTCCCAGTTGCATGGGTAAAATAGGAAAAACTCACTATCAGAAACACAATAAACAATACATATACTATGAAAGAACTGAATACTCTCCAAAACAAAACTGCAGTATGGAACATGATTGAGGATCTGTGCCCAAGATAAACGTGGATAGATGCCTTTACGGATGGATCAGCAACCGAGCCAGTGAAGAACATGGGTACTGGGGTTTATATAAAATATCCAGAAAAAGAAAATGAAACCAGTCGTTTGCTTGTAACTATTTTCTACAAAAATATCCTCAAATTTCTTATTAAAAAAAGGGGGGGGGGGTTCACACTGATGCTGTACGTCTAAGTAACACTCAGATACTAACTGTGGAGAAATGGTAAGCTTGAGGTGAGACCATCAAATTCATAACTTGAAGATCTTAAATTTATTTCCAAATCTGGCAGACATGGCACACAAGACTGTGCCGGTAGACTGCATGTGGCGGGGATTTGTGAAGCAGCATCGCACAAGCTTGGAAATGGTGTGCCTGACCCTAGACCATACTTTGTTGGAGCATGCAACATTCTGGGTTTGTAAGTTCAATTAAAAAAACTCTAACATGAAGTGCTTAAATATTTATTATTACATGTAGCTCGACAGTGGCCTCATAAAATGTCCGTGCCGAGCAGTTCTCCCCTGGGTTGCCTTGAGCAAACATTCAGGCATGAGGGGCACACTAAAAAAACTACAACTTAACATGTCTTGACTCAAAAATAAGACATTGGAGCTGAGTAGAACACTATACAAACATTATACCTACATCGCATGGCTGCAGAAAACAATATATCAATGAAAAAGTACTCAATATTATGTTACATCATACACAAATGTAAATTTTAACAGTTCAGAGGCACTGTAACACTCATAAAAATACGACACGCAAAAATGTCTCATAAACAGGAAAAACAACGAAAACGATATGCAAGAAATTAATATACGTTACGATCGTCTGCGGTATATACTGTTCAATGCATACTGACAACCTAGCTTCAAGAAACAAAAAGACATCAGCGCCGCAGGCGCCAAGAGAGCCAGCATTGTGGGAGATTGCAATGCACACATATCTGCAACAGGATAAAAAGGCAGAAACACTATGGGAAACAACATAGAGGAACTATGCAACACAAACAACCTAATAATATTACACGATTTTTCATCTACATCCACATTCTGCAGAGCAAGTGAATCTGCAACTGAATTATTGGTCCCGACCATACCATCAAATACACATACCTCCCAAAACTGTGCACTGAGAGCCTTTGGTGACATAGGAAGTGACCACCCCCAGTTACTTCTCCAAATTTCTCAAACAAGAAATCATCAAGACAAAAAACACCTCGCTGAAATTATAAATGAGCAGTATGGGAACAATTCAAAATTCTCTCAGACGAAAGCCTACCAAAGATTGACACACAGGGATATAAAAACCTTACACAAAAATATAACTGCAACCATACTTAATACTTAATGCAGCCGACAGAACAATCCCCGAGGATGCAGAAAGAAATAGGCCCTATAGCCAATTCTGGACAAAGAAACTTAAAGAATTTGTCAAAAAGAGAAGAGAAATACGAAAGAAAGCATATAGCTACACATGCAAACAAATAGAATATAATAAACTAACTGCACTGATCCGACTTACAAATATGCAAAACAACAAAAATGGCCAGACACTTGTACCAACTTCAATCTCTGTACTGACGGCAGGAGGGTAATGAAGCTTTTCAATAAACTCTCATGAAATGTAACTATTTACACATCTCATCCTGACATCATCAATAGATTGAATATCGCTTAGTGAAATTACATTATTTGAGTCCGCTGCTCATAAAAAAATAATATAGTAATCAGGTAGCTAACACAATTACAAATTAGCGTAAGAACAAAATAAATACGGTTTCAACTGTATACAAACTCTATTAATATTCGACTAAACATAAATAGTTTACAGCTGTACCAGTGCCATTAATTAAACCAGATTAAAGAGTCATATATTGTGTTGGTTTAACAAAAAATCACAGCTACATTGATTTAACTCTTACAGCCGAAGACGGACAGTCCATGTGTCGGACCATTGAAGCAAATAAAACGGCGACACATTGCATTTCCATTCTCTGGACTACATTCTGCTGTGAATCTAGTAGGACCATTGTCCTGTTACAAGAGATATCCAGCTGGAGTTTGAGAATGAAAGCGGAAGAAGAAGTAGAATGAACTCGTCAAAATTGTCTCTATGCTGAGGTGAAGAGAAGAATGCATCATGAGCCAAGATAACAGTGTTGACTACAGCATCACTTTATTTACTGTACCAGAATTTGAAAGTGCTCAAGGTGGTTGGTCTTCTGTAGGTTGTTGCTCACAAGCGCCTAGGTAGTGGTTGACCAGATATAAGTATAGTATTCAGCACATTTAGCGCAGCAACGATGTCATGGCATTCATAATCGTACCTAATTAAGAATGGATGGACCGTAACAACGTTTTTGTGGAAACAGCTGCTGAAAACAGTCCCAAATTGTCTATTGTTTTGGTGTGTCTCTGACATGCTGGAAAGTTTTATCTCCGGTAAGTAACAAGTGAACTTGACCATCTCGTTTTTTTCATTTATTGTTGGATTTTCGGTTGGTCACTATTTATATACCTGGAATCGCATGCCAAAAATTTATAAGGCGACTCAAAGTATATAAATATGGACCAACTGAACACCTATCAATAATCAAAAACGTAACGAATAGGGTCCTTATTAATTCTATTAGACGGTCTTTTATACCGACTACAATCACGACTTGACCCTGGCATCGTCGTTGTAGTCAAACCCGTCGATAACTGAGAGGGAGGGGGCGGGGAGGTATTTGGGTCAAAGCCCAGTGTACTTTAGAAAACTAGAACAGGACAATAGAACAGGACACTAGAACATGGCACCGTCCCAAAAAGCAAACAGGGAATCAGGTGACCCGCAACTGTTTGAAGGAATACCCACAAGGAATTCATTTTTTAAAAATCAACAAAAACGAGATAATTATAATTTTTTTAGCATATAAACTTGTAAACAAAACAGAAAACATTTGGAGACATAAATGACTAGATCAAGGAATAGGATAATAAAGTTTTGCTAGATAGAGACAAATGTAATGACACACACAAATCGACGTTTCGACCAAAAGACCTTTATCAAGACAACAATTGAAACAGAAAACGAACTGTAATGGCATCGACATTGAAGACATAAATGATAAGTAATGAAGACAGAAATGTATGATAAATAATGAGGACAGAGAAAGGGAAGACGAGAGCGGTGTGGTTGTTAGAGTTCTTTAATGTGTCCATTTTTATTTTAAAGGTGAGGATGTTCAAGTAAATGCGACGGAAGTGAAGTTATAGTGAGTAGTTTTGCGAATGTGTGAGAGATTGTGCATTTGTGCGTGAATTCACGATAATTTTGTCAGAACCAGACGAAGTATAAGAACTTGGTCGATTCGGTCCTTGATGAAGGACAATTTCAAGAAAAGTGATAAGAACAACAAAATGATATGTATACATCTTTCATATAACTAACAATGGCATGTAACACAGTAAGTAGAAGTGATCTTTTAGCCATTAATTACAAAATATGGCTGCCCCAAGAAATATATCGCAATGTTGCAACAATTGCATGATGGTGGAATGCAAGCTAGTGTTAAAAATAATTGAGAATTATCTGTAACTTTCCCTGTGTCCAATGGAATAAACAGGGATGAGTTTTAGCATCTACTATATTCAGTTTTATCTCACCTGCTGTACCGGACAAGGAATGGGGAGGGTAAAATAGTGTGATGTATTTAAGCATGTCCATTAAGGGTGTCCATGAATTTTTGACAGTTCATGACAGGGGAAGGGGGGGGGGGAGGGAATGTGGCAAAATTGTTGATGCAATTTTTAAAAAAAGTAGCTAAATGTGCATTAGATGATTCAAATGTTCAGCCATGCAAACTATGTCACATGTTTATCTAAACCTCTTGATTATTTATCTATCTATTCTATTGTTTTGTTTCTGTTTATGCTGTGAGGCATCGCAAGAGTGAATGACGATCGGTTTTCGGGCTATTGAAAGTGCGATCGCTTGATACGCAGTAATACTGTGCCGTGTCAGAACGTTGGTAACTCCTTCAATCCACCTTCTTCTTGGTCTTCCTCTGTATCTTGCTGTTTCAATGTTCATGGTTTATGGCATTGTCGCTGTCCAGTAAGGGTTTATTCTCATTAGGTGGCCAAACCATTTCAGTCTCTGATTTTCATTATACTTCACCACTGGTTTTGTTCCAACAGTTCTTGTAATCTCCTCATTTTTCACATGATCTCTTCTTGTTCTGTTTGCTGCTTTCTTAGACATCTCATTTCACATATAGTAAGCTTTCTCTCTTGTTCTTCAGTTAGTGTCCATGTCTGACATTGAAAACATAATGTTGGGATAAATATTGGATTTATGATTTGCTTTTTGGTTTCCATTGGGATAGATGTGTGTTTGTTAGGGACCAAACCCGAAATAAAGGAATGACGAAAACGGATGTGCTGGACCTCGGTCGTCCAGGTCACAAAGTGGCCATCCGGGGTGCAAATAATCTTGCATCACAACGTACTTCACGCTCTCCGGCGGAAATCATACGATAATTGCGCTGTGATTACTTGAGAGCGAACGCTGAAGAAGAAAGAAGAAGATGTGTGTGTTTCAAAATTGGTGAAGTTCATAATTTACGTAGTTGGCTTTTTGAATTCTTGTATCGAGCTATCTTTCCATTCTTCCACCGGCTGTAAAAATTCTCCCTACATATTTAAAGTCCTGCATTTGTTTCAGTAGTTTATCATTTATTTTTATGTTGATTGTATTGGGTTTCTGCCTATAGACATTACTTCTGTTTTTCTGTGTTGATCTTCATGTTGTGTTTGAGGGAGCTTTCATTGAGTAGGGTTATATGATCTTACAGCTCTTCATTTGAACTGTGGAGTAGGCACAGCGTAGTAAAGAGCAAAGAGTAGTTCAGTTATGTCATTGTGGATAGTAAAGCTCCTGATGGTGTTTCTACTGCTTTTGTAAAATATTATTCATATACATTTGTTTATTAATAAAAATGTGTAGCATATCCTATCCAGGACGTAGCTATCAACCCAGCATTTGTTGGCTGTGGTGATTTTTCTAGGCAATATAAATGCGTTCAGTAGGTTGCCATTGCTTTCTGAAGGGTCCGGATGCATAATTGCCTGTGGTGAGGATCGAACTCAGTACCTTTGCCGTCACAGACGCGATCTGTACCACTCTGTTTATTAATAGTTCGCAGAAATATCGAAAAGCATGTTATTAATTATTGAACATTCAATTTGTCTTTGATACAAAGGGATGCAACCGCAAATATGCAGGCGAAGTTTGGAAAGGGGCAAAAGTAGTCTGAGGTAATCGTTAATCTTTATTTAAATACAGGGTTATCTCAAAACAAACAACTTGAGCGAAGCGTTTCCTACACAGCGTGATACTGCTCTCCGAAGAGTGTATGGAACAGAGTATAGAACGTAAATATGAACCTAATTGGACACGGTTTGCAATCTCCCCGCTTATGATCAGCAAGTAAATGTTTATTCCATTCAGAACACGACAGAAACGTCGTCCTGGTGATGATAGTAGTTAATGAGTTTGCCTCTCTTTTGGTGAGGCGTGCCCATTTCAACTAGCAGACAACAAAGTTCAATTAGGCTATATCAGGACATACTACCATAAAATATTCTTGAGACTAACGGGAATTGAACCAGTCCGTTCAACGACACTAAATCGCCTAGCAACTATTGAACACGCGTATTTCCGTACTTGACTAACCGCATCTCCAAAAAAAAGATGCGATTTCATCAAGCCATTCAAATCGTGCACACAGAGTCACCAGAACGGACCGATCGAGACAAGGACTACACAACAACAACAAACATCCCGTACAGGTATTGAAATATCCTCAGCAACAGCAAACATATAACATAATATCCGTATTAGTTATATCCGTACCATAAAATAGTAGAGGTGACAAAGACCCACCCTATGTTAACTGGTCCCGGTGATTTGTATGTTGTGGGATTCGTCTTTCTGGAGAAAGACACGCCCTGTCAACCTTGAATTGGTATTCTTTGGCTATATCAGGGCGTATATGGTGGTCGAATGACCTGGGTTGTCATGTTTGGGTCTGGTGGATTGGAATGGGGACTGGTCTGTTGTCCTGATAAGGACAATGGATATTGGGAATATTCATATTGGGAATTATATATAGGCCCTACATATACATATATAGTCCTCTGCCCATATTCAATCCTTTCTTCCTGGTTGAATACTCTAATGATCTTGTACTCACGCACTCACACTGACATTAGGTCTCCAACTACGTATCTCTTTTCTTCGTTTATTCCTACGTCTGCAACCAATTTAGTATTAACATAAACATCTGTCCTGGATATATCTCACTCTACGATATACCTTCACTTTGTACTTTCTTTCATACACCTGTATGAACCCCACATATGTACCCAAATCGTATACATATATGTGTACAGTATGTGTACAGTATGTGTACAGTATGTGTACAGTATACTGGTACTATTGATCAGTGTACCAGATCGTTGAATATATTCATTCTGATGATAGTACCAGTATTCCCCCCCCCCTTCCTTAATCGTATAATAATTGTGCCCACTATGTTCCCCTCCCCCGTATAATTGTTCTATCTGCTGCCAAAATCTGGTGGTAGTTCGGTTGTTGGTATTTTATGGTTGAACTGCACTTCATGATTTTTGTCCTGTCATATGTATCCTATTATTTTGGTGAAGATTATTTGGTTGCTTAAACTATGGGTTGTGAATTGTTCCTATTTGTCTTTGTGATATGATCGTGTAATTATTTATGTTGTGGCGGTATATGAGAGCCCATCACAATTTCTTTCTCGATCTTAGTAGAAGGAAAATTTAATACCAGACGGTTAGATGCCCTATCGGTGGTGTGGAATTTTGGTTTTTGGACATGTCATTTTAGTTCTGCACTTTCGTAAGGTTGAGTTGGTGAAGGTTTTGTTTTGTTGTGTGGGTCTGGAACTCTCCTTCGGTTGAGGCTCTGGTCCTGCACAATCGTGTGGTGTTAATGAGGGGGTAGTGTGCTGTTTTGTTTGAAACTCCTATTTTTGCACAGCCTTGTGGTTGTTATTGAAGGGGCTGTGTTTTGCTTTGTGTGTAGTATTGTGATGAAACTCTTGTTTGCACAATTGTATGGTTGTCTTGGTGTGGGGTTTTTGGTGCGTTGTGTCCGAATGAAACTCACTTATGTTGGTACAGTCATGTGGTTGCTTGTTGTTATGTATCAGGATGTATATGCGTGTAGGGGGTGTGTTTGTGGGACTTCTCTGTGTTCTTGTACAGTCATGTTTTTGTAATTCGTGCACATGCCCAGTCTTAATCCCAAACTGGCATATGAGGAGTAAGAGTATTTATAAATAGTAGACCAAAGAATAGTTGCATAAAAACGCATAGAATAATCAACGGAACACTTGAATAAAAGTCAACACTAAAATAAAATTTAAATGTTTTTTACCTTATATATTAATATACTTGTACATTTTGTTTCATTCCAGTCTGTTATCTTCTTTAAAATATTTTTTTTTTAAATTATGTCTCCCTTTTTTATAAAAGCAAACTAGTATTTTTCTCTAAATATATTCTTCTTCCTCGACAGGGTCTCATAATGTAGCGCTTTCAATTTTTAATGTTCTGTGGCGTATGGCCGAGAGGCTATGGTGTTAGTATCACACAAGTAAAGTCCAGGGTTCGACTCCCAGCAAGGACGGTGTATTTTATATCGGAGGGTTTTTACCAGCCTTTGATCAAGTTTCTAGTGCTAAAAGTCATTTCCGTTTTTAGGGGCGGGGGCCACTCATATCTACCGCCCTGCTACAATAGCATGAGACGCCGATGCCAAGATTGCGTCTGTTGGGAAACGAGATAATAATGAAGATTGTAATTTGATGACAGTGAATGGACATTTCTTTTTTTTTTAACCAAGAGTAGAATAGACCCACTGCCTACTATCCAGTTCTGAGTCGTGTTATTTAAAAAAACAAATTACAATACTGCAGATCTGATTCAGAAAATTATTCATAAATGTGAAAAGAAAATATACAGTTAATAAAATTCAGCACGTGCAGTGACTCAGTGAAAACACTCGGATTGTTTTAATGGTTGCTAGTATGCATAACATTATTAAAATGGTAGTTTTACTTTGAATAATACATAGGATCGACATTTATGCTAAAAGTTCTTTATTAAGTTAGGGGCGAACAAACAAACAAACCTCAAACTGAAACGAACGGAGACTACACGAAAACAGTGTAGTGGAAAGTGACACGCATAGATAGAACATCGAAGAGGGCCCAGAACGACGGAAATGTGATTGCATGACGTTCTTAGTTTTTATTTTACTATTTAGTTTTCCTGACCTGCTAGCGCACATGAACTGCGTACATTCGTAACAACAGAACCATCTGTATAAATTACTATGTTTCCCTCAGACGAATTCTCATCATTCAAGCCTCGAACCTCTGCTTCCACCATCGAGCGGTTCTGTAGCCGACATGTTCTATCATATCTGATGTGTTATACAAAAGTTCAATGTTTCCATAGAAATTATTCTTTTATAGAATACACACAAAGTTCACAAAAAGACCAAAGCAAAGTACACCAAAGAAAAGATAGAAACACAGAGAAGAATCTGGAGGAGAAAAACTCAAAAATTACATTTTGAAAAGAAAGGGAGAGAACGGCGAAAACGAACCAAGAAAATACATAAATGATTATAGCAATTCGCAGCACCAAAAAAAAAAAAAAAGAAAAAAAAAAAAAAGAAAAAAAAAGGGAGATTCAGGTAAACTCTTACTCTAGCAGGCAAGCAGAATCCCACAGAACATAAAACACCATTGCCACCAATACATGTAGACAAGGAAATATTCCTCAAGAAATCAACATTGATAAGAACAACACAAACTGTCCAGATATCATGTACACATTATTTACATTAGAAGAACTAAAAGTATCTATTCCGAATCAACTTTGGGGTCTTTGTTACCTATAATATTGTATGATAGTATGTCCTGATATAGCCTAATTGGACATTGTCCTCTGGTTGAAAAAGGCACGCCTCTCCAAAAGAGAGGCAAACTCATTAACTACCTACCTACCTATCTATACGGAAATAACTGGATAGAAAATCACCAGGACCGGACGGTGTCATCAATGAAATGCTTAAGAACCTAGGACAGCCATGATTTTTGGACATGTCATTTTGGTTCTGCACTGTCGTAAGGTTGAGTTGGTGAAGGATTTGTTTTGTTGTGTGGGTCTGGAACCATTTGCAATTTGATATTTAAATATATATAAATTTAAATATATAAATTTGATATTTTTTTATATATATATATATATATATATAACGTCAATAAAATTTTACTACGTTTAATATAAGTGTTTCTTCTTCTGCGTTCATCTCAAACTCCAACTGGATCTAGCTGGATCATGGTCGTGCTAGATTTCCAGCAGGATGTAGTCCAGAAAATGGAAATGCGTTGTGTCGCCGTTTTATTTGCGCCAATGGCCCGACACATCCGTCTTCGGCGGGATATAAGTGTTTAATATTGAGTAATTTACTAACCAAGAATTGACGTAATTTGATTGGTTTAATTTTTCTCAATGATTATAAGTACTCGGACGATATAATTTTATAAAGATTGAAAATTGCCTTTCAAATTAAAATTAATTGTTTTTTAACTTTTAAGCATTATGTCGGAATTTATGTTTAGTTTATATTAAAAAGATGTTTCATACAAAGTAGAATATCGCTAAAAGCTGGTATAATTAATAATACATGGTTACAACAATAATGTACCCCACCCCCCCCCCCTCATATCCTACGAATGGATTACGCAAATACTCGATTTGCAATCATTTAAGCTGCGCAGTGCCTGGGGAATTCCTGATGTGTTTAATAACCACCACGTTTGTAGTTTCCATTCACAAATTTCCGTATTTATATTGCAACCGATTTTCTAAATCTAAATAATTATATTCTCGCTTCCGGGAGCACATTTGTTTTTAGTTAATTTTGCAACATTTAAAGATATTTTTATTATAATGAGTGCATTCAAAAAATGTATGATTGAAGACGAGTGTCGGGTTTTCAAAGACGAATGGATTACCAAATATTGTTTTATGCGAGTTGGCAATAAATCTGTATGCTTACTGTGTCACGAAACAGTGGCTGTTTTTAAAGAATTTAACTTTAAAAGACATTTACAGACAAAACATTCCAATTTCGGACACAATCTAACATCTGAATAAAGGAAAAGAAAATGCATGGAGTTGGTAAAAAGTCTGGAGAAACAACAAACTCTGTTTACAAAACAGTCTTCATTTCAAGATGCCGCAAAAGAGGCCAGTTTGGTGTTTTCGCACAAAATTGTGAAATACAACAGGACATTTTCTAATGGTGAATTTATTAAGGAATGTTTACTAGATGCAACAAACATTATGTGTCCAGAACAAAACAACAAAGTTGACAGTATTACATTATCCAGAAGAACTGAGGTCAGACGTGTTGAAAAGAAAAGTGAAGATTTGACCCTTCAACTTCACGATGCAAGTAAGAATTTTTTGTTGTACTCTCTTGCACTGGACGAGAGTACTGATGTACAGGATACTGCTCAATTATTAGTTTTTATAAGTGGAATTAACAATTCTTTTAAACTCTTTGAAGAGTTACTGAGTGTTGAGTCGATCAAAGACACTACCACTGGCCTCGATATATTCAATGCTGTTAGTAGCTGTATTGAAAGAGATGGGTTAATGTGGAACAAGATGGCCAGTATTACAACTGATGGTGCTCGTGCTTTAACTGGAAAAAATATATAGGACTGATAAAGTTGATCAATGATAGGATTAAGTCAGAATATCATAACCACGTAATATTACCACTTCACTGTGTGATTCATCAGGAAAGTTTGCGTAAATCTGTTTTAAAAATTAAGCATGTTATTGACCCAGTTGTCAGTGTCATAAACCTCATCAGATCAAGACGACTCAATCACATGCAGTTCAGAGCATTACTATACGATCTAGAAACTGAACATTCTGATGTCCTGTACCACAGTACGATGGTTGAGTCTCGGAAAGGTTTTAAGGTGAGTATGGGATCTTAAAAAAGAAATAGTAATGTTTCTAGAGATGAAGGGCATATAATGTGACTTCAATGCTAACATTGTTGATGCAGAGTGGAAGCTTGACTTTATATTTGCCATTGAAATAATGGAAATTTAAATGAACTGAATGTTAAACTTCAGGGCAATGGTTTGTTTGCACATGAAATGTATGTTCATGTAAAATCATTTCAAGTCAAACTCTTACTGTTTTCCAGACAAGCAATTGAAACATGTTTTGTCACTTCCCTTTGCTGAAACTATTTCTGATGAAATGAGAAAAAATTCAAAGCTCAGTTAGATGTATTGGTTGAAGAATTTGGAAGAAGATTCAAAGATTTCAAGAACTTGGAGCAGCACTTCAATGTTATCAGTTCTCCTTTCAGTGCAGAAGCTGATAAAACCCCAGAGCACATACAGTTGGAATTGCTTGAATTACAAGCCAATCATTACCTGGAGGAAAAATTTAAGTCTGAATGTTTGTTTGATTTCTATGGTTCTTTGCCTCAACAATCATTCCAAAACTTTTAAAACTTTGCAGCTAAATGTGTGTCATTATTTGGATCTACATATATTTGTAAACAATATTTGTGAAATATTGTTAAAATATTTGCAAAAACTTTATATTAGAAAATATACTGTTATAGTGTAAGTCTGTTAGAAATGTAATTTATTTCAGAAGTTATCTACATTATGTAAAACTACCTTTCTTTACAATAAAAATATTTAATTGATTACTTACCGAGAATTTTAAACAAAAATATACATAATATTATATGTAGCTCTCCAATAGCTTTACAATTTTCAATGTGGCCATCTGTACAAAAAGTTTGCCCACCCCTGAATTAGGGTAACATGAGTAAGTGAATATGATCCTTCCTACACAATCCGAAAGCCAGAGCCACCAAGGAGGGCAACAACAGCAAAAACTTTCTCCAAAAACATGGAGTTCATAAAGGCTCATTACTGCCTCCAACTTTTTCTTGTTGTCATAAATGATATAATTTGCGAATTACAACAAGGTGTAAGAGCTGTAGTGTATGGTATTGACTTGATGGTGTGGAGTGTAGAAGAACATCTAGAGATCACCAACAATAAAAATACAAAAAGCAGCAGACAACATAGCAACATGGGCAGAGAAATGGATGGTAAAGATCAGTGCCGAAAAGTCCTCAACAACACTCTCCATACTCTCAAATAAGGAAACATTAGAAGAGATAAAACTTGGAAATGTACTTATCCAAACAGATGACGAGCCGGTGTACGTGGGCACTACACTAGATGAGAGCCATGGATTCCTCACTGAGAAAATAGAAGCAAAGGCAAGAAACAAAGTAACAGCTTGGATTTCAGCACTCAATTCCCATGTACAAACCCTGGACAAGGAACGAAAGTCAGCACTTCGCGTTATCACAGATACCACGAAGACCTCTCCCATAAATAAAATGGAAAAATTACAGGCATCCCCCCTCTTTCAATTAGAATTGAAAGTGCTACATTATGAGACCCTGTCAAGGAAAAAGAATATACTTAGAGAAAAATACTAGTTTGCTTTTATATAAAGGGAGACACATTTAAAGAAAAAAACTATTTGAAAGGAGATAACAGACTGATATGAAACAAAATGTATAAGTATATTAATATAACATTAAAAAAAAATTTAAATTATATTTTAGTGTTGACTTTTATTTAAGTGTTCCGTTGATTATTCTATACGTTTTTATGCAACTATTCTTTGGTCTACTATTTATAAATACGTTTACTCCTCATATGTCAGTTTGGGATTAAGACAGGGCATGTGAAGAATGCTACGAGGTTAATTCAATTACAGGCGAGAAACTAAGACCATGGTCCATGCAGAAAAGTACAGGAGCATGCCAGTACATCCAGTGAAGGCCAAATACGGTGACATAGCCAGTGGAAGGCTGAAAATGAGCAGTTTTATTCACCGATGCAAAAATATAAACATAGAATATAAGGATGAACTACCAGACTTAACAAGAGAGAACACATTAACAATTTTTCCAGTTCTGTGGGAACAATATCAAAATCTCAATATTAGAACTACCATAAACAACTACACTATGATAGAACTGAATAATCTCAAAAGGAAAACAATAGTATGCAACATGATTGAAGATATGTACCCCAGAGAAGCATGGATACAAGTACATACTGACAGATCAGCAACCAGAGCAGTGAAGAATTGAGGTGTTGGAGTGTGCATAAAATATCCAGAAAAAGAAAATGAATTCACATGTTCACCAGCTGGAATATTCTGCTCCAACTACTCTACAGAAGTACATGCTCTAAACATTGCTGCAGAAATAATTAAAAGCACAACAAGCCAGTGTCAACAGGTAATTTTTCTTACCAGATGCTATATCTGTCCTACAGGACCTTGACTGCGATAAACTGCCAGACCTGAAGGAAGCCATACGAGAACTGAGCATCCAATGAAAGATAGGACTACAGTGGATACCACCTCACTATGGCATACTGGGAAATGAAGAGGCAGATAGACTGGCAAAGGATGATCAACACGGAAACAAAAAGACCAAGAAATTACCTACCAAGAAAATATGACCCTCATCAATGCTACAAGAAGTCGACCACCCAAAATAAAACTATCGCTATCTTGACAGAGCTGAGCAGGTTATTATCTCCCGCCTCGGAACATGACATAACAGATGAAACAGCCACTTAAATAGACTAAGACTGGTCTCATCACCCTGTGCCATGTGGGCATGCATCACAGACCGCTGAACATATCCTGCAAGATTGTAATACACTAAACTAGTTAAGGGAAGAACACTAGCCCACAGAGACGGATAGGCCTATCCACAGAAAGAGGTATGGGGGCACTGAAGAGCTTTCAAATACAGCAGCATTTATTAAGAAAAAGGACTTGTGTAGACATGTCTAACTGCGAACGAGAAAAAGGATAACCTCTTTTTGATAAGAAATGTTTTATGTGTGAACAAAAATCGTTGTTTGGGAAGGGTTACTTACCCTTTTACTTAATTCCTAGTACTAAGAGTGCTGTTCCGTCCCTGTGTTGCCGGGGCCCGAAAGGGGAGCAAAGAATATCAACACTGTTAACCTTCCATGCATGTCGTAAGAGGCGACTAAGGAGGTTATGGGATGGGGTTGGCTGTCCCATCCCATATAGGGTCAATGACCCAAAGCCATGCTGAAGTCGGATGTGTCAGGCCGAAAGGCGCAGATGTCGCAGTAATGCTGTAAACCATGACACAACGCATTCCGTTCTACGGACTAAATCCTGCTAATCTGCAGGAGTTTGAGAACGAACGCAGAAGAAGAAGAAGAGTGTTGTTTTGATTTGCTAAGTGGGGAGATTAGGAGTTTTTAATTTAAATTAACCAAATCCTCCTTTATCTACGAACTAGGGTATCTCAATCGTATTATAGACAGCAGCTCATCACATTAAGCTAACGCCATGTATTGTCATTATTAACATTAGTAATACTTTTTTTCAATGTTGTATATTCTATATAATTCTACTGTACGTTTTCGTTCTGTAATGCCCTTATCCTTTATTTTCGCCTCTCTTGAATCCCCCTCCCCCAAGACCTGTATATTTTCACTATATTGATTGCATGTAATTCCCGTTTGATTTCTGTGTTCAATTTTCTGTATGTTCTTCCCTATCGTCATAAACACCATTTGACCGAAACGTCGACCCTGTTAAACTTAAAATTACAATTCGGCTCTTTTTTTTTCTTTCAATATTTACTTTCTGACCACACAATCAATTTACTGCATAGGACCTATGTTCAAAACGGCTAAGGCCCTGATATAAACTAACATCAACAACTGAAAGTAACAAACTATTACTGTGCGATTATTATTACACAATTAATTATCAGAATAATCATTTCCTTTTAACACAAATAAAACCCATCTTGGAGTCAACTAGTAGTAAATAACATATAATGTGCTAATATCTCATTATGATATAAATAAATGAGAAAACGAATGCCCTGGCAAATGCAGGGGATAAAATGGAACAATTCAACTATTCACTGCCGTACAAGTAGGTCAATAGTACTTACGTAGAACACAGGTGTTAGAAAGTTCAACTTGAACACGACGGATTATCAGTAAAACCAAGGGGTTATGAGGTGAGTGGAACTTTCTAAAAACTCTGTGTTCTACGTAAGTTCTATTGTTGTTACGTTTTACGCAGTATTACATTATATTGATTACAGTAATGCCAAAACACTAATCCACAGCCATCACACATCAAAGGGGAAGAAAGATATAGACATGATAGGAAACTAGACCTCATACACCAACTTCATTGGCAATCACAGAAAATCATATTTCGATTTAAAACTGACCACTGTAGACTATAGAGCCACCTGTACCTCAACAGGATGACCCACGCAAGTGAATACCTACAAGCAACATGCATACAGATCATGAACACATACTTCAAGACTGCCCAGATTACAAAACACCACGAGGCAAGACAGGACATCGGACTGAGACACATCTATGGGGCAGCAACTCTGATATGGAAAAGACTGGGAAAGTTATCCTAGCGACTGACATAAAGATCTAGCAAGACGAAATGAATCCTGAATGCCGAATAAGAAGAAGTGATACAAATATGTTATCAAAGTCTTAGTGATGTTTAGTTAAGTCCGTCATCTGCCAATATTTCTATGCAATTTTCAAATATTCTCTCTCACACACTCACTTTTAAAGTTCCTGTGAGAGTGAACGCAGAATAGGCATGTGCACTAACTTTCTATTAATCTGTACCATTTCCACAAATAATGTTCTAGTATTCGAAGTTGGAAGCACTCCTACGTTAGTAGCACACGTTGAATTTTTATTCTATTCAGGCCCGGAATGAAAATAAGAATAAGTGCAATTAGTAAAATATAGAATTTGTCCGTTTTTGCAACAAGCAGCCAAAGTCAGAAATATCAAATTACTTTTATTGAAGCGGAAATATATTGTTCCATTTAAAAAAATCGTGAATCAGATAGCCCCTTGATATTACAGTTGGGGAGTTTTCTTGAAGTCGAATAACTTTCATCGAGTCACATACACTGTAACAACTTTCTAGAAAGAGTATGTTTAGTCCCTATAGTGAAAAAAATGTCTCCACACTAGCTTGACCAGTACAGGAGAATCGATTCTTTTAAACACATCACTATTTACTAAGCTTATATCTGGATTCAGTTGTTTTTGTATCGGAATTTGTCAACATTAAATGTGTATTTTCTTGGTGCACTCACATTTGCAGTAGGGCCCATCTCGGGGCATGCCTCCCTGGGTGCCCTAAGCAAATGCTTAATATGCTTATTGGCTGGTTTTCATAAGACTCTTTTTCCGAGTTTGGAAAGTGAAATGTCAAAAAGTTTATCTTTGCCATTTTCTGTGTTATCATTCCCCCCCCCCATTTAACGTCACAGCGTAGAAGTATATATTTTAGCACTTTCGCAATTCTGGCCCCGGTGCCCACACTTCTTCTTTCATTCACTTGAAACATGTCAATATCCGTAATTCTATCTCCTGTATAAAACTCACTGTCAATTTTTAGTTCATACAGTGGCCCTTAGAGCTTTGATTCCAGTGTTGTTTCCTCTGGCGAATATGTTTGCCTCAGCATTTTATACTCAGAACATCCTTGAAGTCGGTCCTTATATATAAACTAAATTAATTTCGTTTGTTCCACGCTTGAAGATTGCTTTTGGTGCATCCAACTGGGGTCACCCTGTCTAATTTCGATGCTGGTCGCCCTGATTTGCCACAAGCAAATATTTATGTTTTTATTTGTTAACTGATACCTAGAACAAATTCAGCGACAACAGACACAATCTCTCTACATTTTTATGTATGTGCTTATTTCATTTTCATTCCGTAATTTTACATTTTATCGTTTATTTCCATCTGTTCTTTTACTTTTCCTATGTACTTTACCCCAATTACTTTACCACCAGGCGCGTAGATAAGAGGAGGGGTATTACCCCTCCCCCATAGTAAATGTGAACATGGCTTTTGAAAACCTCTCCCTTTGCGATTTTCAAAAAGTCTTCAAATGTCAACCCCCTTCTTAAAGTAATCACATCTACAGCCTTTCTTGCCGCCTTTTGTCTCTCTCTCACACCTTTTCCCCTGTTATTGCTTGTCTTTATTTACGTGTGCTTCTCCTATATTCTCCTCGCTTCTCTCTTTCTTTTCTTCCTATCACCATCATACAATATGTGTGTCTATGCAACATTTGTTTTCTGTCTCCTTTTGATTGTCCTCATGAAGGCTTTGTAGTTTAAACATCGCCTGCCACTGTGTCTCGTTGCTAGTTAGTTTTATTGACTTATATTGTAACACTTGTAATACCTATTTCTGTTCATTTTTATATTTGCCTCGTGTCCGCCCCCCCCCCCCCCCCCGCAGACCTTTCCATTCCTCTTACAATAACTGATATGTATGATATAACAAAATGTTACATTAATTTTATATTCTCCATGCACACATTAGTCACTGGACTAATGTAGGGTATATGACATCATAGGATAATGAAATAATAATTGCGAATGCATGTTGTAACGAATGAGTAGTCAAGGTTGCTGCAGAAGACGCTCATTACTTTCGTTGACTTGTTTGCAACACTATCTAGGTCATCGTTCACGAGACCCATTCAACCCATAAAGTGACAGTCTTGTGATATTGACACATTGCTTTTAACTGTGTGGAAACTTTGCATGGATGTACGGATTAAATTGTGCTTCATTTCTGTGTAGTGGAGAGGAATGTCATTCATCGATTCCCGTAGCAACATATTTATAACTTAGTTTGTCAGTCTCTGAGTATAATAAGTCAGTTTGAATCCCAGTCATACAAACTCTTACTTAACTATGACAACATCAATTACATAACCATCCATAGAGACATTACTACTATATTACTAGTAGTCAGTCTGAGATTAGTCATTTCACATTTTCACAGTAAGTAGTAGTCGATTATTAATTTAATAATAATGTTATCATATGTAAAGAATTTGATAAAGTGAAGCGTTCAGAAATGATAAAAATGTTTTTTTTAAATCTTAATGTCGATGAGAAAGATGTAAAGATACTAAGATAGTATTGTAAGAAATATCATGATATTTGTTTCGGAAAAAAAACCCAGCTGCGACGAGGGTTGACACCCAGTTACTGTAATGTAGGACTAGGAGAATTCCACAGAGAAGGATGTAATGTCACTAGATCTCTTCTTCCTGTATACAGAAGATATGATAACAAGCTCAATGTCATGGGGTGATATCTGTTGTTGGTAGTATATCATTGTGAGTTTTTGTTTTGTCACATAGTATACTCTTCTTGCATCGTCTTGGAAGAAGACTCCTATAGATAGGGGTACCATAATTTTCAGATGGAAAAAGAGGACGTTTGGACATGCGCCTTTAAATCCATTGCACCCTTATTGTAGGGTTACCATAATTGTCAGATGGAAAAAGAGGATACCAAAATTTTCATCAAATATGGCCAGTATTAAGTGTTGCTCAAATAAAATTAAAGTTAAACTACATAATATATATACTGTTCTTGTTTAATTATAAACTTGTGTTAACTTAGTTTCGACATTTTACAAATCTTTAATAAAAAAATTTAAGTTCAATCTTCAATTCTAAAATTTATTAATTAATAATTATCACTAACAAACTCGTGTTACCGTCTGCTATGCGTTATGTTTACGAAAAATTGAAAATGGCTAACAGAACCAGAAGTTCTGATGGCTAATGTTAATGTTGAGCTAAATATAGCTGGTGCGCGTGTTTATTTCACTATACAAAATAGATTAAAGTATGTAGCACAGAAAAGAAAAGAAAGTATCGATCGATCGGGGTTGGACGGAGAAAAACCCGGACAAAAGCCATTTTTCTGGACAGACGCTCGGATAGGGGCATAAAAAGAGGACGTGTCCGGGGAAACTCGGACGTATGGTAACCCTACCTTTTGATATCATCTTTACATTTGAAGAGGTCAGCAATCTCACAATGGTTTTTACATAGCTAGCAATCTGGATTGTGCTGTTGTTGGATTCTGTTTATGCCTTTAGTAAGTGGTATGTTCTGGATTCACAGTTGGAAGATGATATTGTGATCTCTGTTTGGAATGGGGATGCTATGGGGACCAAAATATATGAGCATCTCTCCCAGTGTTTCTCATTGCAAATCTATTCTTCCACATTTCTTTGTGTGCTGTTTGTATGATTTATTTGACTGTGTAGGAAATTGTTGCTGTGGTGATTGTTCTTACTTTGATTGTTGCTTTGCTAACTTGTCTGCCATATGATTTCCAGATGTATTTGAATGTTTGGGGGTTCATCGCATAAAAATGTTGGTGTTGTGTGATGTGATAGCTAGTCTTCTTCTTCTTCTTTCGTTCACTTGAAACATGTCTATATCTGTAATTCTGTCTCCTTAATAAAACTCACTGTCTTTTGTAGTTCATACAGTGTCCCATAGAGTTTTGATTCCAGTATTGTTTCATCTGGCCAATATGTCTGCCTCAGTGTTTCATGCTCAGAACACTCTTGAAGTATATGTTTGGCACTCTGTGCTGCCTGTCCACATGTACACATGGCTGTGTTGCCAATCTTGAACTTTGTATACATGTGACTGCGGAGTCGGTTGTGTCCTGTTCTGAGACGTAGAATTATAACTTGTTCTGATCTGTTCATAATGTGATAGTCATCTTGTGTTGGTGTTTGTGGCTTTCTTATTGACTTGATCATCTGTTTTTTCTGATGGTAGGTGATTGGTATATC
This sequence comes from Meghimatium bilineatum, assembly GCA_034231615.1. Lineage (NCBI taxonomy): Eukaryota > Metazoa > Mollusca > Gastropoda > Stylommatophora > Philomycidae > Meghimatium > Meghimatium bilineatum. Next base: position 21,119,379 of record CM067306.1, on the reverse strand, counting down.
TGGTTGGTCTTCAGCAGCACCTTCCTTAGCCAGTTGGTCTGTTTTTTTCATTTCCTGGTATTCCACAGTGAGAGGGTATCCACTGCATGGTTACCCTATACTGGTAAGACAATTCGCTAAGTAGTTTTTTCAAGTCTGTTAGTTTTTCAGACTGGAGAGCTTGAAGCACTGACCTTGCATCTGTCTGGAATACCACAGGCTGTAGGTCAGAGTTGGAGTTCAGCAGTTTTTTTTAGCTGCCACACTAATTGCCTGGATTTCTGCATCATAATTATTGCAGAATTTTCCTGTCGGTGTTCTTATTGTATCTCTAGGCTTGTGTGGATATTCTATATATACACCTGCACCTCCATTCCTCATGGCATTCTGTGCTGACCCATCTGTGTATACTTGATAGCTAGTCAACATGTATGGTTAGTTTGGAAAGTTCAGGTTTCACAATGTCTACCATCTTCTAGAGCTTGAAGGTCAAACATTGAGACTGTAAAGATAATGTTATAGACCTTTAAACTCTTTATGTTCACTGAGCCGCTAATATCTACATTTTGGAGACCCACTATGCCGAAAAGTCGCTCAAATCGACATTTTAATATGAATTTACTATCGTGTTCGGCATAGCAGTAAAACCGTACGGAGACAAATAGTTCGTAAAAGTGATATTCAGATGGTGCAATGCTGCTTTCAGATTCATGGTTGGAACATAACTCCTCATGTGCATAAACATTGCATCAGATGACCTATCTGGATTCTGATTGGTTGATAGCATCCATACTTTTCATTAAGCGTAGGGGTGGGAGTTGTAAGTTTCTGTTCAAGGCCAGATGTGATGCCTGAGTCGTACCGAGTTTGTGTTTGTGGAGTGTGGTTGTGATGTTATCTTTCCATCTCTTTCTCGGTCTTCCCTTTGCTCTGTATCCAGATGATCGTTTGTTATAAGCTCTCAGTGGTATTTCGTTTGGTTCCATTCTCACGAGGTGACCAAACCACTTGTATCTGCTGACGTTCTGTATATTCGATACAAGGAATTTTTCTTATTCTTTTTCTGATATCCTTGTTTCTTACTCTGTCTAGTTTGGTGACCATAGCTGAGTTTCTTAAACACATGTTCTCACATGTGATTATTTTTCTCTGCTGTGAGGATGTTAAAGACCATGTTTGACACAGGTAACAAAGTGTTGAATCTTTTTTTATAGATATGTTACAATATTTGCGCCTTTTGGCTCAACACATCCAGTTTCAGCATGTATTTAATTCTATGAGACTATTTTTAATTTTTCTTTGTTTCTAGTCTTTGAGAAAAGTACTGTGATCATATTTATGGTTTCTAAAGTAAGAAAGTTGTTGATTTGATATGAAGTTATATCTCCCTGATGTTTGATTGACAGAGTGGGTGAATCAACAAACAAATGAGGCTATCTTAGATTGTGGAGATTAAGAACATTACTTACTGCTGTTATCATGGGTTAAGTATTTAAGGTAGGATAGTACCATTTTATCTTTGTAATAACTAATTTATCTTTTTGCGATAAAGTTTGGGGTAGGTGTATATAGCAAGGTGCATATTTTGATTTGGGATATTTCCTTGTTTGGTAAAATAGTTTGAAATGTTTGTGAAATGATTTGAAATTGTTTGACATTGTGATGAATATTTGTTTTTAATTTCATTGACTCTTCCCTTTCCCCTATTTATATTTGGGTGTGTGAGGAGAGAAGGGGAGAGTGTGTGGTTGAGGATATTTTGCACTTCTCCCTCACTTTAATTAAATTCTCATCTTGCAAGTCATGGCATCCTACTCATAAATCCTACTAGATTCCTGCTCACACTGCAACAGGTTTTTCAGAGCCTGGATTGGACTTCTTATCCATAAGAGAAGTGTTTTTTAACAGAAAAGTACTGATATCATATCATTTTGCCCTGCTGAAGACATATATGTCGGGCCATTGGTGCAAATAAAATGGTGACACAACACATTTCCATTATCAGGACTACATCCTGCTGGAAATCTAGTCAGACCATGGTCCTGATACAAGGGAGATCCAGTGGGAGTTTGAGAATGAACGCTGAAGAAGAAGAAGAATATTATTTTGCAAACATTTGCATACAATATAAGCAACTTCTGCAGAGGTAACCCAAAATTTTAATTTTTGTAATAATGGTTTGCTATAAATATTTGCAGGTGACATCTCCTTGCAAAAATGCCTGCGCCTGCTGCACGAATGCCAGGCATTATGTCACGGAGAATTCACAAACAGAATAATGGTCCAGCACAACAGAATTCAGAAAATGCAGTCCTTGTACAGAATCTTGATGATGATGAGAGCATACGTCTGCTTCCATCCTATGCAGACGTGGAAAGAGAAAAGAAGCGAGCATCTGGTAAAACTTTGATTTCATAATTTTCATGAAATGTCCTAAAAAATAAACTTCTTTTTCGTGCCATTAAAATGTATTGGGAACAGTGTCAGATATGCATGTTTCTGTGATTAGAAGCACACTAAAAGTGATATGCTCAGCAGACTTTCATTGTGATGTTAAAAGTAATTTGTTTAAGGATAACAGAAAACTAAGCAAATTAGCAGAGAGAGGGAGAGGTTAAGGGACTGCTTTGGGGATCATAGAAAATTAGAGAGGGAGGTTAAGGGACTGCTTTGAGAATCATAGAAAGTTAGAGAGAGAGTGGGAGGTTAAGGGACTGCTTTGGGGATCATAGAAAATTAGAGAGAAAATGGATAGCTTTTCTGCATGTCCTGAGTTTGGGAATATTATGAAAATATTAAATTGTTCTTGTGACTGTGTTGCCGATGCCCAGAAGGCAGAGTTGTAATACTATGATTTTGTGTATGTGTTGTGAGAGAAGACTAAGAAGTGTTGGGTTAACTACCCTTTCTTTAGAGTCGTGAACTAAATGTCATACTAAAGTTAGATTTGTCCGGCTGAAATGCAAAGATATCACTTCCAAATTTTACACTATCACACAGAGCATTTCATTTTGGATTATATTTGCACACTCACTGGAATGTAAACTATCACACATAGCATTCCATTTTGGGCTATATTTGCACATTCACAGGAATTTAAACTATCACACAGAACATTCCATTTTGGGTTATATTTGCACACTCATGGAAATTTAAACTATCACACATAACATTCCATTTTGGGTTATATTTGCACACTCATGGAAATTTAAACTATCACACAGAACATTCCATTTTGGGTTATATTTTCACACTTGCATGACTTTAAAACAAATGAAGAAGAAGTAGTTCTTGCTAGAGCTACAGTGTAAGTTATATGCAGCTGGCAAGCTGCAGTTCATTTCAGTACCTATGGATGTACTATGAATGTAATGATGTAGATTCAAACTCGTTGGTAAATTCATAACATATGACACTGTATGTGAAACTGAAAAATATTACTCATAATAGATGCATAAAAACTCACAAAGGAAATGAATTAATAAAATGTTTAAACAAATTTTAATGACTGTCACATATAACATATGCAGGTTGATATTATTTTTAGAATTAGATAGGTCATAGGTCTATGATAGGCCATAGCCTATGATAGGTCATAGGCCCCTATATGTTATTTACCATTACTCAGTCCTGTTACCTGTATATATATATATTAACTGTGCTCACTGGTGCAAGCAATGCTATACTCATCAGATTAATTCATCAGTCTCACAGACTGTCTTAGACCCGACATCATTTTAATAATAGGAATACTCAAAATGTGTGGTAAAACCGCTGTCATGAAGTATGTAAGCATTGTTGGTAAGTGCATTCAAAATTGTGGGTACGTATATTCAAAATGTGTGGGTAAGTACCGGGTACATTCAAAATGTGTGGGTAAGTACATTCAAAATTCATAAATTGTTCATATTTGGTTTTTTCTATTTTCATCATGAAACGGCATGGTGAAATCTGGAATTTTGTTTTTGTTTCAAAAGGCAAACAGCAGATGAAGCTGGTGAACTTGAGGAGTTTGATGATTCAGAAGATGTTTAATTAGATTTAGATGGTAAATACGGCGAGTATAACAAAAAATTGAATCAGCCGATGAATTGAGTGTTTAACTGTGTGCATCAGTTTAGACTGATGATACTTCTTCTGCATGCAAAGTCTACTGTCTTCTCCAGATTGGAGTGGCTGCCCCATAGCTTTTGTCTCAAATCTTTATCCTCTGGCCGGTCTGCTGTCTCTGATTTTGTATGTTGGGTAGTCCTGAAGTTTAGGAGTCTGGGTTCCAGATCCACATGGGCATTCATCTGTGTATGAGATCCTCAGACTGATGATAAATCTATTTATCTATGTTCTTTCAGCACCAAATATGGTGCTTAGTGCAAAAACTATAGCTCTCCTGTTCAAGTGATTTGAGAGGATCCATGTTATGAACAGTTTCAACCCCTTAATATCAGAAAACACGAAATCCCAGATATTAGGTATGTAGATGACACCACACTAACACCAAAGAGCCCCACAAGTTTAGAACACATTATTATGTCAGTCAAACATCATAGCAAGGCACAAGATCTTTTCCTCAATGCAAAAAGACAATAATAATGCATATCAGCAGAGGTAAACTCACACATACAATAGTCATTGACAAAGAACTAGAAAATGTCAGTAACTTGGACTTAGATCAACCATCAACACCACAGGAGATTGCCCTGCAGAGAGAAAAAAAAGATTAGCAATGATTCTACAAAATACATCACAGATGAAAAATGTATGGCTAGGAGTAAACAGAAAAATAAAGTTACAACTATTAAGAAGATGATATAGAAATGTTCTAAGGATATCATTGACAGAAAGACGAACCAATGCAGATGTCTGCAAATATCTGAACATAGCAGAAGAATGTCTCCTCAAAACTATCAAAAAATGCAAATTAATTTATTTCGGACATATAAAGAGACAATATAATTTTGAAAAATTAACCAGGGATGGCAAAATTCCAGGAAAGAGAACAAAAGGCAGACTAAGACTACGATGGACGCATGACATCAAAGACGTTCTGAACACGACATTGGAAGAAGCTGGGCAGCTTGAACAGAAATGAGAGGCTTACAGAATGGCAATGAGGACAATGTTCTGTAAAGGACACTTCACATAGAAAGATAATATTTTTATACATTTACTCTTTAACTTCATGAAGAACATAAGTCTTCCACATTGAACCTTTTTTCCTGGGGGGGATACCGACCCCTACAAGGCGCGTCCACAGGTCGCAGATGGTGGAGGGCACTCCATATATGGAGTGCTTGCTGCAATTATGCAGCCGTGGACCAAACCGGTGTTGCTGCCCACCAGCACGGGGTGGGATATCAGTCGGTGCTGATATCCCCACTGAAATACCCCATGTGTCCAGTGACAAGCAGCTTCAAGCGAGTATGAGCTGCTATAAGCTCAAGCTGCATGGCATGGAGTTATTAACTCCAAGTCAGGAGCGTGCTAGGGGAGGGAGGATTTTTTTTAAAAATTGCTGCCTTGCAATCACCATCGGGAGATGGAAAGGCTAGGGGAGACAACAGGGGGATAAATTAGGGCACACACGCTTTTACAGAAATGTGGTCATGCGAACCTTTTTTAAGAAATCTTGTCCTATTTCTATCTATTCACTCAGCTCTTTCATATGTTACCATCTTTCTTGTTTTTACATTTTTTCCAGTGATGCAACCCACTTGGAGAACATTCTACTTCAGTTGATTGGGTTAGCTTTTTCTTGCCTTCATTGTCATGGCTTATTGAATTTATTTGTGTCATTGACCTACATTCTTCTTCTTCTGCTCTCATTCTCAAACTCCTGAAAGTTATCAGGATGTAGTACAGAGAAAAGAATGTTTTGTGTCATGGTTTACAGCTTTGCTGTGTTATCTGTGCTTTTCTGCCTGACACAGCCGATTCCAGCAAGTTTCTGGGTCACTTTGACGCTATATGGGATGGGACAGCCAACTTCACCCTATAACCTCCTTAGTTTCCTCTTATGACTTGGAATGTAAACAGTGTTGCTATACTTTGCTCCCCTTTTGGGTCCTGACAACACATCTGCGGTCGACCTACAGATAGCCAACCTGACACTTAACCCTGTTTTTTAGCCGCCTGTTATGACATGGATTAAAGGTCAATGTGTACCTATTTTGTATCCATTATAACCCTGGTTAGTAATAATAAGATGCATTACCCATTAGGGTCATATGGATACAACACTGGATACATGAGCACAAAAAGCTCTCCTATCCTCATCCATTCGGAGGAGTGTTGAAAAATCACACCAAACCATTCTTTGATGTTATCAATTCAGTATTTTCTCTGACTTCCTCTTCTCCATCCATCTTTCACTGTTCTTTGCAAATAATTTTTGAAATCGAGTCATGTCTTACATGTCCAAACCGCCCGTGTGTTGCCGGGGCCTGAAAGGGGAGCAAAGAATAGCAACACTGTTTACCTTCCACGCATGTCGTAAAAGGCGACTAAGGAGGTTATGGGATGGAGTTGGCTGTCCCATCCCATATAGGGTCAGTGACCCAAAGCCATGCTGAAGTCGGATGTGTTAGGCCGCAAGGCGCAGATATCACAGCAATGCTGTAAACCATGACACAGCGCATTCCGTTCTCCGGACTACATCCTGCTAATCTGCAGGAGTTTGAGAACGAACGCAGAAGAAGAAGAAGACATGTCCAAACCAAACCAGTTTACACTGTTTCATCACTGCCAAAAGTGGTTCTTGATATCCTGCAAGTTTGTTTATTTACTGCCGGACAAATATATTTTGTACATGGTTTATATAACTAATTCTTAACAAATGTCTGTAGTAATAGTATTCAGAAGTCTGAATCCTTCTTTCTGTGTTTTCATTGAGTGTCAAACTTTCACATCCATATAAATGTATACTTAGAACTAGTGATGTCAATAGTAATACTTTACTGTAATGCTGATCTTACTTTTCCATATCTTCTTCTTCAGCATTCATTCTCAAACTCCTGCTGGATTTCTTTTGCAGTAGGACAATGGCCCTATTAGATTTCCAGCAGGATATAGTCCAGAGAATGGAAATGCGCTGTGTTGCCGTTTTATCTGCGCCAATGGCCCGACACATCCATCTTCGGTGGTACTTTTCCATATAATATTCAAATATTCAACCTTGTCCTGGCATCCATCACCTTCTCGAGCCTTAGCTTAATCTCATTTCCAGAGTTGAAGTTGATTACAGGTGTAACTATGCTCTCCATGGTTACATAACTGTTGTTTATCATTTCTCATTAACAGTGCCTATACTCTCATAAGTATCTAAGTTGAAAGTGTTTTGTGTATTGTAATTTGTATGTTTTCTTGTTTACAAATCATAATCCCCTAGTTTTAGTGATAGTCCGTCTTGTCTATGTGGAATGCTAAAAACACCTGTGTTTTATGTAAGTACCTAGAAATGGACATTAGCAGTGTCTATACTCTCAAAAGTACCAAGAGATGGGCATTAGCAGTGTCTATACTCTCATAAGTACCTAGAGATGGGCATTAGCAGTGTCTATACTCTCATAAGTACCTAGAGATGGGCATTAGCAGTGTCTATACTCTCATAAATACCTATCGATGAGCTGATGTTGGTCACATATAGAGAAAAAAACAACAGTGGAGTTATAAATCAAGTCCTCAAATGAGCAAGTCCTCAAACAGCAGGGAGAAAAAAAATAAGGTAAATCCAGAGAAGCATTGAAAAGAACACAGACAAAAGAAACCAGGATGCAAGTATCCATTCCCTTATTATAACTCAGAAACTCGACCAAAACATGGTGAAATACATATGTGATGTTTGACAGCTTGTGAAGGGTAAGTGTCAGATGCGGGAATAATAGAATCTTTGAAGCAGATTATTTGATGACCTATACACTACTTTGTGGCAAAGACAGCAGGAACCTTTAGATTGATTACTCACTGAGGATATTTATGTTTCTGTATGTAGGGTCACAGTGTTTCGAAGCTAGACACATGCTGGCTGTTATGGCATTTCTAGGATTCTTCAATGTCTACTGCTTGAGGGTGAACCTTAGTGTTGCTTTAGTTGCTATGGTCAACTCGACTGAATCAAGCAGTTCTGTTAATGACAGTTCTGAAGAGTGCTCTTCTTCCCATGGAAACAGTTCTTCATCAGCTAAGTTGGTATGTGATGTTACATAATAATTTGTTATGTTATTTTTACAATTCATTAATATTTTGTTACTGCACATTTCCATTCTGAGTGTAAGGATGATATTAGCTGTGGTGTTAAAGGGCACCCAAAAAGATAAATATACACTTCATACCATGAAATGAACCCTAGCTGTCATAATTGTATGATCTGCTTTCCAACCAGATGGCCACTAGCTCCACAACTAGATATGGAAAATTATTAGCATCTTATTCAGAAGATACCATTACCATAATTGTTGTATGGTGTATGCTGGTAGAAAAGTTGAAATATACCATTAATAAAATTGTTGTACCATGGATGCTGGAAGGAATGTGAAAGTTATCATTACCATAATTGTTGTACCTTGTATACTAAAGAAAAGGTGAAAGATACCATTACCACAATTTTTGTACCATGTATGTTGCTGGAAAGATGAAAGATACCATAACCACAATTATTGTACTGTGTATGATGCAGGAAAGGTGAAAAATACCATTACCACAATTGTTGTATGGTGTATGCTGGTAGAAAAGTTGAAATATACCATTAATAAAATTGTTGTACCATGGATGCTGGAAGGAATGTGAAAGTTATCATTACCATAATTGTTGTACCTTGTATACTAAAGAAAAGGTGAAATATACCATTACCACAATTTTTGTACCATGTATGTTGCTGGAAAGATGAAAGATACCATAACCACAATTATTGTACTGTGTATGATGCAGGAAAGGTGAAAAATACCATTACCACAATTGTTGTATGGTGTATGCTGGTAGAAAAGTTGAAATATACCATTAATAAAATTGTTGTACCATGGATGCTGGAAGGAATGTGAAAGTTATCATTACCATAATTGTTGTACTGTGTATACTAAAGAAAGGTGAAATATACCATTACCACAATTTTTGTACCATGTATGTTGCTGGAAAGATGAAAAATACCATAACCACAATTATTGTACTGTGTATTATGCAGGAAAGGTGAAAAATACCATTACCACAATTGTTGTATGGTGTATGCTGGTAGAAAAGTTGAAATATACCATTAATAAAATTGTTGTACCATGGATGCTGGAAGGAATGTGAAAGTTATCATTACCATAATTGTTGTACCGTGTATACTAAAGAAAAGGTGAAATATACCATTACCACAATTGTTGTACCAAGGATGCTGGAGGGAATGTGAAGGTTATCATTGCCACAATAGTTGTACCAAGGATGCTGGAGGGAATGTGAAGGTTATCATTGCCACAATAGTTGTACCATGGATGCTGGAGGGAAAGTGAAAGTTATCATTACCACAGTTGTTGTACTGTGGATGTTGGAGGGAATGTGAAAGTTACCATTATCACAGTTGTTGTACAGTAGATGCTGGAGGTAATGTGAAAGTTGTCATTACCACAATTGTTGTACTGTGGATACTGGAGGTAATGTGAAAGTTATTATTACCACAATTGTTGTACTGGAGGTAATGTGAAAGTTATCATTACCACAATTGTTGTACCATGGATGCTGGAGGGAATGTGAAAGTTATCATTACCACAATGGTTGTACTGTGTATGCTGGAGGGAAGAGAAGGTGAAATACCATAACCGACTCTATGGAGAACTGATAGAGGAAGAGATTGAAGATGTGAATTTTGTCAATGTATACCATACAATGGAATAGACAGAGTAAAGTGGAGAGTATTAGTTGCTGGTTATCAAGGTACAACTGGTACTGATAATGTCCTTGATTGATGATATTTACACACGGAGACGATACACTAGTCATTATATCATCATACTTTTCACAGAAGTACAAATGTAGCTTCTGACATTTTACTGTATATTTTGTGTGTACAGAAATCACATATGCTTTGGGGAAGTGGTTGGGTGCTAAATACGGATGTTTTTATTGATGTATGGAAATAAATTGTTAAAAATATGGATTTATGGAAAAATATGTTGACAGCTATGCTCGGCTGTAGTTTTATTTATTGTCCATTTTTTGCAGCTGTAGGTCGTTACTGGAAACACACATGTACATAACAAACATACTTTAGTTCCCGCATTTGCACCGTGCCACAGTTTTTTTAGTTGTTTTAATTTAGACAATGCTATGCAACTCTGCTTCTGATCTCGACTGCATAATCTCCTGCACTGTTTATGTTGGCTCATAAATATTAGAAATTAGTCATTTCTAAAACACTGTTGCCAATATTAATTATAGGTCTTGTTTGCACTTTGTAGGGTGTCATTACTTTTGTCTTTTTCATATTTAGAAACAGGTTTTGTTATGTGCTAAAGATTTTTGTTGATTTTATTATGTTCAGTAAGTGTTTTTAATTTGCTGTTAATATAACTATCTTGTTTACATATCTAATTTTCTGAATCTGTAGACCTCTGATGTTTATGGGTTTGAATTCTTGTTGCATTGTTTCATGTTTCACATTTCTCATAATGTTCTCAGTATTTATATTAAACAGATATGGCAACACTGTCTTACTCATTTGTGCACTTCAAACCACTCTGATGTTACCTCGTCCACTTTTACACCAGCTTCTTGATTTTTGTACAGCTCTGCAATTAGCCATATAATGTGTTCAGGGAAACCAATGTTGTTCATTATTCCTCATAACTGGTGATGGTTCACAGTCAAAAGTTTTAGTCGAATCTATAAAACATGCATGCAGGTTGATATTGAGTACCCTGCATGTTTCTATGATCATCATATTGAATATATGGTGACTAGTACCTCTTCCAGCTTCAAACCCTGCCTGAGCTTCGTGAAACTCATCTTCCATTTTGTTTCCTATTCCGTTCATTATAATGTGTAGTAATATTTTTCTGACTTGACTTATTATTGCCATTGTTATATAGTTAGAGCATAATTGCAAATCCCCACTTTTTGGTATAGGTACATATGTGGATCTTTTCCAATTGCTTGGCTAGGTTTCTGTTGTCCAGATCTTGGTGCATAACTGATAATTGATGTTAATACTCTCCTCACCTCCTGCTTGAATCATTTCAGCAATTATTTCATCGCAACATGCTGCCTTCCCCTCTTCAAGCTGTCAATTGCTGTTCTTATTTCTTCTTGAATTAGTTTGGGTTCCTGCATGTTTCTTTCTATGTTTAGTTAGCTCACTAATTGCAAATTCTGAATGATAATTTCATCACATCCATAAGAAAATTCTTGGCACAATACTCCTGTAGTCTGCCATTGCTTTCAGGAGGAACATCTGAATATCTATGACCTTATGAGAACACATGCGTTCTCTCTCACCATCTTGATCCAGAAGTCACATTTTTATGTAGGTGGGTAACTTAAAAAAACTCATCCTACAGATGACGTGTCGACAGCACCAGCATGTGGCTTTTATCACACAAGTCACAAGCAGCCTCATTGCAGCTCCCTAACAGGAGACATGCACCATTGACATTTTAAAAAAAAACCTGACGTTATCTATTCTTATCTATCTATCTATCTTTCAACTCCCTAATGAAACACAACTCATCCATCTTGTCCTGCCCACAGCTATTCCTTTCAGTTCTCTCTTATGTTTAACTTTTTGTCTTCATATTTTTCTCTTTCATTCTCTTTTCAACTTTCCCTGTGAATTCTAGAATACTGCCCATATTCTAAATGCATGTTTATATTCACCTTAGTGTTATTTCACATGCTATGTCTATACTGATGTTGTTTTTTTTCCTATGAGCTCCTCACTGGTAGTCTTATCATTCCATTTAAAACCTTCTATTCTATGAAAACATAAATTGTTAAAAGTCTGTAGTTTACTGATTGTCCATATTGTTTCGGATCCAGACAATAGCATAATTTTATATTTGAATTAATGATTCTTAATTTTGAACTTTATTTAATTTCATATGATGTTCTTATCTTCCACTGATGCATTAGTTTCATTCTCTCAATTTTTTGTCTTGTGGCTTTCCTGTCAGTTTCCATAACTATTTGATTTGCTAAGATGCAATGATGATTCTATTTCTCTGTACGTCTGTGTCACAGTATCTGATTTTCATTAATTGGCTGAGTTGTATTCCTATTAAACCCTTATTTTACAAGACATGAGGAAGACCAAGAACTAGATTGGGGGGGGGGAGACAATCAAAGAAACCTAAGAGACAGGTTGGCCTTGGCAATACAACCCAAATACCCAAAGACAGACAACTCCAACATTTCCCCATATCGCTTAACGGCACAAGTGGAAATTATAAAGGAAGATAGTGAATTATGCTCCACTTTAATAAATGCAACTATTTCATTAATTTTTCAGACAGGAGAGTTTAACTGGGATCAGCAGACACAAGGCTATGTCCTTGGTGCTTTTTTCTATGGATACATAGTTACTCAGTTGCCAGGTGGTTGGCTAGCTTCACGATTTGGAGGCAAGAACCTATTTGGCTTTGGGGTTCTATGCACTGCTCTTTTGACTATCATTACGCCATTTGCTGCAAGATACAGCGTTTATCTCATGATTGCTGTCCGTATCTTGGAAGGAATTGGAGAGGTCAGTAAAGTAGCCTACATATTCATACAGATCACATTGTTCAGATTTTCTGTAGTTTGTACATTCACATTTCATTCATTACATCTGTAGTGAACTTTGGAGTATTCACCTTTATTAGAGCACTCTTTATACATAATATGGGCAGAAATTGGAGTCCAAATATAGAATGTAGGGATTATTTTGGACTGAAATAGAGTGTTGTTGTTTACATTCACTCCTGAATTGATGATTGAATAATCCCTTTAACTATGAACAGATAGCTCTTGACAGCCTATAGCTTTTCAGACAAAAGAGAATACAAAGATTCATATGAGGTCTCAAAGGCATTAATGTGTAAGGGAATTTTAGAGATGCACGTTTAGTCCCCACTTTTGAGCACAGCATACACTTCTGAGTCAACTATCTCATCACTCTTCTGTCAGATTTGTTGACCCACCCACAGTGATAGCATATCTAGCATTATCTGTTACCTAGGATTCTGTAACAAAAGGATTATGGTGCAATGTTGTTCACTGGCCTGTATCTTCTCATCATTCATGAGGTGGTTTTTTTTTGACAAAAGAAAAAAAAAGAAATTGAGACACGGTGTAACAATGATAATTTTTTCACAGATAACAAGTTGGCAGCCTAGACCGGGACACTAATTCTGTGCACCCTAAACTAAATAGACGTCCAAGCCTAGGTTGCCACACACACTTAACTCTAGAGTGTTAAATTTTGTCAGAAAAGGTAGTATCTATAGGGGAGAGAAGGAAAAGTAATTTATTAGAAGGCACCGAAGATCATGCAATCAACACCTGACCGGGGTTCTGAGTCTACATACACTAGGATGGCTGCTGGAATGGAGGGCAGAGCACTTATGGGAATGCCCCATATGCTGTGAATCTAGTTTCCAATCAAGAACTTAACTCTTGACTCACTTGAATGTTATTTTGAGTAATATTGCCTTTATTTCCCTTTGGTGGTGAAATAAATTTGGGGTGAATTTTAAAAAAACCAATTTACTGAGTGGTGAAGTGATAGTGATAGACTCACAAACCTAATTTTGTCACATTAGCTCATTATTTGAAAAATGATAATACATATTGTACTAGTGATATAATTCAATGTATAGGTGGTTCCAAAAATTTAACAATAGTTGAATAACAATGTCCTATCCGTCTCTGTCTGTCTACCTGTGTTCGATCAGCGTTGAATACAATGCATAGGGCCAAAACCAGAGTGCTCCACTTAGAGCAGTGTGGTGCTACTGTGTGTAATTCTTGCATGCTTTTGAGACACATAGTCATACTTTCTTTGATGGTTCTTCTATGAAAAGTCTCTCTTGGTCTCCCTCTTTTTCTTTTGCCATCTGTTACCCATTTTAATGCTTGTAGTGGCAACATTTTTTTCATTAATTCTAAGTACATATCCGATAGAAGTCCATGTTTTCTTCTTATTGTTGTAGAAACATATTGCAATTTGGTATCTTCTCTTACTTGCTTGTTTGACTTGAATTCTTCTTAGCCAATATTTAAGAGTTTTTTAAGACATTTATTTTCAAATGAATCTAATTTCTTCTCCGGTGCTTGTTATATTCCAACTTTCACAACCATATGTTAACATGAATATTACATTGAGTTGAACAGTTGTAATTTGGTATATTGACTTACTGTTTTTTTTATTTCAATATGTTTTTTAGGTGGTTGAACACATTTTATGCCAACACAATTCTGGTATTTGATGCAACAATGTCTTGTACAATATATAATTCAATGAATTAAAAAAAACACTTAATTTTTTTTTTTTAAGTGCGTTATTTTCTATTTTTTTTATTTGGTCTTTTATAAACAAACATTCAAATCATAAAAGATAGACTAAATCAGCGATTCTCAACCTGTAGGTCATGACCCATTATGAGGTCGAATGATCCTTTCACAGGGGTCACCTAAGACCATCGGAAAAACACATATTATGAAGTAGAAACAAAAATAATTTTATGCTTTTGGGTCACCACAACATGAGGAACTGTTTAAAGGGTTGCAGCATTAGGAAGGTTGAGAAGCACCGCACTGATTGATGTTTGGACTAATGAGGTTTTTAATCAGGCACAGAACGCAAGGTAGAAAATGGCGCCATTAAAGAACACAGTAGTGAACAATTTCAAAAGAACTGTATAGATAACATTTGATTGTTTGTAAAAGAAATTGTTTCAGGGTCACTATTGTAAAGGTTAATGTATACCTAGCCAAAGCCCATTTTTAGAACCTTTAGGTACATTTTGTTTTATTTACATCTTTGTCTCTTCCATAGGGTGTCACATTTCCAGCGATGCATGCAATGTGGGGCAGGTGGGCTCCAGTGTGGGAACGTTCTAAGCTGGTAGGCTTCACATATGCTGGTATGTTCATAATGATTTGCCTAACACAATCATTTACTCTATTCTTGGACAATGCCATTCAATGAAAAACTGGATGATGTGTGTCAGCTGCTTACATGACTTTGTCATTGTAATTTGATGCTAAATTGGGTTAATTCCCAGTAAATGGATCTACATTTTCTTGCGGAAAGCGAAATAAAATTTAGGCAATTTTTTTCCCCGCCAATTATTTCCCTTGCCTATAATTACTGATCAGTGGTTGGGGGTCGAGATATTTAATTTGGGAGGGTTGTATGGGTAAATAAAGAACACACATAAAGAAATAAAGTTTTGGGGTTCTCAGTGGATGGTGTATGACAGCCCATAGCCTTTCTCACAAAGCACAGGGTCTTCTTAGTTGTGTAACTGAGGTGGCTCTGAATGGGTGGCACATACATCGTCAAATCTGGCAGCAGTCCTTGCGACTATAACAGACTTTCTAAATCACTAACAAATTTACTATTACATTAGCCATTTTTTATCTAGGGCTGAGCATGCAGTCAGTATGGCACAAAATTTCAGATTGGCACAGATTTTATAAAAAGTATGAAGGTAGACCTTTTAACTGAGAAAGTACCTTGAAGTGTGTTATCGAATGAAGAAGTTAAGATATGAAGGTGTGGTGAATGTGGTTCAGGTTTGCTTGACACTTGAAGTTTGCCATTTAGAAATAGATACCAGTGCTCATGCTTTGGAAATGTTGAGAGATCATGCCATTGCTTTGAAGTATGTGCCTGATGTGACACTATTCAAACAATTTATGGTCAACTGCTGACTAGGCATCTGAGCACCTATGGTTACAACTGTACTATGATGCAAATTCATAGTTTAGCTACCTTTAAGAGGAAGGTGTGGCACTGTTGAAGCTATTTTTTAGAGTTAACTTGAAGCATGAAAATTAACCAGAAATTAAAATTAGTTTTTTAATAGTGTGCCATTAATGAGGAAATATTTCCAGTAAATCTACGTTTTAGTAATCCTTTGAAGATGGAGTTTACTAATGCTTCTACTGCCAAAAAGATGGTGCCATTTTCAGGAAAAGAAAAAAAAGGACAAGGGTTTCATTTTTATCAAAATTTAAAATATCAAAACTAGGTTGAAACATAGTAAAAGTATATATATATATAAGGATATGATGAGGGGTTGCTGCCATTTTGCCAAGATCTTCTACTTCTGAGTTTCCCTGGGAAACAATTCATCTAAATGCTTTATTATAATCATTCAGACAGATTTTTTCCCAGGGAAGCTAAGAAGAGGAGGATATCCGCAACATGGTGGTGGTTTTTCATCATATCCTTAAGAATTTGCCTCTGCAGCTAAGGAGTTTACATGATCAAAATTCTGCTACTATTTCATTCAGTGGAGTACAATGAGATGTGGGTTTTTATACACACTGATGGTGTTGTAAAAGTTAATTTTTCATTGTAATCAGCTTCATAGCAAGTCTGTGGGCAAGCACTATGTCAGTTGCCTCTTGATCATTGCCACAATTATGACTATAGATTAAGAAGCTGAGAAGATAGGCCAACACAGTCGCAAAGCATAAATAGTTTTATGCCCTATTTATGGTGGTGTTTGTGGTATATATTGTGTATATATACAAAATATGTATGTAATAACAGAAAATCGCTATATACAACTCAAATAATATAGACTTTATATAAATCGGAATTTTGAAAAGGGTTGTTATATAGGGACATTGGTTATAAACGGATGCCTATAGAGGGATTCCACTGTATATAAATTAAAACTTGTATTTTATATTTCGATCTATTCAATCTATTAAATATATTTTATAAATATATTATTACTATTATACTATTAAATTAAAAAAAAGAGCAGTGAACTAATATATAACCAGAACCATCAGCCATTATACCCTGAGAGATTTACTGAAGCGGAGATCTGAAGATCTATGGATGTGTCCGGTGTGCGAAGAGGACAATCAGCATATCTAATACCAAATACCTAAAAATATGTTTGTTTTTAACTTCTACATTAACATGTGGCCAAATGTGTCAGCCAAGTTATACTCGAGTGTCTAAATAGTCATCTTAATTGTGGTTTTACAGGTGCACAGCTGGGGACAGTGTTCTCATTACCAATATCGGGTTTACTGTGTGCCAGTGATGTTGCTGGTGGGTGGCCTTCAGTATTTTATATCTTTGGTGAGTCCATGTCCTTCTTGTCCATGCTTAATCTAGCATAAAGACTTCAATTTACTTTTGTTTATTGAGTGTAAGTGAAAGATGTGTTTCTAACATACAGCTAAGCTAAGATATTTATTCCTGTTAGCCAGCATGTCTATTCTGATAAGAATCTCACTGTTTTGGTGAAAAAATAATTTGTGTTTGTAAGAGTTCATTTTGTGTATACATACTACTCATAAAATGTACCGTTAAATTCCGAATATAAACCCATCCGATTGTAGGCTGAGAACCTAATTATCCCTTCCCAAAAGTGGAGAAAGTCGAAGGTCCGACTATAGACCGACACCCCCAATGCCGGCAATAATGAACTTCATCATCATAAGAAAGAACCGACATGCTAAATGGAAATTAACACAAACTTTTGGAACTCTAAGAAAATGGCATTCCTTTCATTTGCTTCACTCACGTAACTTGAATGAATCAAGGAATGAAACCCCGCTGGCTACTGTATTCTGGAACAATATATCCGAAAATAATGAATACCCGGTAGGCTGACTTCCCTATCCATGACTATAGACGGTTTATAAGGTGGCGAGACTTTGGGGAACAAAGTTTTTCCCGAATGAATTGTCTGTGTTGGGTGTCTGGGCCTTATGACGCGGAACAGCGCTAGTGAATAGTAATTACTATGTAACTATTATGTCACCGGCTTCTGACAGTGACGTTTAAGTGGGAAATGATGAAAGGCAAGACAGGGAGATCACGTTTGTTTTTATAAGATACAGAAGAGTTTGAACTTTGTTACTGGTTATGTTTACCGTGTGGGGAGAATATGGTAATAAAATAAACATAACAGAGGATTGTGAAATTGATCTTGTCTTCCACTAAATGTACAGTGGTTGGGGGAGGGAATCAATTGCAGTGCAATTTTACTACAAAATGCCTATGATGTGTTGTGATTTGGAACCTCGTTTCAAATCTTCTATAAAGAAAGATTGCATTTAGTCACTTATCTGAATGGCATCACATAATGTGAGGGAAACTTGGATTGGTTGAGCCGATTGAAATCGGTAGGGCCAGTAGTCCATCTGCGGCCTCAGTTGGCTGGACTAATTAACAGAATATAAGGCTGACTTAGCTAGCCAAGAATACTGCACAAGTAGTTTAGCTTCCAGTTCATACATTTTTATTGTCATTGTGATTTTATTCCTGTAAGTGTACGCGGGAAATGGGAAAGATGAATGGATGAATGGCCAGACAAAAACATGCCAGATCACGTTTGTTTTTAAAAGATACAGAAGAGTTTGAACTTTGTCTGACCTGTATGTTTACCTTATACGGTAATATAAACTGAGGCACAGCTCAGACAGTTTCACTATTGATTTATTTCCTCCATTCCCGTAGTATGTAGAGTAAGACCTCTGTACAGAATTAATTAGGACTTCATTCTATATGTTTCTGATTATTGTCTTGGTCAATATTTATATACTTGGAGTCCCATGTTAAAAATTGGCAAGACCGACCAGCGACATGCACGGAAATACTCAAAATCTGCCTTTGAGGTGTTGTTTTAAATTTTCTGTACACAGGTATTATAGCCTAGTAGACGGTCAGTAACTGTTGTAACATTTCCTTTACCAACAAGAAAGTGTGTGACAGTGTTTAGATTACTGGTAGTTAGTGTTTCTCTACACAAACAAGACTAGGCCTAAGCTACCAATCAGCTTAGGCTATGGTATTTCATTTGTTTTTTCCACAGACCATTACCGTATTTTGGTCAATAAATAACATCAGATACTGGTATACTTTTCTGACCAATTTCAATGATCAATTGAAACCTTTATGATAGAAATATATGTACTATAAACGGTAAAAAAACCGGCAATACCCATTGCTAAAAATAGCGTTTCCGGGAAATTATTCTAAAAAAATGGCGGCGTGTCTGAAATAACAATATAGACCTAGTAAGTGAGTTTTTATCAAGAAATATCGGAGATTTTGAAGGAAATATTGTATGATATATAGAAATTAATGTAATTAGAGGCCTAGCATTATGGTAAGTACACTTTAGATTGCTGGTGAGCCCTAGTCATTTTATCCTGGCTTAATATATCGGGACATGTGACTGTAATTTTTTAAAAAGTGTTTTTCTCCTTTATTACTGTGATTTGGACGTAATTTTTAAAAAATTTGATCTTACTCTCGAATATAAGTCGATAAGTATGAAGTCATCTCTGTTTTTTGTCCAAAAATTCTCGGGTTATACACGGAATTTAATGGTATTTGATATTTGTGGTAAAAGATGTTAACACACACATGGTACTCATTAAAAAGTATTTGTTATTTGAACTTGGGATATAAATGATATGACGGGATGATTTTTGGTTATTGTTGGCATATCAATATGCATGATGATGAACTTAGCTGTTCACTTAACTTTCACTGCTCCTTAGCTGTGGTAGCTCTTGACAGCCCATAGCCTTTCTCACAAAGCACAGGGTCTTCTTAGTTGTGTAACTGAGGTGACTCCCAGACTCTTATAAGGCTGTCTCAAAGGTCAAAGGTATGGTTGTGAAAGAGGGGTTTATGATGCTTGTTTAGTCCCCAAAAGGATGCATTTGTATCCCAAGATTACCATGACCTGCCATGACTACAGCACTCACTTCAGGGCTAACTCATCATTCTTCTGTCAGATTTGTTGACCTGTCCGCAATATGTAGATATCCGGCATATCTAGAATTCACCATCACCAAGGAGTCTGCCACAAAAGGACAAAGGCGCAATGCCTTCTGACCTGCATTTATTCGTCATCCATGGAAATTATGTGATAGAGGACAAAAACGTAAGAAATTGAAATGAGATGTGATAATGATTTTTTTTTACCTGTGACAGGTTGTCAGCTTATCTCCCAACTCTGTAGTCACCTCCTATGACATACCTGGAAGGATGATAGTAGTCCTATTCTTTGCACACTGTACCAGATGTCCATTCCTCATTTGTCACATGGGCAAACGACATCTATAGGGACTGTCCATTAATCATATTGATTAATTTTTGGGATCCCCCCCCCCTTTCACAACTTGTCAAGAATCCAGAGGCACACCTGCTTAATTATGTAAACACCACCTCCTCCCCATGACATTTTTTTCCTACAAATTCCTACAAATTAATTGTACTTATCTATCTATACGCTGTGGCCCTTATTTGACTAGCGAAGTTAGGGATAGAAGAGTTCCCTGAAGATGGCCTTTTTGTTTGCTGTTTGTAAGCATGTTCCTGTGTCTTCTTTGATTTCTATACACCATCTTTTACATGGTGTGCATGGTCTACACAAATTAATTGATGTATGAATACCTGCTTTGTTGATGTCAACTTTTGTCAAATTTCCTTCCCCCCGTATTTATCCATTATTTCAGAGCCCCTCAAAGATGTGGGATGCACATGCTACCTTCCCTTTGGCTGACTGCTAGATTCCATACTGGTTAGAAGCTTCAGTCTTACACTCCAAGTAGACCTATAGGTTCTCAGTCTCCAGGGAAATTTATTTCAATTAATATGCATGTTGATGGTTCTCATGATGGTTAGAAACACTCCTCACTCTGCCCAGTTTTACTTTTGCAATTTTTCATGTTTAACCACAGTACAGATCATGTCAGCATCCAACAAGCAGGTGCCAATCAATTTCATTACATCCTCTTCATCAATTTTCAACTGTAAAATCATAGATAAAGCATAAATAAAGATGCTTTGGAGGCAAGCGTGTATACTCTCATTAATGCCAGCATACCCAGTTCAATAGGTCCATATTAAATTTAATTCACACTATCCTAGGATGAGAAAATATGGGTTTGTTTAGTACAGTGGAATCCCATTATAACAACTTGGTCCAGACTGACAAATATGTATGTAATAACATAAATTAGCTATATACAGTACACATGGAGAGATGACTACAGACAAGTTCTACAAATCTCCTAGAGAGCCATAGAGAGTTCCCATAAGACAAATTTGTACATACCCAGTAAGAAATATAATAGAGATGTATGCAGGTCTACAAGAACCATTTCTTTCAATAGTGAAACAATGAAAGCTAACATCTTGTTTGACATGTATGTAGGCATGATTCCTTGTCAAAAACAATACCTTAGGGAACCTTGGAAGGTGGAAGAAGCAGTGAAACAATGAAAGCTAACATCTTGTTTGACATGTATGTAGGCATGATTCCTTGTCAAAAACAATACCGTAGGGAACCTTGGAAGGTGGAAGAAGCAGTGAAACAATGAAAGCTAACATCTTGTTTGACATGTATGTAGGCATGATTCCTTGTCAAAAACAATACCGTAGGGAACCTTGGAAGGTGGAAGAAGCAGTGAAACAATGAAAGCTAACATCTTGTTTGACATGTATGTAGGCATGATTCCTTGTCAAAAACAATACCGTAGGGAACCTTGGAAGGTGGAAGAAGCAGGGGAGTGTAAATAAAGACATGGACAGACAATATCAAGGATTTTCCCTCACTCATCCGCATCGTTGAAGATAGAAATCGCTTAATTTCAACACACCACTGTGTGCTGAAGCATCCAATGTGGTACCCCTATGATCCTGACAGGTTACAGGTTTAAAGCTAGATAGAAAGATAGATATACAGTACAAACAATATAGAAAAAATTCTCGTATAATTGGGAATTTTGAAAAATGTTGTTATATAGGGAGATTTGTTATAAAAGAATACACTATAGACAGATTCCACAGTATATTTCTGCAATCAGTATGTATATTTGTGTCATTATTAAAGACTGGACATGACTAAGATTCTCCACACTTAAACAAAGAATGATGTACAAATGACGATGACTCTTGTTCCATGACTAGAATGAGGGAGCTTGGTTTGAAATGTGGTGTCGCTAGAAAGGAGCGGTTTCGTGGGTGAGAAAGAATGATGGTCAATCAATGACATACTGGGGCCGTCAGTCAACGTGTAATGGCAGATACACTCAAGGAAAGATCTGAGCACCTATGGACTTGTCCGGAGTGCAATGATGATGATCAAACGACTAACTAATTAAACAAATAATGGATAACAGATAGGTTTGGCAAAATTTTTGTATTTATGTTTCCAGAATGACACCCCTACGACACTGAAGTGTTATGGGTATGATGCTGATGATGTATATTGGGCATAACAAAATTGTATGTGAGTACAGTAGAAATCCGATTATCCGAATCCCAATTAACTGAATTCCCAATTATCCGAATCAAATTTGGGTGACATAATTTTAGAGCAAGAGCGTTAGTGGACGCAATAGACAGGTCCCAGGGCAGTGCACACATGCGGTTACTATGTAGTTTATTTGCAATACATAGTTGCTTACATATTACTGTACTTTCATCAATAAAATTCAGTTCATTTCAATGTATGATTGTATGTATGTACACTGTTTTACTTCATTCCTGAGCTATATCCAATTATCCACATTTTCAATTATCCGAATTGGCCAGATCCTCAATTAATTAGGATAATCAGATTTCGACTGCATATATTTCTGTACTATTTATAAATGGGAAAAATAACTCTGAAAAATATATGTGAGCTGTATTAGTTGGTATTAGTTAAGTGTTGAGACAAGTTATAAAGCAAATCAGAACATAAATTTATTGATTACCGGTAGGAATTCAAAAGACAGATAAAAACCCTTTCCCAAATGTTATTTCACAAAAGGTCATCAAATTTTTTAACAAAATGATAGATATACGCATGAAAATAAATGATGACCTTTTATTTTTTAAAGTAAAACATCATCATTACTAAAAACATATCTACAGCTTTGTGTTACGGTAAGTTATGCATGAAAGATTAATTTATTATTATTTCTGTCCATGTTCAGGTGTCTTAGGGTGTATATGGTTTATAGCATGGATGTTGTTGGTACATGACACTCCATCTCAGCATCCAAGGATATCTACATCAGAGAGAGAGTACATTGAGAATTCTATAGGGATACAGGAGGTAATGTGATTTTGAGATCATCATAGAACCTATCATCACTATGTAGCATATCTTTTCAAGAACATCAATTTCATCATATCTTCCTGGCGTAGGTATCTCTAACCAGTTATTCTGCTTCCTTAGTTTTCAAATCAAGGCTTCTGTTATATATATATATATTCTTGCTACATCTACCAGGCTACAACATAGTCCCTCACAAGATCATGAACAAGCCACAATGTAGTCCTCTTAAGGACTTCAGCTGGAAGACTCATTTGCAACCTGGCTGAACAGATTCTAGCACGAACCAAGCAACCATGCCATAAGATACAAAGGTCCCCCGATGCCCTGATATAACCAAGAAGGAACTCTTTTTTAGGTTTAAAAAGGGTGCCTCAGCTAAATGAGGCAAACCCATCAGTTAACAAACAAACTTGCTACATCTTCTTGAAGTCTTGCTTTCCATCTTTACAAACCACTAGAACATTTATTACAGTCAGAATATTGCAATCTTGAGACATAATACAGTGGAATCCCTTTATAACAACTTGGCCTGGTTGAGAAAATATGTTTGTAACAATATAAATTTGCTATATACAGTACAAACAATAAAGAATAAATATAATTGGAGATTTTGAAAATTTTTTAAACTAATTTTATATAAAAGAATTTGCCTTAAGAGGGATTCCACTGTATTATTGTTATGCCAATTTCTAGAGTGCTCAAGTCTTATAGGGCATGTATATTTTCTTATGTTCTATGAGGCTTTAAGAATTTCTCAGAAACAGTTTTGAGTTATGTAATATTTTTATTTTAGAAAGTACCTACTCCATGGAAACATATTCTCACAAGCTCTGCCGTCTGGGGTATGGCAGTTGCGCATTTTGCCAACAATTGGGGCTTTTATACACTTCTGACATGTCTGCCAACATATATGAAGAACATCCTTAAGTTTGACATGAAGGAGGTAAATATTGTAAAATATATGTATGATTTATTATTTAAATATTGTAAAATATATGTATGATTTATTATTTAAATATTGTAAAATATATGTATGATTTATTATTTAAATACATATTTAGTTTTGCTTGTGTTAGAGTTGGCAAAAGGTTTTAAAAAAAGTCACATATGTTGTGTGAATCACGTAAAGCACACAAAAAACATTAACAGTGACATTTTGTCCAGAAATTCTTTTGATGGGATTTTATTGCTTCATAAAGTTTTCTTGCAGTGTTTTCACTGATTGGATGAGAAAATGATAGTTGTACTACAGTCCCAGCTATTATGGATTGTAATAACAAGCGTTTCAAGGATATAAATCCAGCCTTAATGGTTTTCTTGCATGGAAAAAATGAACAAAACAATGTGCACTGTTATAGCACTAACAAGTATCATTTGTGTTTGTAAGACATCCATACAACAATCCCTTTCCTGGGAATTACTTGTATATAGTTATGTAGTGTCCTGTAATTAGGCTAACACAGAGTTGATATACAGGTAATGTCCTGTAGATAAACTAGCACAGAGTTGATACACAGGTAGTGTCCTGTAGATAAACTAGCACAGAGTTTATGCACATAGTGTCCTGTAGACAGACTAGCACAGAGTTGATACACAGGTAGTGTCCTGTAGACAGACTAGCACAGAGTTGATGCACATAGTGTCCTGTAGACAAACTAGCACAGAGTTTATGCACATAATGTCCTGTAGACAAACTAGCACAGAGTTTATGCACATAGTGTCCTGTAGACAAACTAGCACAGAGTTTATGCACATAATGTCTTGTAGACAAACTAGCACAGAGTTTATGCACATAGTGTCCTGTAGACAAACTAGCACAGAGTTTATGTACATAATGTCCTGTAGACAAACTAGCACAGAGTTTATGCACATAGTGTCCTGTAGACAAACTAGCACAGAGTTGATGCACAGGTAATGTCCTGTAGACAAACTAGAACAGAGTTTATGCACATAATGTCCTGTAGACAAACTAGCACAGAGTTTATGCACATAGTGTCCTGTAGACAAACTAGCATAGAGTTTATGCACATAATGTCCTGTAGACAAACTAGCACAGAGTTTATGCACATAGTGTCCTGTAGACAAACTAGCACAGAGTTTATGCACATAATGTCCTGTAGACAAACTAGCACAGAGTTTATGCACATAATGTCCTGTAGACAAACTAGCACAGAGTTTATGCACATAGTGTCCTGTAGACAAACTAGCACAGAGTTTATGCACATAATGTCCTGTAGACAAACTAGCACAGAGTTGATACACAGGTAATGTCCTGTAGACAGACTAGCACATAGTTGATACACAGGTAATGTCCTGTAGACAGACTAGCACAGAGTTTATGCACATAGTGTCCTGTAGACAAACTAGCACAGAGTTGATACACAGGTAATGTCCTGTAGACAGACTAGCACAGAGTTGATACACAGGTAATGTCCTGTGACAGACTAGCACAGAGTTTATGCACATAGTGTCCTGTAGACAAACTAGCACAGAGTTGATACACAGGTAATGTCCTGTGACAGACTAGCACAGAGTTTATGCACATAGTGTCCTGTGGACAGGGTGTTGACTATCACAGGCTAAGAAAGAAACCCAAACAAAATTCAAGCTCAAATTAAATGTGCTTGGCTAAAAAAAAAGTGCAATTTTGTTGTAAAATAGCAATACATTGTGCTTGTGCTTAAAATAGTGAAATCAGAAAGAAAAAAATGTAAGTGGGTATATTAGAGTCCGTTCACTAGGAGTCCGGAACACATACTTCAGGACAGCCCAACATACAAAGAGCAGAAACATCAGACCTGGCCAGAGTATACAGACTTGAGGCAAAAGCTATGGGGCAGTCGCTCTGACCTGGAGAAGACAGTGGGCTTCATCCTGACGACAGGCCTGACAATATAACATGACCACAGATGCTGAACGAAAAAGAAGAAGATGTAGAACTCACTAGGAAGAAATATGGACCATATTTAACACTGAACCCTTGACCTATTTATGCTGTATCTCATGGATTGTATGTTTGTTCCACTTGTCTGTTACAGAATGGGGTTCTATCAGCTATTCCGTATGCTGTCTGTTGGGCAGTGCAGATTTTATCTGGAGTTGCAGCAGACTATTTGCGCAGTCATGGTTACATTTCTACAGGAAATACACGCAAGCTGTTTAACACAATGGGTACATTGAATCTTCATTTTGTTGCACAATTTGTACAACTTTTGTATTTATATAAATAGCATGACATGGATATATAGAAGATTCTCTACACTTCTATAAATGATGATCATCATATCTGTCTTACTTTATATTCCAAAATTTTGGTTGCTAACCTTTAGCATCATTCTCCTTGTCACCCACAGAAGACAGATGTGTCGGGCCATTGGCACAAATAAAACGG
Organism: Meghimatium bilineatum; assembly: GCA_034231615.1. Taxonomy (NCBI): domain Eukaryota; kingdom Metazoa; phylum Mollusca; class Gastropoda; order Stylommatophora; family Philomycidae; genus Meghimatium; species Meghimatium bilineatum. The sequence goes on along the minus strand of CM067306.1, from coordinate 21,092,745 downwards.
TGACAATGCATTTATGTTAATTGTACTACATCTTGCTGGAAATCTAGCAGCACATTTGTCTTGCTCCAAGAGGATCCAGTTGGAGTTTGAGAATTAATGCTGAAGAAGAAGAAAAATACCCTTCTTTTGAGTAGTTTCTTTTTCATTAATTTTGGCACTGTTAGTGAATTTTTTAATGTTTTCTTCACAATAGGCAGTTGTTAACACTTCAGATATTTTTATATATTTTTCATGTGTCTGTCTTGCTTATCAAGTTTTTGTTTCAGTATGGAATTCTAAAGTAATGCCAACTTTGAAAATGTGTGTGTATATGGCTTACTTAGAATATGTTGTTAGTTAAACCCAGATGACATAATATTTTTCTGTGGATTTTGCTTTTTAATATAATACAGATTTTTAAAGAAACACTAGATTCATTATTACAGTGCAATCCCTCTAAAGCACATTCTTTTATAACAAATTTCCCTGAATAACAACACTTTTCAGAATACCTAATTATATTTATTCTATATTGTTTGTACTATATTTACGAATTTCTGTTATTACATATATATTTTGTTGGTCTGAACAACATTGTTGTAACAGAATTTCACTGTATAAATAAATGCAGGTACAATATGGGCAGCTGTACCTACATTATTTAGCAGAAAATAAAATAATATAATATTAAAAAGTTGGAATGTAGGTACAGCTCCCTGTATTGAACCAAAATACATTCAATAAATTGAGGCACTAAACAAAATTAATACACATAACACTGTTAGGAGAAAGGATATTTATAAAAATACATTGAATAAGTTGAGGCACTAAATAAAATAAATCATTATAACTCTTGAAATAGAAAGTGACAAATGATGTAATTGTTTCTAACTAGTAGCAAAACTGACACTGAAAATAATGATACATACATATTAATAGTACCCGTACCTTTTTTAAATAAATATTCATGTTGCTAAGCACAACATGACACTTAGCACTACAGATACCTTTGTACACACATTTTTAAAGTTTAGTATTTATTTTAGAATCCCATACCTTTGTTTATGAAAGTCATTAACACTTTATATATATCAAGTGACATTCTTTCCTTAATGTTATGTTTATTCTGAAATCACTGTATTGTTATTTTCTATTAAAAATAAAATAATGAATATTACTAGCACATACATGACATTTCCAGGAAGAAACAAATTAAATCTATAACTTGTATTCTCCATTTTGTGCATTCATGTTACTCAGGTTTGATAAGGGAGTAAAGAATAGTAATACTACCACCAGCCATGCATATCCTAAGTTACAACTAAGGAGAGTGGATGTAGGGTTCACTAACCCTTCAATGGTTTCCCCCATGATGAAGCCAATTGAAGATCCATATCCTGGACTTACTGTGAGAGAATCATCCCTTTCATCTTCAGCATGTCTTACTTAAGGTTGCACACAATCATGGCAAAGTTCTCTCTGGACTAGAAGATGTCCAGTGTTGAAACATTGCACCCTGCACCCACATTGAATGAGACAATACTCTTAAGACTTGCAAAAGTACTGGAAAACATCCAAGTAAAGAAGAATGACAGAGAAACATCAATATGGAACTTAACATCAAACATCACTTGGCATAAGGAAGAAGAGTGACAGAGAAACATCAGTCTGAAGCTGAAAATCAAACATCACCAGGCATAGGGAAGAAAAATGACAGAGAAAAAACAATCTGGAGATGAAAGTCAAACATCACCAGGCATAGGGAAGAAGAATGACAAACGTTGTACTCCCTCAGGTCTCATCATTATCATTCCCAATTTACATAGAAACTTGTTGCCATGGAAAATTTGCATATAGTGGAAAAATTAGGAATGGTATAAAGACAATGAAGAAAGTGATGGCAGACAGTTCAATTACCGCACATTTTAGAAGACACATGATGACACAAGTGTCCTGAGATTTCTTGTATACAAACTGTGGATACCTCTTTGTGACACAGATTATTCTTGTGTGTTGCATCCATCATCACCTTGAATTTTAGCTTATATTCCTTATAGCGCAACAATAGTATTGTTATCTGGAAAGATGGAAACACACCATTCAATTCCTAATCTTCCTTCTGTTGTGTATATTACTAAAGAGAATAAATCTGAGTACTGTACCAGCCAATACATTTTTAATGAAATAAAATTGAACGAAGTAAAATATTGCTGTAACCAAGCCACAAAAGGGATACAACATAACCCAACTGAATAATGTAGTGACCTTTATGGGTACAGTACCTAAATCTGATATACTTATTTCTGTCAGTTCTCATCTACCTGTTATTAAATTATCTGTGTTTGACTTATTTTTATGACAGGTACTGTTGTTCCAGCAATCATGCTTTTGATTGTTGGTTATGTTGGATGTGACCATGTTTTAGCTATGGTTTTTCTCACTCTCTCTGTTGGGTTTGTAGGCTGTACTATGGCAGGCTACAACGTCAACCACCTTGATATTGCACCAAAGTTTGCAGGTAATATTTGTTGGTGTTGAAGATACAGTAATTGAGCAGTTATGAATCTGGTCTGTCAGTAATAGAGGTGCGGGGGCACTAAATATTCAGGAATTTGTTTTTGTGGGGACAAATTTGAAAAACAGAACTTGCATGAGGATAATCAATACAAGTGAGTTTAATACTCAGACTAAACAATTTCCTAGAGACAAACAAATTATGTTCATTTGCTGAGGCAGTGGAATCTCTCTATAGCGCATCCTTTTATATCATATTTCCCTATTTAACAACACTTCAAAATCCCCAATTATATTTATTCTTTATTGTTTGTGCTACATATAGCACAAATCTGTTATTATATACATATCTCGTCGGTCTGGACGAGGTTGTTATAATAGGATTTGATTGTATTATGGTTCATGGTGGAAGGGAAAATTTGAAATATAAAATATCTTATTATTAGTTAATATAGTTTACTCTATTTCACAATGAGTAGACTCTTCTAGGATTTTATTTTCAAGTTTAGACAATTTAATTTAAGTTGTTCAAAAATATTTATATCTATTTCTTTACATTATTTCTCACCATAATATTGATAAATATATATCATTGAAAAGTTGTTATGCAAGTTGCCATGATGCAGAGCTGATATTTGCCGTGCTCGATCATACCTGAGCATCAGTGCTAACAGGAACTATTCACTACTTGATATTAAAATTATCAAAGGAAACAAATTTAAGAGGGGGGAGGGAGTCATGTTCTGGCAGGACAGAGAGGATTATTAAACAGATATGCACATTAGGGGACAACACCTGGAGGAGAGTGGAAATGTAAGCTTATAAAGTTTATAATTTCCATTTAAGTGGTAATCACACTTTCCAGGAAATATGACAATGACCGCCTGTGTGTCGCCTGGGCCCAAAAGGGGAGCAAAGAATAGCAACACTGTTTACCTTCCATGCATGTCGTAAGAGGCGACTAAGGAGGTTATGGGATGAAGTTGGCTGTCCCATCCCATATAGGGTCAGTGACCCAAAGCCATGCTGAAGTCAGATGTGTCAGGCTGAAAGTCGCAGATATCGCAGCAATGCTGTAAACCATGACAGAACACATTTCGTTCTCCGGACTACATCCCGCTAATCTGCAGGAGTTTGAGAACGAACGCAGAAGAAGAAGAAGAATGACATTGCAGTGCTTATAGATTCAAAAGTCCATACCCTAATCAGGGAGAATTCCTCAGATGGGGATATTATTGTCTATACTGATGAGTCTGTGGTTTGGCGTGTGCGCAGTGCTTAAGCATTCATGTCTCAATGCAGAGGGAAGTATATTAGGAAAGAAAGTATTGCTTTCTAAACAAACACTAGCATTATAACAATGGAAGTGATGTCAGTGACGAAGGCAATGATATGGCCAGAGTCCTAGATTGCTACAGTTGTCTGTTTTCTTACAGATTTTAATTAATATGTTTCGATTCAGTCGGGTTATCTATGCCATCATTGGCTTGAGTCGATGATGAAATTTGTGCTGAAGAGAGTTACCTTCATTGTTGTACCTGGACATGTGGGTATTGAGAGAAATGAAAGAGCAGACAGACTTGCCAGCATCACCACAGTTGCTAGTATCAGTACATCGTACCGTGCGATTTTGAATGCAATGATGGAGTTGGGAGTGAAGCATGGTTTTGCAAGAAATGGGCAGCATATAGAAATCAAAAGAAGAGTTATCAACCAACACAGAACAGCCAGTTACCACATGCTGAAGTACATACTGAATATGAGATCAGAACATCTACAGACTTGTCTGGAGTGCCATGATGGATTTACTAACTAACTATTGGAAAGTAAAATGGTTAAAGAAAATGAAAATATCAGTAAATTGCCGATAAATAGTTCTTGAAATAATAAATATGCTATAAAAAAGAATTATTCAGGGACAGATCTCCTATGGTTAACACCTTGTTGAAGACCTTACTTGAAGGTAGAGTTGAAGGGATGTGAGCAAGAGTTAGACAGAGATACAAGTGGGAGGGAAACCATCATGAGATGGACAAGATATAATCTAGAAGAGGTGACCACCAAGACAAGAGACATGGTGTTTGAGGTTCATTGCAGCTAACCTTTATTAAGGACATGGCACTTGATGATGATGATGTTGTTTAGTTCTTGTAGATCTTTCTTACTTTGGCAATCAGAACAGTGTAGTCTGCATATCTCAAGTTACTTATGTCTACCCACTGATATTCCTGGAATATTATAAATTGCTTGCAAATTCTTTTTGCTGTATATGGAGAACAAATCTGGTGAAAGTACACATCCCTGTCTGACACCTTGTTTTATTTGTTATAAACAGTCCAATTTGGTAGTCTGTAGAATTAGATTTAACTTACCTTGTCAAAAATGTTGTTCTCTAGACTTAGACCTAGTGTTGTTTATCATCCTGTCAATACATTATGTCCATATTTGTTTCATGTCATTTCATAATGAAACCAATTTTACTATATCTACTTTGAAAGCAAACGTAATTCCCAAGAATTCTGTATCAGATTCACAATCAATGAAAATGTTGCTTCAATTAGGGGCCTATACATATTGATGGCCATTGTGACCCGATTGATTCCGATTTGGATGATGTCTCTAGATATTGATAATTTCTTGTCCAACATTCTTCTATTTTTCATACACTGCACTAGTAACTGAAGTAGAATACTACTGCTAATGATTAGCTGATTCTGGTCACATGACAGTAATGATCATGTGAGCCAACACTACCAAATATGGTCATAGCAACTGTCTAGTGCACTTGGCAACAGCTGGTTATAACTGGGAAACCCAGTTATATAACTGGGATAATCAGTATCACAATACATTGTTGAATTCACTTGACAATGGCATGAGAAAGGTTATAAAACAGATATATAAATTTATGTTTACTTTTGAAGTCCTCTCTATTAGGAATAAAGGACTGTGATAGTATAGTTGTAAAACACAAGGTTTGATAGTTGTTTGTGGCCCTCCTGTAAATACAGGTCCTAGCGTCACACAACTACAGCACCCCATTATCAGTGGGTCTGATGATAATGTGATCACAATGATAAAGCTGCGACAAGGTATGTGACTCTGCTAGGGTAATGTTGAAACATCTAATGCAGTTGGGATAAAATAAATTAATGAAGCAATTCTCTCCTCTAACTAAGGAATCAGGCATGGTAACCAGTGCAATATTTGCTTCTGATTGTGTCATCCATGACATTTCCGTTTTAAGCCTAGACTCTTGAGATCTGTGATGTTTCTGTAATTAGTGCTTTTGTTACTGATGACTCACATGAATGTTTTGTCTTAGGTCAACAGATGTCACGATTTCATGAATACTAGGCCTAGCATGTATCTAATTACCATGATGAGGGTATCTCTAGTGCTTCCAAATATTACTCATATTCCTTCATTCTGTACGTGCTCCAACAGCTGGCAATGTGTGTTGGACAGTATTAGAAAGGATATTGAGGACTTCTTAAATATAACACTAGAGAAACAAGACAGCTTGCACAAAACCAGGGGATTTACATAGTGCAAAGTACACCATCTAATAGTAGGAACCACCAAAGATGGATATGTCAGGCCATTGACGCAAATAAAACAGCAACACAACACATTTTCATTCTCAGAACTACATCCTGCTGGAAATCTAGTAGGATCATTGTCCTGCTACAAGAGAGATCCATCAGGAGTCTGAGAATGAACGCTGAAGAAGAAATAGTAAGAAATATTTCACTAACAAGAACACTGTTGAATGTCAGTTTGTAAGTTATCCATGTTATACTATTGTTTTTACAGGTATTCTGTTAGGTGTAACAAATGCTATAGGTACCATACCTGGCTTTGTAGGACCTGCCGTTGTTGGGTATCTAACCAATAATAATGTAAGTATATTTAGTTTCTTCTTTTTAAAAGTTATTGTGTAACCATGCATAGAATGAATAGGAAGGACATGCTAAAATTTTGGAAAAGAATGATGTGTGCAGATCATGTGTCTGCATTGGTGGAGAATAGAAGTCAATTCATTTAGTTGAAAGTTGTCTGATCGAGAAATAATATCCTGTGGAAAATAGGAATAAATTAATTTGGTGATGTCTAGTTGAAAGTTGTCTGATCGAGAAATGGCATCCTGCTGAGTAGCAATATGTAAGAGAGCATATCCTAGTCAGTATCAGTAGTATGATAGATAACATGATCACAGCCAATGAAGTTGTATATTTTGGGCCATTGGTGCAGATAAAATGATGACACTGTGAATCTGTGTTCTCTGGATGATATCCTGCTGGAAATCTAGTCAGATCATTGCTGTACTACAAGAGAGATTCAGGTGGAGTTTGCAAATGAATGCTAGAAAAAAGGTGTGATCACTATTAACATGATCATTTGTAGCTTTATTAATATTAATTTGATTGAAAGTGTTAACATGATTAATAGTAATTTGATCAAAAGTATTGACATGATTAATATTAATTTGATTGAAAGTATTAACATGATTAATAGTAAATCGATCAAAAGTATAAACATGATCACAAGTAACAAAATTAATAGTAATTTCATCAAATGTATTAACACAATCAATAGTTATTTAATCAAAAGAATTAACACGATCAATAGTTATTTGATCAAAAGTGTTGACATGATTAATAGTATTTATTCTTCTTTCGTTTGCTTGTAATGTGCTAATATCTGAAGTCATTAAAAGTAATAATATGATAAATTGTAGCATTATTCACTCATGTGTTACCAGACCTAACATGATAAATTGTAGCATTAAAAAAGGGTTTAAAAGCTGTAGAAGATTGACTTCACTGTACTCAGTTTTCCATATGTACTCTGTCCCTCTCAACGAATCGGCACGCCACCTGCCGAGAGTACCACTCATAGCTTCAAGTGATAATCCACAGGGATCTCCGAAAAAAATCCACCTTATAAACAAGACGACATGAGCTAGATTTGAACCCGTTAACAGCTTAACCACTACGCCAGGTAGATCCCTGATTCCGGTATAAGAGAAACTCAATAATAGAGTTGGACCCAGGCTGGGATCACCAGTAACTAGAAGCATGTGTCGAGCTAACAATACTTTAGTTTTCCAATTTCCTGTAAACGTTTTCCGATTCTCTTTGCACATGACGCTGCCCTCTAGCACTGTGCTTCCCTATCAGTGTACTGAGTATCCTATCCTTATAGTGACTGACGCATCGATTCTTAATATTTCTCATAACATCCGCCCACTTCATAACATCAGCATTGGCCATCCCCCAGCATTTCCGCTGTATTGACTATGTACTGACACTGCATCGACAGTGTTATGGCAGTGTTGGCGCAGAGGTGTCAGAGATATTTCCTGTCTCTTTTGCAGTCAATTCTCTTTCCATCTGTTACCTCCACATTCACGGACATGATCCCCAAAAGTTTTAGTCAGAATAAGCACAATCTGCTGTTTTTCTGTTTCCAGGGTGACCACAAGGAGGTACTTTAGAGATCTTGGTATCTGCTAACCCTGGGTCCGCCGAGAGCGATGCGGTACATTTGTACTCCCATAATTAAACGCAATTTTATTATCAGTATTAATATGATCAATAATAAGAAAAATCAATAGTAATTTGATCAAAAGTATTCTGCATTAATTCTCAAACTCCTACAGATAAGCAGGATGTAGTCCTGAGAACAGAATGCATTGTGTTATGGTTTACAGCATTTCTATGATATCTGCACCTTTCGGTCTGACACATTCTTCTTCAGGCATGCTATGGGTCAGTTTGACCCTATATGGTATGAGACAGCAAACACCACCCCATAACCTCCTTAGTTGCCTCTAATGCCATGTATGCAAGGTAAATAGCGTTGCTATACTTTGCTCCCCTCTCAGGCTTCGGCAACACCCAGGCAAGTAACATGATCAATAGTAACATGTTTAAAAGTAATGTGATCAATAGTACAGTGAAATCCTATTATAACAAACTGAGACTGACAAAATATGTACTGGTATGTAATAACAGAAATTTACTATATACAATACAAAAAAATATAGAATAAATATATTTGGGGATTTTTGAAAGTGTTGTTATATTGGGAAATATGTTATAAAAGAATGCGCTATAGAGGTATTCCACTATAACATGATCAGTAGTTATAACAGGATCAATAATAACATGTTAAATTGTAACATAATCAGCTTTCTTGAATGATAATTATAAAGATTATGACATATGTTTTACAGGCAGCCTGGAAGCAAGTCTATAACCTTTACGTTATACAGTGGAATCCCTGTATAGTACATTCTTTTATAACAAATTTCCCTATATAACAACACTTTTCAAAATCCCCTATTATATTTGTTCTGTATTGTTTATACAGTTTATAGCAAATTCCTGTTATTACATACATATTTTGTCCAGACCAAGTTGTTGTAACAGAATTCCGCTGTTCTAATAATACTACTAAAGATGTCAAGAACTAGTGACAATTATGTCAATGATAAAAACTGACAATCATGCTGCAATAAAGGAAGGACTTAATGAGTGTCCACCAAGGTATATTCCTTAAATAGACTTCTAGTGCAAGCTTGGGTATTTTTTTCTAAGAAGTATGATGTTACCTACATAGCATATCTCCCCTTCCCCCCAGACAATGCTTGTTACTACCATGTTTGAGATTTTTAAAAGGACAGTTTTGAATTAGTTTTATGATAGTGATGCCACGGACATGTCTACGAGCAATACACTGTCCTATGGACAACTAAATTGCCCTCATATTTGATCCTTTACATCTTTTCAATAAATAATAAATAACCAATTCATAGTTAATTGTAGTTAACCAAAACATAGCCAATAAATTGATCACACATACGGCAGCATAATGTTAACATCAAATTACAAACAAGTTAAAAATGAGAATTATAAAATGCTACATCTATTCCATATTAATGTATGGCTCAGAAACATGAACACTAAATAAACAATTAGAAGACAAAATTGATGCCTTTGAGATGTGGGTATATAGAAGAATAGGGAGAACATCATGGAAAGAGAAGAAAACAAATAAAGAGGTGCTAAAGACACTTAATATGAAGAAAGAACTACTAAGAGAAATAAAGATCAGGCAAATAAAATACTTTGGACAGATTAAAAGACATGACACCCTATTGAAGACCTTACTTGAGGGTAAAGTCAAAGGGAAGCGAGCAAGAGGTAGGCAGAGATACAAGTGGGAGAGTAACATTACACGATGGACAGGTTACAGTCTAGCAGAGTGCACCACCAAGACAAGAGACAGGAGATGTTGGAGATACGTTGCAGCCAACCTTCGTTGCGGAGACGGCACTTGATGATGATGATGAAGGCAGCATAGGCTTGAAACCAGCGGTAACTTGTACCTAAATTTATTAACAATTTATACCTTTACATTGAGACTGTTTAGTGTTGTCTTTCAAAGTAGACTCATGTTGACATTGAAATTATTGCTTTCAGGAAACCAGAGGTCAGTGGCAGATTATCTTCTACATCACTGGTGCAATCTATCTTGTGGGTGCCTTAGTTTTTATCATCTTTGCCAAAGGAGAAGAGATGTCCTGGTCGAGAGCTTTGCCCAAGGAAAATGGAACTATAGTCACTTTTCTATCACCACCATCATCAGTATCACGAATCAGTAATAATTCAGTACAACGTGAGCCGCCTCCTGCATACACAGATTAATTTGAACAGTTGTAGCACAAGGTTTTTGGATTCATTTTCCCATGATTCCTCTGTTATTCTTGTTAATACAATAATTTGCTCATGAAAGCTGGAAGTCGAATCAAATCTGTTAAGAGTACACTACAGACTTTCAAAAATAAAAACTTAAAAAAGATCATTCACTTAATGGTAATAATAATTATATTGACAGAATAACAAAAGGTGCAAATCCAAGAAATTAAGAAACCACTGCAGAAAAAAGCCAAATGAAGAACACAGCTGACTAAACAGTTTTTTGTAGATGATCCAAGTTTAAAATATGAATCTGAAGATGAATTACAATGACACACACACACTTCTGCTTCATACAATCTGTGCACAATACATTAAGCTAAACACATCTAAAACAGAGACTATGAAGTTAAACAGAACACTAGACCAGTTAGTGCTTGCCTATAGTACAAAACTAAAACAGGTCTCAGAGTTCAAATATTTAGGAAGCGTCTTTACAGAGGATGGCAAACTTGATAGAGAGATCAGAACTAGATGTCAGAAATCCAATGCTGTGACTTAACCAGCTGCCTTCAATACTTAAACACCCAACATATTACAATCTTCACGATTACAAAACAACTGATAAGCAGTATTTTTATACCAACTAGTGTTACCAATGTCAAGCATGGCTCTTGATAAAGATACTAGTGAAAAGATCACAGTTTGTGAAATGAGATGTTTGGAGGAAAGGTATAAATATCAAGAAAAAGAGACAAACAAAGAAATGAAGATATCAGGAAAGAAATAAGGACCATCCCTAGTCAATATTTCATTAAGAAACAGCAAGACAGAGGGTGGTTTGGCCACCTCATGAGAGTAGAACCAATGCAACCAGCCCTTCGTGTATACAACAGCAAAAGATTGGGCTACAATGCTCAAATAAGTCCAAAAACTCGATGGGTGGAGACAATAAAAAACTATAAAGACACATGGGCTGACCATGGCCAATGTGACCCAAATGGCCAATGAAAGGCAATTCCAACTTCTCTCCACAATAATTAACGGCGCAGGTGGAAGTGACAGTAGATAGATAAAATAATAATAGTAAAAATTATTCTGTCACCTTAAGGTACGACCTAACTTGTGCTACCTGATGTCACACTCTAATGCTGGAGAGATCAAGCAGACATCTCATAGCAGAGAATGTTAGAAATGGGAGTATCTAGAGGTGAGGGAATGAAAAGTACGTTTTTTGGAAAGTCCCGAAGATCATACAATCAACATCTGAAAGGAACTCTGAATCTAAATACACTGGGATGGCTGCTGGAGCAGAGGGTAGAGCACTTATGGGAATGCCCCATGTGCTGTGAAGCCAGTTTCTAATCAAGAAGAAGAAGAATAATAGTAAAAATAATAATAATAAGACTCATACCCTTCTGTGTGGAAGGGTTGCCACAATGGAGATATCAGCACAAAAAAACTCTTCAAATACTTCTGCCCTTAGCCATTTGGATAGTGTAGAAAAATCATGTATGGAACATTCCTTGATATGTCAATCCAGAATTTAATTTTTCAGATTATTTTCCTTCCACTCTCAAGTGTTCCTTGCAAAATAATATTAGAAAATAAACTGTGTTTCCTTAATACATGTCCAAACCAATCTAGGTTACAAAGTTTCACTACAGTAAAAAGTAGTTCTTGACATTCATCAAGTTATTTACAGTGAATGAATACAAAACTAATACGGTAATAAGAGAAATGTGCGTGTAACCAATATCTTCATCAATAATCAAGAAAATAAGATGAGTATATCCCGCCGAAGACAGATGTGTCGGGCCATTGGCGCAAATAAAACGGCGACACAACGCATTTCCATTCTTTGGACTACATCCTGCTGGAAATCTAGAATGGATCATGGTCCTGCTACTAGAGAGATCCAGCAGGAGTTAGAGAATGAACGCTGAAGAAGAAGATGAGTATATGTCAGCTACATAAGTGGAAGAAACAGCCAAAGAAGGACAAATCAAGCTATCTGATTGGAAATAGCAGGAAGAAAAATCACCAACCCATAGAAACTGACAAAAGAAGTTCATATGATAGCTAAGGCATTGACAACCATGTTAACATTAAGAAGCTTCTTGAGGAATATAGAGATACACAGCACGATACACTGTGAGACTTAGTACCATCTGATGACATATGAAGTTTAAATGGTACCACTAGTACATCAAGCAAGCTGGCATTGTTTTGTCTTGATATCAACATGGTCTGATGAAGCTCACTTAATGATATATTCCTTTATAACCTATGTGATTTATATAACCTTATAGGGTACAAAGGGTTTCGCATTGCTCTCATGTGGACCCAGGTTTAACAAGTAATCAAGATCCTAAAAGTACCTCCTTGTGGTGCACCCTGGAAACAGAAACAGCTCTTGCTGTTTTTCTGGCCAACACTTTTAGGCTCATGTCCGTGGATGTGGAGGTTGTAGATTTAATGAGAATTGCCTGCTAAAAGACTAGCAATATCTCAGAGACCTCTATTTCAGACAAAAGTGCCCTAGTATTGAGACTCAAACTCTGAATGCTATGGGTAATGTAGAGGGGGGAGCAAGCCATTGAGGACACACTGTAAACCTAGCCCAACTTGATTGTTGTCATCGCCTAACACAACTTGTACAGAGAGAATTTGGTTCAGTACCCAAAGGCTCACACGAAGCTCTTCTTCAGGTGATATGCTCAATGGCGAAGAGTAAACACGAACACGTCACACCTGGCGATGGATTGGAAGGCCATCACAAGCAGGTATGGCGAATGTGGAGAAATGCACAAGTCAAATCCCAGATCCCGATATGTTTGGCAAAGCAGCACCTCATCTAGGAAGTTATATCAACCCTGAGTCTAATTCGACTGTCACCGTTGTCCAACACGGTCCACACAGAAGAAATTAGGTCTGAATCTAGGGATACAAATAGTGGTAATAGAATGGTCTTCCTACACAGGGAATAGCTCGCTAGCTGCGAAGTGCTTCATTAGAGGATAGATGCATATTAGGTGACCTAGGCAAACTTTCAGCTCGTCTCTTGATATATATCCTTCTGAGTAGACGGTTCCTTCAAAAGGCGTTGCATGAGGTTGAAAGCTGAAGTCTCCTGAATATGAAATAAAGCTCAGAAAAACCACCTAACTGCAGATAGGAAGTGAGAACTAATCGCTCACAATTCATTATTGATAAACACAAACACATAACCTTATCATGCCCTGATTTACTTGAGATTCTAATACAAATTTTAAATTCTCTTTTATTTTGTTCCACCTTCAACACAGTATTAATTCATCTTCTGTCATGTGATACCATGGCTCTGAAGTGGCAGAAATGACAACCATATTAGTTTTGCTACAATCCTGGCAGACTCTGCTACCATTTTATTTAAAAAAAATCTATGCCAATTTGAAATTTTGTGTAATTTTTGCAGCATCATTGACTGCTCATCATCATCATCATCAAGTGCCGTCTCCGCAACGAAGGTTGGCTGCAACGTATCTCCAACATCTCTTGTCTTGGTGGTGCACTCTGCTAGACTAACCTGTCCATCATGTAATGTTACTCTTCCACTTGTATCTCTGCCTACCTCTTGCTTGCTTCCCTTTGACTTTACCCTCTAGTAAGGTCTTCAATAGGGTGTCATGTCTTTTAATTGACTGCTAGCGGAGTCTTATAAACACAATGGCTAACGTAACAATTCTGTTACAGTCATTAGGACTGCTGCCGAAGACAAAGATCTATTCTTCACCCACTGAGAGCCTGCCCCTCCCATACAACCATCCTAAATGAAATATCTCAACTTCCAACCACTGATGGGTACCTCCAGTCAAGGGAAATACTCACAGGAAAAAAATTGATGTTTATTTTGTTTCGCTTTCAGCAAAAAAAAGTAGACCTATCTCCAGGGATTGTTCCTTAATTTTTTTCTGCTTATAAATGCTCAGAGATTGTTTTGTTACTGACTATGCACCCCCATCTGTTGTCTTGTATATAAAATTTCAACTTGATATTTTCTGTTGACCAGGTTTGTTTACTTAAATACTCAGGAATTATGAGCAATGAACCTCTTATTTCTTATGTGCATTGGGGGGTTCTCATAATTTATTTTAATATCCAGAAAATTTCAACTCTCAGCATTATTCAATGCTGTAAGAAGAATGGATCTTTGGAACCTCAATTATCAAAGCAGTTATCATGTCAGACTCCCAGTCCATGCTGTAAAAAATCCAAAATGGCAGATATCAATATTAGTGGATGGCATCTATAATTACATCCAACCTTCAGGGCATCACATTAATTTACTGCCCAAGACATGCTGTGATTGTGGTAATGAAAGAGTAGATAGACTTACACCCCAGACACCAATAGACAGGGTTTTAGCAATGTTTTAGATGTGCTGAAACTGCTTCATGAGCACTTGCTGGATGTGAACACAGTGATTGATGAAACATTGGGGCTGGAATTTAAAGAATTTGGTATTAAGTGTGAAAGTATTTGAACAGTATGCCTGAAGGGAGAAACAAGAAGGTTTTTAACCAGTGGGCTACAGGAATATCAGTATATATACCCTTTGTCATCTGCTAGGGGAGACTGAGTACCTATGGGTCTGCCCACAAACTAAAACATGTTCCACCATGTTGTATCCAGACATCTAATCATATTAAAACTTGTAACTATTTGGTGAAATCAATGTTGGCTTACGTTTGACCACACATATGACTGTATGACTAAAATAAGGTCACTGTTGACCACACAGTTCATATGATTGTATTGCCTCAATAAGTCCACCGTTGACCACACAGTCCATGTGACTTCATGGCTTCAATAAATCTGCTGTTGACCACACAGTCCATTGGACAGTCATTCTGTATTTGGACACATAAATTCTGTATTTGAACACATAAAATCTGTATTTAGGCACATAATTTCTGTAAAAAGAATGCTTCACTATAGTTATTGGTCATTGTACTCTGGGGCAAATCCATAGGTGCTCAGTCACCCTAACAAATTTCAAACCTTAGGGCGCTGATAGTTCCAATTGCTGTTTCATTTACTTGGCTTCTTACTATGCTTCACAGTCTCAGTCATATTTGTACCACTTCTTTTTCTTCAGCATTCATTCTCAAACTTCCGCTGGATCTCCCTTGTAGCAGGACCATTGTCCTACTAGATTCCAGCAGGACCATTGTCCTACTAGATTCCAGCAGGATGCAGTCCAGAGAATGGAAATGCGTTGTGGCGCCGTTTTATTTGTGCCAATGTCTTCGGCGGGTACCACTACTAATACATAATTCTCCAAATTTCAAGGCATATGTGCCATATTTTACACTGTATTTACTAAAGACTAATGCTAAAGATGTATTCAATAAAACCTGAGTGTATTGTGTGTAAAATACAGTACACCTGTACCAGTTGACTTTAATCTATGTATTCTGACAAACGCTGCATTATTTTTAATGCATATTTTAGATTGAGGTAGTTGCTACTTTATTGCAAATTTGTTAGACTTTGGGGTTCTTTGGTATCACTTTATTAATTATTAGCATTTAGCTGTTATAATTTGTTTGAATATTGATAAAGATTTCTTCATGTGCACATTCATGTTTGTGTTACTATGAACTATGTGTCAGCAGTGCTGACATATATACATATATATAAAATATATAGATTATATATTTTGAACATGCTCCCAGACAAAGTAGCATGTATTTCAAACTTGCTCTTTTTGTCAGGACATCTGACACTGACTAGCTACTAGGAGCCACACTAGAAAACACACCCTGTGAGTTACCAGTGTTCTACCAGACAAATCAACATGCAAAATTATTTTTCTAGTAGATGATATGACTGTATAGCGAGGTGTTTATTTCAGTGTAAATCTAACACCAACACAAGATGATTATCACATTATGAACAGATCAGAACAAGTTATAATTCTACGTCTCAGAACGGGACACAACCGACTCCGCAGTCACATGTATACAAAGTTCAAGATTGGCAACACGGCCATGTGTACATGTGGACAGGCAGCACAGAGTGCCAAACATATACTTCAAGAGTGTTCTGAGCATGAAACACTGAGGCAGACATATTGGCCAGAGGAAACAACACTGGAATCAAAGCTCTATGGGACACTGTATGAACTACAAAAGACAGTGAGTTTTATTAAGGAGACAGAATTGCAGATATAGACATGTTTCAACTGAACGAAAGAAGAAGAAGTGTAAATCCCTCCAGCATTCATCTTTACAGTTTAAAAATGTTGTATGTCTGCTATGCCCCACTCATGAATTAAATGTTTTCTCTCGATTTCTTACTTTTGTCATCAAATAATCCTCATGAAGAAGAGATGCAGGTCAGCAGACATTACACCTTTGTCCTCTTGTGACAGACACCAATATAGAGGGAAATGCCAGATGCACAATTACGGATAGTGAGCTTGCTTGCTATCATCTGGTTACAGCGTGTCGGGTTCGAAACCACGTCCGGACATTAAAAAATAATTCTGGGTTGTGATTTCTCACTTGACACGACCACTTCTCCAGTCCACTCAGCTGTAAATGAGTAACTGACGCATGAGTTAGGGAAGGTAAAAAACAGCTTGGAAGGGAACTGGCCACCCCACCTAATAGTTGCTGTGGCTTAGTACATGAAGAGTTATCTTCATCCCCGACGGTAGATGCTATGGGACCTACCAAGAGAAGACAATTACTGTAGATCTCACAGAAAGATTATAAACTAGTTGGCCCAGAAGTATGTACTACATTCTTGGCAGGACATGGCGATCCTGAGGAACTGCTACACTAGAATGTGTGTACTTGTCTTGTACTTACCTTCAGGGGCTAAACATATATCTAAAAACTCTCTAATATAATTATACCTTTGAGATAACAAGCCTTATACGAGTTTGGGTGTAACCTCAGTTACTCAACTGAGGAAGACCTGTGCTTTTGTCAGAAAGACTATGCACTGTCAAGTGCAACCTTCTCATAGCTAAAGGGATTTCATTATCATTCTGTACACAACATAATTTGTCTCATTCAGTTAATTATAATTAACTCTTCATTATAATAATTGTCTCATTCAGTGGGATTGTAATCCTGAAAAAAAAGCTACCGGGGTAATTAAAGAAAATTGTGAAAGATGTACTTTATATTATATAGAATCCCTCTATAGCACACCCTTTTGTTGTATATAGTGAATTTCTGTTATTACATAAATATTATGTCAGTCCTGACTAAGCTGTTATAACCGGGATTTGACTGTACAAAGAGATAACATTTTCCATTATTTAAATTGTTGTTTTATTGTGCTTGTTTATCTATATACTAGAAGCATCCTCTTGACACTATCTCTTTGTTACACAGGAAGATCTCTAGCACTGGTTATATAAGATAACACCATCCAGTCCCTGATGTAATCTCTTGAGTTGTTGAAATTGATCTTTTTTTCCCTTAACAGCAACTTCACTCTTCTCATGTTCATTTTCTAACTGTGAAAGAGATATCTCCATGACAAAGTCGTTATGTCATTTGTCATGTATTCACAAAACCACTGCATCCTGTTTACAAGTGCATGTTTGCTGAGATCCTTGGTTATTATTGCTTGCTATGAGTGATATTCTTAGCAAACAGCATGTTGCTCTGCTGATAGATAAATTCAAGTAGAAAGCAAGAGGATAAATTAAAAATTCTTGAGACTAACAGGAATTTAACCAGGTCCGTTCTAACGGCACATAATTGCTTTACAACTTGAGTAAACTAGTTTTCCATACTTGACTAACCACATCTCCAATAAAAAATACAATTTTGTCAAGACATTCAAGTCGCTGAGAATGGACCAATCAAGACAATGATTATTACAACAACAAAGAACATCTGTACAAGTATTGAAGTATCCTCAGTAACACACACATATAACATCTGTATGTGTATTACAAGGGTCAATAGGTCTTCTTGTAAACATAAATAACATAGAAACAGTACAATGTTACTTCAAATAATAGCTTATACAAGTAAATTCAAGTAGGAAACAAGAGGATAAATTAAAAATTCTTGAGACTAACGTGAATTGAATCAGGTCAGTACTAATGGCACAGAGTCGCATATATAAAATAAAAATAATGCAATAAAAAATGAGATTTTATCAAAGCATTCAAACTATGCACTTTTTTTGAAGTAACATTGTACTGTCTCTATGTTATTTATGTTTACTAGAAGTGCTGTTATGGGCCTTTGTAATACAAATACGGATGTTATATGTCTTTTTTGAAGTAACATTGTACTGTCTCTATGTTATTTATGTTTACAAGAAGTGCTGTTATGGGCCTTTGTAATACAAATACGGATGTTATATGTTTGTGTTACTGAGGATACTTCAATGCTTATACGCGATGTTCGTTGCTGTAATAGTCCTTGTCTCGATTGATCCTTTCTCAGTGACTTGAATACACAGTTTGAATGTCTTTCATGTGTAATAATGTTTTTTTGAAAGCTCATTTATGTGTTGTTGAGCCATGGTTCTATATATGTGCACATCCTTCTCTCTATTATCTTGCTAAAGATTTTTCCTATGTGACTTAAGAGTGATATGCCTCTGTACTTAGTGTAGTCCTTTTTTCTTCCAGATGGGAACAATCACCGCTGTATTCCATATCACATTGAACAGTCTGTGTAGCCACTTTATACCTGTCACTGTTAGCAATTTTATTAGTTCTATAGGTATGCCGTCTATTCCTGGTGCTCCCTAAATAATCCCTCTATAACATATCCTTTTATAACCAATTTCCCTATATAACAACACTTTTCAAAATACCCAATTGCCGTATAGTTATTCTATAATGTTTATACTGTATATAACGAATGTCTGTTATTACATACATATTTTGTTGGTCAGAACCAAGTTGTTATAATAGAATTTGACTGTACCTAAAACATTGAATTAGACAATGGATATTAATAAATGAGAAAGATATTTTTCATTGTACCTTAAATACAATGATAGTTTTAATTCCTTCTACTACATCTCTATTTTAGCTTGAGTTCTGTAATCAATAAACAGTTCTCCTTCATGTAAAACTATTTTGTTGACTTAATATTTTTGCTAGCTTTACCTATAGAAATTATTCAAGTTTGGTAAAAAAAAAAGCACCAGATGTGAGTGTGTCTGGAAGCTGTAAATATTGCAGATTGTTCTATTAACTGGCAGAACACAGTACCGGGTACTTATTCTCAAATAGAAAAGCAAAAATAAATAATGCAGCAAATGGAATTTGAAGCAGGTTCACTTTGATGGCAATTAATTTGCCTCACAACTGGATTCAATATATTTTACATATGATATGGAAAATAAAAATAAATTTTGAGTAAACCAGGAAAATATTAACTTCAAACTAAAACTGAGAATTACAAAATGCTACATCTAGGTTCAATACAGGGAGAGGTACCTACATTGCAACTTTTTATCAACCAATGTTGTCAGAATGGTTAATTTAATTAATCAGAGATCAAAAAGTCGCTAGGGCTGTCATAAGCCCAGGGTTCTCCTTTGTCTCCTGTGCTGTTAAACCTATAAACGGTACAAATCACCAAGAGTCAAATCACAGGGTCCAATAAAACTATGTTGTATGTGGACGATATCTTGGTGTATAGACATGGCAAAAATCGGGAAATGTGTGTCCTTGAAGTACAGAAGAAGATGAACCGAATATAAAAGTGGTGTGAGGATACAGGGGCTTTAGTGAATCCATCTAAGGCATGTGTAACATGGTTTTCTCTGAACAATCACATTGTAAATACTCCCATGCCTTGTGTCTTGTTGGGTAGGGGTCATGCTTGAAAGAACTAGTACAATGAAGTACCAGGAGGTGTGTTTTGATAGAAGTCTGAGCTTCAAGGAACATGTAGACCAAATCATCACACGGGCAGGTAAAGGACTGACAGCAATGAAGGTTATGGCAGCTGCCCAGTTTGGGCAGAGGTTACTTTTTCTTTTGTACCAGGGATTAGTGGTGGAGTATGCTCTGGCAATTCTGAAGCTCAGCCAGACTCAAGTGGCACGACACGACAAAATACAGAATGTAGCTGTACAAATTGTTCTGGGATGCACAATGAACTCAACGGTACGGGTTATGCGACTCTTGCTCGACTGTTCAACGGCAGAACATAGAATACAGTATTGCCATGCAATGGAGTGCCTTCAAATAAACGCTGATAAAGAACATCCTTTGCATCCCGAAATCCTTAAAGTCAAAGGAAGTAGACTGAAGTGAGGAAAATCGTGGATGGGACGGGCAGAGGATATTATACAAAGTGTACGTAGGATGCAGGATGTAGCTGCGGGTGCGGAATGGATACAAATAGAACAAGTAAAATCCTCACTTGTTGAATGTTTATAGAGTATGCGTCCTGAGATATCCTACTTGAACATTGTTGAAAGGGCGCCCCTCTCCATAGGAGAGGTGAACGCATCACCTGGCGCAAACTAGAGGAGCTGGGGATCTGATGACCAGCTACAATGCAGTCATCAGTACATAGAGGTCTATGTGTCTCTAAGGCATAGATCGCCTGGTTCTCGTTAAGTAACAAGATAGTCACAGAAACACTGCCATCAGTTACCTAAATGAGAACCAACATGAACAGGGAGCAGATCATAAAATATCTAGAATAACTTTTTTTTAAAGTTTGTCTTTTGTGAAATATGTAGACAACGTAATTCTGAAATATGAGATGGGTATCAATGCAGTTATGACACGGAATCAGCAGAGATACACCAAAGATTCTATTTCCTACTTTTTCTTCTTCAGCGTTCATTCTCAAATTTCCATTGGATTTCTCTTGTAACAGGACAATGGCCCTACAAGATTTCCAGTTGGATGTCGTCCAGAGAATGGAAATGCGTTGTGTTGCCGTTTTATTTGCGCCAATGGCCCAACATTTCCGTCTTCGGCAGATTTCCTACTGATATTAGGTAATAATTTCAACAAAACTGTAATCCAACATGCGAGAGTTGGGACAGGATAATGAAGTTTTTCTAGACACTGGTGATACACACAGACATCGACGTTTCGGTCAAAAGGCCATTGTCAAGAAAATAATATTACACACGACGAGTAAATAACGGCACTGTCCGCGTTGACATGTTCGTCCCTTGTAATCAACGATGACTATTTTGATAAACTGGATGACGAAGGCAATAATGTATGTGTACGGCGGTGACTAATGAGTACTATGCATGTCTGGAATTTTCAATCACTCTCTGAGCATGTGTTAGGACACTGATAATCTCTTGCCTTTCTTCTAGTACGTTTTTTGTTGTTGTGTATCATCATGTCTGAGGTTATCTGCAGCTGCTGCACCGTTCTAGATTATGTGACACTAGTCGGATCTGTTTTGTATAAGAGTTAATTTATGTTGAAGTGACACAGTGTTTGTCTTGAGAATGATTTCCTCCTGCCTTGCTGGAGTTAGTCTGACGTTCTCCATACATCAGATTTTTTCCAGAAGTTTATCTTTTATGCGGACCATTCGTCCTGCTTATGCTCAATAATGGTGACACATGATAAATATTGAAGAGTCTAAAGGAAAAAAAAGTAGGATATAGATGAAATAAAACCAAAGAAATTGGGTAGGATATCACAGGATATAAACAAAACAAATAGAAAAATTAAAGGACATCTACACACATGAATGGCGGATGTTAACCCCAAGAGCTGCAGTGTGTGAAATTGGAAGATATACCGGTTCTCAAGTGCATACCAAGTCCGGTAATCAGAGGAGCACGGCTTAATGTCTGCAACACGAGTTCACAGGCACTGTGCAAATGTCAACAATATCTTTTTGAGAGCTTCAAACCTATCTCCCCTTATACATCATAGTGCAACTTTTGCAAATTAGTTCATAAATGACGCTACTGGAAAAAACCTCTTTGATGAGAAAATCGTTCACTACGTAGAACACAGGTAATGCAGTCTTACTGGATGACGGCTAACACACTATCGCTGTGGGATGTTGTGATTACTATCTTTTATTGTTTGATGGGAAAAGTGGATTCAGGAAATGTCATAGAACGGCTCTGTACGACACATGTACACGCATAGCATCCCAAATGTCTACATATGACAGTGCCAAAATGACTCAAGATGACTTAAATGGCCCTGAGGTTCTGGTCACGTATGCAAGCCACATAATACATCACGCGTCCAGGGATCCGACTGAAGAAGATAAAGGCGATGGAACAGGAGAACCACAGAAAACATAACTGTGGGTGTGGAATGTAAGAATCATTTTAATCCTGTCCTTGGAGGATGTCATATGAGTATCTCCAATGGTGTATTGGCTGGAGAGGAGGACACGAAATTGCGACAGGAAAAGGATGAGAAGAGATGTAGAGGAGAAAACGATGCGCATCAACCTGTTTGTATTGGATCGACATACCGAGACAAGAATGCTGGATAGTGGCAGAAATGTAAATGAAGTTCATATGAAAGTTGGATATTTGTGAACATGGTGACTTGGTAGAAGTTGTCGACGAAGTGTATAAATCGTGTTAAATCGGCCTCTGACATGTCCGTGATACAAATACCATCATCTATGCACATATGGACCACGGCCGGGAAGGTCCCATTATAGGATTCAGATACCTGGTGCTCAAGGTAGCCCATGAACAGGTGCCATCCTAGTGCCATTGCGATAATACTGATTTGGTCAAGGAAGTGGCCATCAAACTCTAAATATTTGAGTTAAGAATATGTTAAATAAGACGGACGAGAGTTGAAGTAAACACAGAGGAATGGGATTATTTGTCAATGCATAACTGCAATGCCAAGCGTGATATGAATGTATAGAGAGAGCTGACATCGAGTAGAAAGAGATAGTTAAGTGCGGCCGGGAAATAGCAAAATAAAGAAGATGGTCAATGCGTGGTTAATGTATTTTATGAATGTAAGGAGTTTCATAACTAGTCTAGGAAGTCAGATATGAGTTCTGTAGGACAGGAACAAGCAGAGATGATATGTCTGTCCCGATTAGAAAGTATGTGGATCTTTGGGTAGCATGTAGAATGCAGGCTAACCCAAAATTTCCAACGGATACAGGCAATAGTATTTTTTGTAATTGACTACGGTCTAGGATTACTCGCATGTTGCAAACGCTGGTAGATAGGCCTACACTAGAAAGAGTCTAGACTGATGAAATGAGAACAGTGTTAGGATGCACCAGAAATACACACATTGATACCATGAGATTTCGTGTGGATCTAACTACTATGAAAGTAAGACAGTGGGTATAACAGTCAAAGAATATGATTTAGTCATCAACAATACCCACGGCAGAAGTAGTTGGTAGTAAATGAGTTTACCTCTCTTTTGGAAAGGTGCACCCTTTTCAACCAGCGGACAACAAAGTCCAATTATGTTATATCAGGACGCACTACATCTATACAATATTAACAAAGACACCAAGCTAGATACATTATAATAATTATAATTCAAGATAAATCCGTGACGCTATAAACATATGTTCTATACTAGAAACATATACTAGAAATTCACCCACATTTGTTGTCGGGCTTATTTCTGATGCTATTTTTCAATTAATTTATGGCAACCTATTTCTGCTACAATCTTCATTTTGTGGCCACTTCATGAGACAGACAGGTTTGGAGAACTTAGTCACACCAGGCAAGGTTGAAGGCAACAGAGATAGAGGGCGACAACGTGAGAAAATATTAGCCAGTTTCACAACTTGGCACGGCAGTGAAACAACAACGATCTTGATACATAGGCCTAATACTGTGGACAGAGAGTTTGAAGAACCATGATCGCATACGCCAGCCGGCATGGCTCCTGATGATGATGATCTGAAAGAGAGCAAGATAAGGCGGAAGTTTAAAAACAATAATTTCTACTGAAAGCACCAACAGGAACAAGCAGCAGAACAATAATTAGGGGCTCGTATAACAAGAGGTAAATACAAATAAGGTAGGAAGGTTACTGTAGAAAACCGTCAATATAAAATATAGAAAATAACAATAAAACAAAGAACAAATACAATTGTCAACGTGTCGGTCCAACTGGGACCTTTATCAAGACATTAAAAACTAAACAGTTAAGAAAACAAAACCATAACGAACATATATAATTTTATATAAACCAAATAGCTGGGAGACGGATTTCTCTCACCAGGAAATCATCACCCAGTGACAGCGCAACACAATATGTTTAAATTATGAAATGCTAAAAGATGAAAGAGGCAAAACTAAAGAACGGGAACACCAAATAGCATTGCCAAAAACGGGGGGGGGGGAGGTTAAGTAGGCGGCAGGAGATAATAAAAGGGGAAAGGATAAAGATAGTGCACTCGGGAAGGGGGTGGGGCTACAAATATAATAAAGGGAACAGAAATGTGTAACGTAGAAAAGCATTAGACAGTATAGGATAGATAACAAAAATATATACACATTCAAATACAATCACGAACTAAACAAATATGTATAGTATAGGGCCTACATTCTATTTGATAATCATAGTAAGCACATATACAAACAAATATCTCGACATATATAAAAGTATATACTGATATCACAGCATACATTGGAATACAGACAAATACATGTATATAGGTACCTGCACATACAACAACATATATATATATATATATTTAACAACACTCAAATGAGATTCTGTAATAATAATAGCTGTACAGATGACATTTATACACTCAGACAACAGGCAGAAAAAAACAACTGGAAACAACCAAGAAAAAGCTTTCGACAGAATAGAAAGACAACAACAATGGAAAATGCTATCAAAATATGGGGTTCCACAAAACCTAATCAATGTGTGCAAGAGTAGTTACACATGTAGTCAATGTGCAGTTGGAATGAGTGTAGGGCTTTCAGACTGGTCCATTCCACATACACTTTGGCGTGTGACAGTGATGTATTCTGTCTCCCTTGCAATTCATTACATATATTGATTGTATATGTAAAATTGTCAACAACAATGAAGAACCTAAACGATCTTCTGAGTGAACTTCTTCGTGCAAATTATCAAGCAAAAATATAAACATCAGAAGAACTACAACAACATATAAATAGACTTCATATAACATGTAGGGACTTTACCATGAAGATAAACACAGAAAAAAACTGAGGTAATGTCAAACACAAAAACAACTTCAACAGGTGAAAAAATTTCACTTATCATGGAAGCATTATATCATCAAATGGAAAATAACCCTAAAGAAATCCCACATAGATGCAACATAGCATACCAGATCTTAGGACTGATTTTCAAAAACAAATATGTGAACATGAAAATCAAAACTGCAATATATAAAATGATCATTTTTGAAACACACATCTATCCCGATGGAAACCAAAAAGCAAATCATAAATTCAATATTCATCCCAACATTATTATTTCAATGTCAGACATGGACACTAACTAAAGAACAAGAGAGAAAGCTTACTATGTGTGAAATGAGATGTTAAGAAAAGCAGCAAACAGAACAAGAGGAGATCATGTGATAAGTGAAGAGATTACAAAAACTGCTGAACAACATCAGTGGTAAAATATATTGAGAAACAGAAATTGAAATGGTTCTTCTTGATTAGAAAACTGGCCTCACAGCACGTGGGGCATTCCCATAAGTGCTCCGCACTCTGTTCCAGCAGCCACTCGACTCGATGGTGTTTCGAGTCCAATGCCGCCGAAACAGACGTCGACATCAGGGCACAACTCTGGCCCTTGTGACAGGTTTCTTTGTTATTTTGTCCACCCACACGGTGCAGTAACTAGTTCAAGCACAACGTCGGCCTGTCAGAACAACATGGTAACTGTTATCGAAGGTTACGACTAATTGAAATGGTTCTGCCACCTAATAAGAATAAACCCTTATTGGCCAATAAGAGTATACAACATGAAAATGGAAACAGCAAGATACAGAGGAAAACCAAGAAGAAGGTGGATTGATCAACATTCTGACACAGCACAGTACTGCTGCATATCAAATGACCAAACATGCAATAGCCCAAAAACAGATCGTCATTCAATCCTGCAATGCCTCACAGCATAAGAAGAAAAAAGACAATAGATAGATAGAAAGATACTATCACTATGCTACCAATGTCAAATGTGGACACTAACAACAAAAGAAAACTCGTTACAACAGAAATGACTTATCTACATAGAATTCTCAGAGTAACAATAAGAAACTGAATCAGAATTGAACACATCAGAAGTCTAACAAACACAAATACCAATTCTGGATTACATCAGAAGACAACAGATTAATTGATTTCCACATGCTTTCAGACTACCATCAGATCATCATCATCTCTGCAACGAAGGTTGGCTAGATAGACCTCTAACATCCCCTGTCTCTTGTTTTGGTGGTTCATTCTGCTAGACTATAACCTGTCCATCTTGTGATGTTACTCTCCCACTTAAATCTCTACTTACCTCTTGCTCACCTCCCTTCGACTTTACCCTCAAGTAAGGTCTTCAACAATTATGTCCAAAATATTTTATTTGCTTGATCTTTATTTCCTTCAGATAGTGCCCCTAAAAGCATTGCTATCCAGAAATGATGGATAGAAAACCAAGGACAGACCGTGCGAAAGATGGATTGCAGAAATGAGTCAACAAAACAGCTGATATATATATATATATATATATATATATATATATATATATATATATATAAAGCACACAAAAAAGCAGTCTCCAGAAAACTTGTTCAGATCTTGTTTACTGATGATGTTCAAATATTTTCTTATGCTGATGATGTGTAGATCTTATTTGCTGATGATGTTCAGATCTTGTTTGATGATGATGTTCAGATCTTGTTTGATGATGATGTTCTTATTAAAGACACTGCATATCCCATCCCATATAGGTTCAATGTGACCCAGAAGCCATCCTGAAGCCGAATGTGTTAGTCCAAAAAGCACCAATATTGAAACTTAAACGTAAACTATGTCATAACACAATTTAAACAATTAATTTAGTCAATAATTACAAAATTACTGATCCTCAGTCTGTTTATGTTATGATGTATATTGTACACATTTTATATTTGATTGATGACATGAAATTTTAGTTTCATGCAAAATTTGTTCTGAGCATACTTCAATTTTTACGTTTCAGATGCTGAACTCTGACCCTATAGTTGATGGTGATCAATGGTTGTGAGTTTCTATGTGCAGTGAATTGCACATAAAAGGGAAGGTGTACAGAAATTCTGTGCTGTTTGTTAAGGGAAATAATTTATGAACATACATTTAGACAGAGAAATGGAGATGAATAATTTATCCTGGGTCAACATGTTCATGATATTTTTGTTCATTTCAGAAACAGGTGAATATCTAGTATTGTTTTGTTTGTTTATTTGCAACTTTGTTGTTTCTTTTATACTTTTCTGCATTTTCTCTCAATAACCAGCACAAAATGTTCAGGTGATTTCTGCTGGGAAGTGTAAAGTATGTTGTAATATTGTGCAAGTTGAGCCATGTATACTTAACACATTCGATATCAGCATGCCTTTAATTAAGGTTATAAATACTATATCATGGTAATAATGTTATTGAATATTCTTACTATCAAATAGTGAAACTAATGTAAAAAATAAACAAAGGAACAAGAACTTTTTCTAATGGTCCAACAAGGACCATATTTGCAATGTAGAAATAGTCCATGTTCCTGTGCTTATTATTGTTTATTATTGACATTAGTTTCACTATTTGATAGTTAGAATATTCAGTAGCATTATTACCTTAATATAATATTTATCACTTTATTGTTTTGTTACTGCGACACTCTATATTTTGTCAAACATCCTCTGGCATTTTGGTTATTTTTTTCCTTGAATTAAAGTTGGCACCTCAAGTTTCTTTTTTACTATTATAGATGACTAAACACTATGCAGATGGTTTCGTATAAAAAAGGCTTGTCAAGGCTGTACACCATTTTCTTCTATTTTGTTGAGAGATAACATTTTTTATATAAAAAATGTTTATTGATGACAATGACTATAAAAAAAAATATGTACTAAATTGCGATATTATACGAAACTTATGATAAAAAAACGTCAGATGCGGAGATTGTGTATGGATCAAATGCTGTTTTGGTTACGCTTCTTACTGTAAGAATTGTCTATTTGAGCAAGATTATCATAATTTATCAGAAATTTCAGAACAAAAATGGAATTTAGTAGTGAAAATGATTCAAGTGAATCAGATGTTTTTGATACCCCCAATTTGTCGGATGAAGATACAGATAGCGAAAAAGGTCTATGTCACATCCAACACAAAGGTAAACTATGTTTTGTGATTGTTATTTATTGTTTTTACTTAAGAAACTAGTTTGTTGTTGTTTGTACTACTTATAATTTGTAATTATAATACTTAAATATCATTCTCTATTCATAATTTTAAGATTTTCATGTGTAAATAACTATAAACAGGCCTAACTATAAATAGTCATCATGAATTCTGTCAGCAATCTGTAACAACTATCAGCTGATTTTTGTTTATTTACATTGTTGTGAGGTGTACTTTCTGGATAGAATATTTTATATGCTCTTTTATGCATCATACACAAGTAGTTCTATATTTTAAAATACTAAAACATGATCCATTTATTTTCTAAATGTTCTAGGCCTAGTCAATATTTGTTTTGTTTTTTCATGTTTTGTGTACTGTAGGCATAGAGTACCTATACTATTATTTTCCACCTCTGATTTGTTTACATTATTATAAATATATTTATTGTTGTTCCTACTACCGGTACTAATTTTTAATTATAATAATTATGGATTAGACCTATATTATATTTTATATTATTAGTAGTTTGTTGTATAAACAGTTATAAAAGTTATAATCATACATAGGAATATTGAATATTGATAACAGCCTACCACAAATTTCAGAAATCAGCTGTTTATTGTTTACATTTTTAGTTAGGCATAATTTCTTGATTCTGTGCTGTTTATTATTGTATACTTTGCTTTAACCTTTAGCAAGCCAGATTAAAAAATACGAAACGTCTCCCTGCCACCGGATTCTTTTTTGAAAATTTGCATTATTGATGGTGACTGTTTTGAAAATGTGATAATTTTTTGGTTGTTAGAGATATTTAAATAATATTTGTACATATAAATAAAGAATTGAATTATGCATATATTGGTGTAATTTATGTACGTGTGTGTGTGATACCAGACATATCAGAAAGTGGTAAAGACGTTTTTCAAAAAAAACATATATTTTATAACAAATAAAGAGGAAAAAAATAAGAAAAAAAAATAACTTACCTTACATATCGAATTCCTTGGCAACACTGTAAACTAAATCACGCAAATCTGTTGTATTTATGTTCTTTCACTGCGAAATTATCAAAATATAGCCGGGGGAACTGTATAAAACATGTAGATTTGCAGTAAAATCGTTCTTTGAGCTTAGGCCTAGAGTTATTTTTTCTGCCACTTCAAAATATTCGATATCAAACGTACAAGTCCCCAAACCAACACGGCATTCTGTATATTCACTGCTGTGAAACTAAATAACCTAATAATCCATGATTCAAGCCACGATTCAATGTTATTTTATTCGAAATACGGTGAAATAAAGGTCTATAAAACCGATCCATCATCATGGCATCGTACCGGTGTACAGATGTGGTCAGATTAATTGCTCTTAAACTTTTACGAATGGCTAGCCATTTAAAAAAACGATCATTTCGGAAGTGGGGGATGTACCGGCTTCGATTGCGCATGTCCCCAGCTATGTGCACGGACTGTGGTACGTGTAAATCTCACGATATTATCGTTGGGTGGGCCTGGCCGCCAAAAGCGAGCGCGGCCATTTTGTTTCTCTGCGGCCGGGATTTATATAGGCTTGGTGAAGGTTAAGTATATTTTCTGTAGGCCTAATGCTTGACTGTGATCCTATCATTTTATAAGTGGTCTAGTCAATTATTATATTATTTCATATACTAATGATTTTCTGTATATTATTTTCTAAGGTGTTATGGATATAAAGAAAACAGTACAAGCCACCACCTTTACTTCATGAGAGAGTGCCTGGAGTACAGCTAAGTGATGTTCTAACAAGGGAGAATGTCAGGCAGTTTACCAGACCATTGCAGTTTTTCAAGTTACTTTTCACTCTAGACATTATCACATACATTTGTAAATACACAAATGCTTACGCCTGTAAGCATGGACCAAACTGTCAGACAGTATATGTAGGCATCTTACACCCAAAGAATTTAACATATTCTGTGGGTTGCTGATGTATGCTGGGTTAATAAATCCCCCCAATTCAAATCTCTTCTGGTCAAAGAAATCTTTGTGGAATGTGTTATTGGCTAGATCATTTATGTTTAGGAATAGGTTCAAGGCTGTCATGAGCTTCATGAAAGTGTCTGATCCATAAATGTCAACTAGTACGAATTTTCCATAGTAATACAGATTTCGGCCTCACCCCGCCCCCCCCCCCCCCCCTTCCAAAAGACCACCAATTTAAAAAAAAAAGTTTTATAATGAGGAGACAAAAGTAAATGGAATTTTTAGGGAGATTCAAGTCAGGCAGCCTAATGTTGTTAAATATTACAATAAGTACATGAAAGGGGTAGATAAAAGTGATTGGTTGATAGGTAAATATAATTGTCTTAAGAAAACAAAGAATTACTGGAAAACTATTTTTTTCCCATCTCATTGATATAACTAGGATAAATGTCTATATATTGTTCCATCTCATTGATATAGCTAGGATAAATGTCTATATATTGTTCCAAGATTTTAGAAGAAAGAATCCAGATGTAGAGATTTAAAAAAGACAAAACAGATATAGTCAGTGAAATCTTACAGAAGAATTAGTTAGGGAGTTAGGAAAAATAGGAGAATATGATGATGTTCTAGTTGACGGAAAGGACAGCGGCTACTGTCTCACAGAGTTTGCCAAATTAAATCAAAATGGTAAATTCTGCTATGATAAATCAAAATTTGAAAGAGTAGAGTGAAATTTAAAGTCTGTGATACATATTTATGTTTCCATGGTGGCAGAAACTGCATATCAAAATATCACAAGGCAAAAAAATGTAAAACGGCATCCAATATCTTGTAATTTTTTAAAATTAATCAGAGTTAAAATAATACACAAACACAATAACATTACTGTAACATTTTTCAGTAATATAGTCATTAATGTTTAAATTTATCCTATAAATCATCTTGTGTTGTGTGCATAATTTAAAATATATATATATAGTTGAAAATATATTTTATGTTTTTAAAAATAAAGCAAAATGTTATGTAATATATAACATTTTTTGAATGTGTGCTGTGGATACATCTGTTCCATTTTTTTAACATGTTCTGTATAAATGGATCAGATATAATAAAAACTAAACTTTGCATGTTTTTCTTGTCATAATTATTTTGTTTATTCTTTGTGAGTGTCCTTTACAAAATGTGACCACAATTTTAAAATCATAATTTATCATATTTTATTAAATTCTAAACCAAAAACTTCATGTAAGATCATATTTTGGCTCAGGATACATAGAGAATTGTATTCTGAACAAAGATGACATATGATGCATTGCTGTATCATTTCATTTGAATTTTTTACAAATTTTATAAATTTTTTTGTGTGTGTACAAGGGCAAAATGCCATATCTAAAGTGTTACGGCATAGCGGATCTCCTTAAGCTATCACCTGTTCCATTATTTGATTTCTGCTATATTGTTAACTGCTATTTGTATTTTCTTGTCATCTACCTTCCACTACTCTGTATATATCAAGAGTGGGCAACCTATTTTTGTCTGAGAAGCCATATTCCGTAGTTTTTCATGTGTGACTGGGCCAACATGTTTTTTTCAGTCCTATTATCAACAGTTGCTGTAATTCATCAAATTCTTTTTTACATAAAAATCTTGCTGTATTCAAAGTCTTAAAATATTAAATTTGTTGTGGGACAACTGTTTTAGCGAACAATATTATCCAAGTTTTGTCTCTTCTTCTTCGTTCGTTTTCAAACTTCTGCAGATTAGCAGGATGTAGTCGGAAGAACGGTTAGCTCTGTGTCATGGTTAACAGCTTTGCTGCAATATTTGCACCTTTTGACCTAACACATCAGACTTCAGCATGGCTTCTGGGTTACTTTAATCATATATAGGATGGGACAGTCGACTCCACCTCCAAAACCTACTTAATTGCCTCTTACAAAATGCATGGAAGGTAAACAGTTACTATTCTTTGCTCCTGTTTTGGGCAGTGACAACATACATTTGGAAATTTTTTACTTACCGGGTAATATGTTTCTCCTTAACTTTTTAGCATTGTACTTTACAGTTTGACTGAGACAGTGTTAGGAATTTTCCTCTGTCTTCTATTAAAACTTTTAACATCAAACAAGAGCACTCAAACAATTTCATCTCTAAATATTTATATTGCACATTAAAGTCAGCATAAAGGATACAGCATATTGTCACCTTGTCTTTTTGAGCTGATACTATAGCTTGTCATTTCTCTTTGTTCTTGGCTATTTTCTGTATTGAGCTCCAGTTGGGACTCATTTCTTTCAATTCTTGTTCCATTGTATTTATTCATATTTTGTTTGGTTAGGTCTGAACTGAACTAGAGGGTCACCTCTGGTATACTTTAATCAATAATAATTACGGACATGCATTACTGGGGCCTGAGAGGCAAGCACAGAGTAGCAACTCTTTGTCTTCCGTATATGTCGTAAGATGCAACTAAGGAGGTTATGAGGTGGAGTTGGCTGTCCCATCCCATATAGGATGAAAGTGATCCAGAAACCATGCTGAAGTTGCAGCAACGCTGTAAACCGTGACATGACGCATTCTGTTCTCTGGATTATATCCTGCTAATTTGCTGGAGTTTGATGAGAACGAACGCAGAAGAAGTGTCAAAACTTTGATAACATTATTCACTAAAACTGTTATCCACAGTCAAATTTGATATTTGACATTTAAAGACTGAATACGGCAAACCTTTTATGTAAAAATATTTTTGATGAATTACAGTAACTGGTCTCAACGTCCAGTAAATGTCGAAAGGAATGAAGAAAAAACGTATTGGCCCTGTCACACATTAAAAACTACAGTATATGGCCTTGTAGACCAAAACACGCTGAAGAAGAATATGATTTATATTAAGATGTAATATTAATATGTTTATTTTAACAAACCTGTTCTGTATGCGCACACACAAGAATATTATTTATATTTAGATGTAATATTAATATGTTTAGTGTAACAAACCTGTTTTGTATGCACACACAGAAGAGTATTATTTATATTTAGATGTAATATTAATATGTTTAGTTTAACAAACCTGTTCTGTATGCGCACACATTTTTGGGTAAGAAAAATAATGCTCAGATAATTGTTAAGCTGTTGATTCTGCTCATCATTATTCAAGTAGGTAGTTTAGGATAAAAAAACAAACTCATTCTTTGATTGAATGTTTTAATTTACAGCCAGTCAGTATCAATCATGTGTAGAGTTTCTTAGTCCATTGGTGATTCATGCTACAGATACATCCGTAGGCATTATTGAACTGCCAAGGTCAGGAACCAGATACAAAAGGTGAGTAATCTTGAAACACCTCTGAACAACTTGAAATCCGATCAACTGTGGTGTAAAGCCATCCTCAGCTTTTGACTTTAGCACTAATTTAAGAG
This sequence comes from Meghimatium bilineatum, assembly GCA_034231615.1. Lineage (NCBI taxonomy): Eukaryota > Metazoa > Mollusca > Gastropoda > Stylommatophora > Philomycidae > Meghimatium > Meghimatium bilineatum. The sequence continues at coordinate 21,058,812 of CM067306.1, read as the reverse complement.
TGTTTAATATAATGAATAAAATAGTAATGTCAAATATTATATTGCTAGCAGGTCATCCTGTGAGTCCTACGTTTTTGGTAGACTACAGGGCTTTGAATACAAATGTTACAGAAGGATTATACACATTTTCTAAAGAGAGCATAAGACATATGTTCACTCAAGAAGTAAAATAGAAATGTATACAAGTTCACAAGAACCATTGCTTTCAATAGCGAAATGCCAAAAAATTGCATGGTTTTGACATGTCTTGACGATTCCTTGTCCAAAAAAATACTGCAGGGAACTGTGGAAAAAGCAGAGGAGGCAAAGAGAAATATAGACAGACAACATCATGGACTGGACAAGACAAGATTTTTCCTACTCAATCGCATCGTTGAAGATATAAATTACTGGAGGACTCTGTGTGCTGAAGCATCCAGTGTGGTACCACTACAACCTTGGATGTATAGATAGTCAAGCAAAATGAATTAAACAGGTTACTAAAACACTTACCTTGCCTATTAATAAAAATATATAAAAAAAGTATATATATTTAGAATATTTAGTTTTATGGTATGTTTTATTGTTTGTTTGTTTTTTTTGTTTTTTTTTTAATATAATTTTTTATATATTTTTATTAATAGGCAAGGTAAGTGTTTTAGTAACCTGTTTAATTCATTTTGTTTGACTATTTGTTCATTAGGTTACTGCGGCACTATCCACTTTGTCGGACACCCTCTGACCATTTGGTTATTTATATTAACCTTGGATGTACCCTGCCAGAAGGGCTATAGGATTATAGATAGATAGAAAAATAATGAATAACATTTTAAACTAGTTGAGCATTTCTAGTAATCACTAGAAGAGTCTTTCTGACATTGTGGCTTGTAATAAACATTGATAAGCAGTAAAATTATTTTAAAAAAAACACCTTTTAAGTGTTTTCAAATGGTGGAACCTTGTTAATCAGAACACCAGCATTACAGTCACAAATACTGAAGTCAGATGTGCTGGACTGGAAGATGCAAATAATGCAACTATGCTGTAAACTGGCAGCACAATGTACTTTATGCTCCTCGGCGGAAATCACACAAATTTTCATGTTGGTTATCAGAGAGCAAACACAAAAGCTTATGTAAATGCTGAATATATTATACTTCTGTTGAAATAGCTATCTGATAATTCTATATAATTATAAGACATTCAGGGAAGGTCGAGTTATTATGAAAACATTGAAAGCAACGTGGGTGTTGATTTTGACAGCAGGAATATTGATAGTATGTAGTGATGATTGTGAAATGTGCCAACCTTTGGGCCATCAGAAGATTGTAAGTATGTAATAATAGATTGGCTCATATCGCTATCATACACATTCATCAAATGTAGTCTAGTATTTTTAAAGTGTTTCAAACTCCTCATGTACCAGACAGTGAGCCTACTAGATTACCAGCAGGATATCTAGAGAATGGAGATATGTTGTGTCACAGTTTTAATTGTGTCAATGATTCCAAATATCTGACTTTAGTAATGGTATGCTCATTGTTTTTACTAATTCCATTAAATGATGGTGTCTGTAGTCATATTACTAGTAGACCAGCCTGTGAGCCGCAATTTGTTTATCAGCGATGCTCACACAAGCAGGCTAACTTGTTATGTTATCCATCTGAATTGTGGTGTAAGTCAACACTGCTGAATATTTTTGCAGCTGTCTGGGTCACTATCAACTTGACCACAGACACCCACTCTAGTAATCTACATAAATAAGCTTCATGTATATTGTCATCTTTCAAATATGTATAAATTTCCAAACTTTAAAAGGGTTACAATGTCACTGACAGTATAAGTATCCATTAACACTTTCAAGACCAATCACCAATATATCAGCTATTTAAAGCTCTATGGGATAAATAACCGATATATCAGTTTTTGTTTCCATCGATTGTAATTTGATCAGTTTTTTTATGTTCACCCAATTCTTTACTGCTACAAGTGAGAACACTTTAACTTCCATTTTCACTTAAAACAAATGTCTTTTCTCTTTATTAAACTATTTTTACTCCCAACATTTGCTGTTTATTTCTGAGAAATAATGACAAGTCCAATTGCTTCTGTCCACACTGTGAAACAAGCTATTGTTTTTATTTACAACCTTTTCAGACAGAGGAGTGCAGTAGCAATTATAATTATAGTTGCAATTGGCTCAGTAACAAAAATGATTAAAGAGGCTTAGATTAGGTTCTTACCTAGAACACAAGTTTGATGAGTTTTAAAATGAGCGCACCGACTATTGTACTATAGGATATGTGTACAGAAAAGTACAAATAAAAGTATACAAGACATTTTCAATGTTTCAAACTAAGATCTTTTTCAAGAAAATACAAAATAAACAATAAAAATAATTTCGCTATCTCGAAATCATTTGATGACAGAAATTGAACAGCAGAGACGTCCAAGGTAACAATGACGTACTTGTACACACATTTTGTTATAAAGACTCACATTTAAAAAAATATAAGGGGAATTAGAACAAAATACAATAATTATACCTGAAAACAACATGAATGACATTAAAGACCCCACTTGCCTAACTCTAAATAAATGAATGAGTGGAATTAAGACAAAAAGGCTTAAGGGTACCAGACTGAAATATAAATACAGTTTTTCAAGGGCATACCTAGCACTATCGTCTGTAATGCAGGATCCGGATCTTAGGGTGGTGACCTGAATATCACGAGCACCACAATGATTAGCGCCATTGACATTTATGGTGACAGGAGTAGGTGTTTTTTGGTTAATGGCATGAAGATGCTGGCAGAAACAGTCACTCAGTCTTAAGCCAGTTTCACCTATATATTTCTTTTCCCAGAATTTATATATGATAATGTAAATGACGTTATGGGATTAATGTGTACAGGCTTCATCGATAGTGAAAGTGTCATTAGGAAATGAAACAGAGCGGATCTCAACTACATAGGGGCATGTATAACAGCAACACCGTTTGCAATGAGCCATGCCAAAATGGTTTGGAACATAAGTTGCGAGGTTATGTCGTAATGATGACGACTTTCTTGATAAATTCTATGAGATGATTGATTTCTTTTGTAGGTGCACATGCCCTTACAGTGTCCTTTCATCAGATTGGCTTTGTATCCATAAATTCTCTTGCAGTGATACCTTGACTAATACCCAGGGTACCTTCTCTTCTGATAGAGTTAAACTTGTCCTCACTTTTCATCCCCATAATTCTACTGTCCATTGAATCTTGTTCAAACATTATTCTCTTCTCCAGTCTGATCCTTAAAATGTGCCATTGTTCAAGACTTTCCTCTTGTTGCCTATAGGAGTGACAAATATCTTGACATCTTGGTCCACAGTCACCTCAGGTCTTATGTTCCAGACCACTTCAGTTTGGTACCCTTAAGCCTTTTGGTCTTAATTCTGGTTATTCATTTATTTAGATTTTTGTGTGTGGGGGCCTTCATTATATTCTCATTCATGTTGTTTTCAGGTATAATTATTTTATTTTGTTCTAAGTTCGCTTATATTTTTTAAATGCGAGCATATGACAATATTTGCGTACATGTACGTCAGTGTTACCTTGGACGTCTCTGCTTTTCAATGTTTGTCATGTAATGTTTTTGTGATAGTACCATTATTTTTACTGTTTCTTTTGTTTCGCATTTTCTTGAAAAAAACCTGCAGGTTGAAATGTTGAAAATGCCTTGTATACTATTATTTTTATTTATTTTGTATCAATACCCCATAGTGCTCACACCACATCATAAAAATTATCACCCTTGTGTTCTGCATAAGTATTACTGTTATGCAGTTTTACAGCAGTCTCGATTGTTAGGTTAGATGGTTCCTTCCTAGAAAGTGGGTCCCAGAAGTCACACTTTTCAATATACCGTTTTTGTGTTTTTAATAATTTATATTCTGATTTCTAGTTTTTAACGCACCAGAACAGTTTCATTCTATTTTCATTCATAGTATACGCAGCTTTCGTGTCATCATTGAAATCACTTCACTAGCAGACTGTGTTGTCACAATTTCATTGAAGATGTCTGTTTACCGAGCATGCCAGCTACAAATAATAGTGTATATGACCATCACAGATGTGCTCTGTACATCCTCGCCACAGAGCTTAACTTATATTAGTTATCAGTGAAATTAATACATTATCATGGTTATTATTGCTGAATTGTAGGCATGGAGTGGTAAATTTAAGAGCAACACTTTCTAATGAAGAAATTGTTGCTGCCATGAATGCTGTAAGAGGCAACTGAGTTTAGCAACTATCCTGTAGAAAACCTTTGTGACTAAAAAATACCTCACTGACACTGAGTGTATCAGGCTGTAAGATGTAGATATTGCAGCCAACTAAACCATGATACAATATATTACATTCTAAGGACTACATTCTGCCACATGGCAGGAGTTTGGAAACAAATGTTAAGGGGAGGAAAGAAATGTAGTGGAAGCTATACTGTTCAATAGAAACAAACAATATAATTAAATGGACTCCCCTATGAGCTGTAAGAGACAGAGAACTTTATTGAGGAGACAAAATTACAGATATAGATATATTTTAAGCAAACGAAAGAAGAGGATGGCCGTAAAATCTCACTAGACTATATTGTTCTCATCTATTTCTAGCAATCAGATTTGTGAATGGAACTTGGTGTCAGATAATGATGACTATGGTATCCGTCTTGATGTGGTGTGGAGTAGCCTACAGGGCAAAGATTTCAATGGAGAATGTAATAATGATTATGTGGATATTTTTTATAGTGAGTATGATTTGTGATGAATTAATGTGAGCATGAATTAATTATGAATTAATATGAGTATGAATTAATTAATATATAATATTATTTATTTGATTTATATACATTATGATCTATAATTCAAATTTAACCTTTAGGCCCCTATGGTCGCAACAATGCACCTTGCGTGTGCATCCCGTATTGCCTGTGGTCGCAATCACACGCCATACGATATCGCTCCATTCCCGAGTACGGAACTTCACGAAGTTAAAGCTTATATGACGTAGAATTCCCGCAACACGAAGCTAGGAATACGTCACAGTTTAAAGGTCAAATTCCTTTACTCATTACGATTGTAAGAGAGAGAAAGCCGGTTGAATTTGTCAACGCATTTCTAGAGCGACTTTAGCCATTTTCGGCCGTATTTTACTATCAAATTGAGTACCGCGTGGCATGGGTAAGTGATCGTGACTACATGTTCTAATTGTTGTTTTTTGTGTTTAATATGTTGTTATGTGATAAGAATGTTTGTGTAGTCGTTCAAAAACACAAAAATAATATGTATCAGGGGTGCCACGTGTGTGCTTAGACAATAATTACGCTGCGTGTCGGGATAGACCTAGTGTTTACTGGATGGACGTTATATGCGATTTCTTATAAACTATATGTTTTAATTGTTGTTTTTTGTGTGTTTAATATGTTGTTATTTGATAAGAATGTGTGTGTATTCATTAAAAAGCACAAAAATAATATGTATCAGGGGTGACACGTGTGTGCATGGACAATAATTACGCTGCGTGTCGGCATAGACCTAGTGTTGACCGGACGGACGTTATATGCAATTTCTTCACGTTTTATTAGTTTTTTAGTTCATATTATATTAGTTTTGATATAAAACAATATATATATACAATAAGTATAGGTATTTATGAGGATTTTATCAATGTTGTCACACATTTCTCATGTATTAGGGTCGTCACGAAGATATATTTGCGATTTTCAAAATGACGTTTTGCGTTTTTCGCCCGAATTTTCAACTTCAAAACTTGCTCACAACTGTCATATCACACATACAACAACAACAAAAACACAATAATATTCACTATTCACTCCTTTATTTAGATGTGCAAAAATTATTTTGATATCTTTTAAAACAAAAAAGTTATGACGTTTTCAAAACACCCACCATCAATAACACAAATTTTCCAAAAAATAAGTCAGGCCCTGGGGGAAGTTTTGTAATTTTAAGCCAGGGCTCTAAAGGTTAAAAACAATATAAAACACTTTTTAAATGTAAAATATAATTTTTTTAAATTTATATAATTATATATATTTTAAGAAGAAAAAACTATGAAAAATACTTTATAGAGTATCAGCCATAGATAATAACTGCTACAAAACTCTCATTCAACAGGTAAAACTTGGAACAAAGTGATGAAGTTTTACTAATCACTTGTAACACACATAACACATGTTGTGTTCTTGATAAAGGCATTTTGGTCGAAATATCAATTTGTGTGTTATCATGTGTGCTACAATCTATGATTGACTGAATTGTTATATTGTGATCTGTGATTGACGGAATTGTTATAGAGAGTGATCTATGGCTGACTGAATTGTTATAGAGTGTGACCTATGATTGACTGAATTGTTATAGAGAGTGACCTATGACTGACATTTTTGTTATAGAGAGTGACCTATGACTGACTGAATTGTTATAGTGTGACCTAGGCTGACTGAATTGTTATAGAGTGTGGCCTATGGCTGACTGACTAGTGTGATGTGGAGTGATCATCTGTGATTAATACTCTGACTATACATTCTTTATATGTCATGTTTTTATTTCTGCTTTCTCATTCCATAGGTAATAAGGGAAACACTGTATTCATAGATAGATTTTGTGGATCAGTTAAGGGCATGTCGTATGTGTCAACAGGAACTCAAATGCTTGTCCGATTTCATTCTGATGCTGTCATGGAGTTTACTGGTTTTCAGGCCAAGTATCAGAAAGTCCTTCTAGGTAGGTGCTGTTTTTTATCAATGTGGTTTATACTTTTGTTAACACTTACTGCAACTGTTGATCACTAATGCAACTATTGTCCTCTGCTACAATTATATATCTCTACTACAACTGTTGACCTCTGCTACAATTATTTACCTCTGATACACAGTTGATTTCTGCGTAAATTATTGATTTTCTTAAACTGTTAATCTCTGCTACAATTATTGATCTCCTGCAACTGTTGAAGTCTATTACAGTTATTTACTTCTTTTTTAATATTTTAAATAAATTAGCAATTATTTTTATTTCACCTAAAGTCCCACTTTCTACAATTTATAGTTATTTCCCTGACATTTTCTGTGTGCTAAAGAGGTTACAGGTTTGAATGTCACTTGTGACATCTTGTTTATAAATTGAATTTTATTTAGATCTCTGTGCAGCTTGGAGTACATGCTATGAGTAGTCTCTTGGCAGGCGGGTGTTGCTTCATTGAGAAGAATGATATACATATGGGCTGACTCAAGTACATTGAAGTCAATCCTCTATGTAGAGTCCTTTTTGTGTTATCATTTTGCTACTATTTCATTGTCCTCATATTTATATTATAGGTGCTAGCAAAGAGCAACAGGAGGAGGACAGCAAAAGGACTTTAAATATCGCTATTGGAGTTCCTGTTGGTGTGGTAGCTCTGGCTGTGGTGATCATTTGTTTTGTATGTTTGGTCAGATACTTCAGACGACGAAACAAAACTACAGTGAGACAATCACAGACTAATGCACACACTCAAAGTTTAACTCCATCTCAGATTGGCCTACCTGGTGGGTACCCATCATCAAACACACCTCAATCTAGAGAAACTTATAACATTTACGATAATAGATTGAACAGATCTGACTTGGACCATTTAGCCAGTGATGTACCTTCACATGCCAGAAATGTGCCGAGATTTGCTCACGAAAACTTCCGACATACTCGAAGTGTCACTCCGCCACCTGCTTATGACAGTTTGGATTTTGACTCAGATGTTGGTGGTATGCCTCTCACACCTCCCCCGTATGATATGATTGTTAAACAGAATGTGGGGTCTACAAATGAGTGATTTCTCAGTGAATTGAAGTAAGTGGTTCTCTACATTTTACAAGCGTAATCCCTAAAAAAAATTATGTTATTTAAGCAGCTCATTTCCAAAAGAAATACCCATTGGTAAACAGTTTTAATGCAGTTTAACTAATTATTGATTGTTACTGATAGTTTAACGAATTATTGATTGTTACTGATAGTTTAACTAATTATTGATTGTTACTGATAGTTTAACTAATTATTGATTGTTACTGATAGTTTAACTAATTATTGATTGTTACTGATAGTTTAACTAATTATTGATTGTTACTGATAGTTTAACGAATTATTGATTGTTACTGATAGTTTAACTAATTATTGATTGCTACTGATAGTTTAACTAATTATTGATTGTTACTGATAGTTTAACGAATTATTGATTGTTACTGATAGTTTAACTAATTATTGATTGCTATTGATGGTTTAACTAATTATTGATTGTTACTGATAGTTTAACTAATTATTGATTGTTACTGATAGTTTAACTAATTATTGATTGTTACTGATAGTTTAACTAATTATTGATTGTTACTGATAGTTTAACGAATTATTGATTGTTACTGATAGTTTAACGAATTATTGATTGTTACTGATAGTTTAACTAATTATTGATTGCTACTGATGGTTTAACTAATTATTGATTGTTACTGATAGTTTAACTAATTATTGATTGTTACTGATAGTTTAACTAATTATTGATTGCTACTGATAGTTTAACTAATTATTGAATGTTACTGATAGTTTAACTAATTATTGATTGTTACTGATAGTTTAACTAATTATTGATTGCTACTGATAGTTTAACTAATTATTGATTGCTACTGATAGTTTAACTAATTATTGATTGTTACTGATAGTTTAACTAATTATTGATTGTTACTGATGTTTAACTAATTATTGATTGCTACTGATAGTTTAACTAATTATTGATTGTTACTGATAGTTTAACTAATTATTGATTGTTACTGATAGTTTAACTAATTATTGATTGCTACTGATAGCACATTCTTATATTTCTTAACACTGCCAGTTCATTATGGAATACATGTTACATTTGTTTATCAGTTTTATATAACCAAAATATCAGGATGTCCGACAAAGTGGGGAGTGCTGCAGTAACAAAACAAATAAATGATAAATACTGTATTAAGTAAATAATGTTACTGTAATACTAACTATCAAAATTTAAAAAACCAAAACAATGTAAAAACTAAATAACAATAAACACAACAAAAAGGACTGTTTACAAGTTGCAATCCAAATGGGACCTTTCTCAAGAAACAAAAACAAATGGAACTAACACAAACTTGTTTAATTAATTTTATGTACAGAGATGTTAATATCAAGACATATCTGTACATGGGAAGGAAGTAATTATTAGGGGAAATATGTTAATTATGTTTAGAACAGTTCGCAATATCTACACACTATTAATAGACTAAAATAACAATATATAAAGGATAAAGAGATGCCAAAGGTTGAAGAAGTTATAATACAAGAGGATCATGAGAATACTTCAAGGATGATAACTGGAAACATGAGCCACACAAATACTTCAAATATTGTGTGTGTGGAAAGTCACATAAGACAAACACAGAGCACGGGCTACCAATAAACAATGTAGAGAAATATGGGGGGGGGGGTAGGTGTTTATGGATAGGGGGACAGTAGTTGGCAGTATCAGGAATAGAGATTGGATTAAACAAAAAAAATAATGAAAGGTGTTTATATATATGTATATGTACAAATGTATATAAATATATATATAAATATATATATATGTGTGTGTGTGTGTGTGCGTGCGTGCGTGCGTGCGTGCGTGCGTGCGTGCGTGTGTGTGTGGTCCATTCTCAGTGACTTGAGTACAGTTTGAATGTCTTGACAATATTGCATCTTTTTTTTGGGGAATGTAGTTAGTCAAGCACGGAACAACTTGCCTACTTAAGTTGCAAGGCGATTCGGTGCCGCAGTAACAGACATGGTTAAATTCCCAATAGTCTCAAGAATTTTTAATTTATCCTCATGCTTCCTACTGGAATTTACTTATATGTCATAATGACTGTTTGCACTTTATGAATAGATTTGAAAGCCCCAAAGTTATTTGAATAGCAAAATCCTACTTATTATAATGCTAGTCCTAGATTTACATTACTTTCTGTATATAATACAACCTCACCTTTGAAAACTCTGATTTATTCATGATTAATACTGATGAACGATGTATGTTATCTGTATTTCACAGGTGCCGCCGATTTTGGAACAAATGCTTTCCTGGATGAGCTGTTTTTAGTAACTATATTGTTACTGTTGCTGTATTTCTGATGTATCATAGTGGTTTAAACGATTGTTGAAATTGGTAATCTAATCTAATCTAATCTAATCTAATTTAATCTTTATCTATCTATTTATATGCTGTGACCCTTGTTTGCCTTGCGGATTCAGGGGTAGAAAAGTTATCTGAAGATGACCTTCTTGTGTGTTGTTTGTAAGCTTGTTCCTGGTCATCATGGTTCTATAATGGAAATTTGGCGTCGACAGTGGTCTGTAAAGTGTTAACTTTGAAAATCATAACTTAATATTTTTGTAGTCCCTAAAATCCTGAATTAATTTTGAAGAAAGAAAATTGAGGGCTTGTCTTAAGATCATAACTTAATATTTTTGTAGTTCCTAAAATCCTGAATTAGTTTCAAAAGAAAACTGGTTGCTTGTCTTATTTTACTTGTAACTTTATTATTTGCAATGACCCGCTGAAGATGGATGTGTCTGGCCATTGGCGCAAATAAAACAGTGACATAATGCCTTTCCATTATCTGGACTACATCCTGCTGGAAATCTAGTAGGACCATGGTTCTGTTACAAGTAGGAACCAGCGGGAGTTTGAGAATGAATGCTGAAGAAGAAAAAGATCTGCAATGAGATTTCTATTATAAATTTGAGTATGTCTTGTATGACTGGATGGGTGTCTACAATTTCAAGCATATATGAACAAATTATTTCACAGTGACATAGTTGGTGAGTACATTTGACCTACTTTACAGAAAATTGAAAGATATTCGTATTGACTAAGGCCCAATGACTAAGGTTCCAAGGCTAAAAGTTATGAAATTAGTTAAGACATGAGGAAAATAGTCCAGCAATATAGATAGGCAAAGTGATGTTTGTTGGTCTGGAAGGGCTTGTAACCCTTTGTTCTTTTACCTACCTTCTTACAGTGAGAGAGTCACATTTGTCATTCTTTTAATTGGATTTTGCCTTGTTTTTCATTCATTCATTTTCCTTTAGCGCTGATGTTAGCGCAGAGGTTAGATCTCTCCAATTCTGTCTGTTCAGGGCGCTAATCTGTGCAGTTCTTGAATAGTATGTATATTGATTGTTTTACTTTCTCTAAGTATTTCTTAAATATCCGATGTAATACACAGTGTCACAAAATAATTCATTTGAATGAAAAAGAATTGGAATGAGCTGACGTTTGTACACAAATCGATCTGGACTTTATGATGTTAGTTGATTTATCAAAAGATCGACGGTATGACCCAGACTTGATTAGAGAAACATCCTCCATTAATGGACGTCTTGTTTTTGCTGATCTGTATTTTTAGTAAGTCTGTCAATTTTGTTCTGCTAAAAAGTGAAGTAAATTTTAATCTATTGCTAAAAATAGCCCACTTTCATTAAAATGATGTATGGGTGCACATTGCACTGCTACTATTAAAACCTTCATTCAATGTAAGCAGTGTCTCCCCATCGTGCGCATTGGTTAAGTTGCTCATACTAGCGTTGCTATGCTCATATTTGTCGTCGCTGACCTACTGTCTATACAATAATTCCAGTGACATAGATCTAAATCATCGATTGCATTCCATATTTTATGTTTGAATGGTATTTATCATAATCACATGTGACCTATCCAATGGATTATGTCTTACCTGTCCCGTTTCTCACTCTTAGGAACATCATGAAATTTTGGGAATAATATGTTTATTTGAACTTACAATTTGTAAACAGTGCACATTGATACTTTTCTCCTTTTGCCAGAATTCAAATGGGGATGTAACCACATTTAATAATATCTTAGAGGTAAGAGTGTGAAAACCAGAGATTATATGGGATTATAAGGAACCAGCATTTTTCAGTGGTATAAGATCTTAAGGGTTATGCAATGGCTTCTGATTTCTTTTCTCATTAATTATGCATGTTGTCACCATCAATGCCAATCCTACTTTTCTTATGGTCTTGTCTGGTTACTTATGCTATGAAGAAATGTGAGAAACCTGTTTAATCAAATGTGTTGCATTTGTTGCTTAAAGTTAGTGTTGTAATATTTATTTGATACTGTTTACCTACTATTTAACAGTTCATGGTGTCCTGACAGATGTTTTGTTTTAGACACGTATTGGGGATTTACCAGACTCCATTCTTGTTATTTTCTTACTATATTCTTATTCTTTGTGACGGTGTCTTTTTAAAATGTTCTCACTGCCACTCTAAGCCTTTTGATTCTTTACAAAGCTGTCCTTCTTCTTTTATTGTCATTTAGGATGTTCTCAATAAACCATATATGTCTTACAAAATACATCAGAGTTGCACATATAAATTAAATGTGATACCTCCGTTAGGCACCAACTGCCAACAGTGTACTACAAATAATTTTACTAATTCAACCAGGGAAAACTAAAAATGCTGGTATGTGTTTATTAAAAAAAAATGCTTTGTTGCGTACTACATCAGTTGGTACCTATCAGGTTCAAATTTGGTGGGCAATCATCTTGCTAATCTTAATGAATCTCAGAACACTAAATGTATATACCAACTTTTTCATATAAAAATAAATGTTTATAAAACCAATCACTAGAAAGACACTTTGAAGCTTTGATTCTGTATGTTATACAAGGTAGGACATGTACAGAACTTTTTTTTCTATGGAAGTCATTAACAGGTGGGGATTATGGTAAATTCTTGCTATTATAAGGTTGTGATTTTTTTACAGAAAAATATGTTTTATGAGATATTTCCTGTGGCTGTGTTTTATATAAACTAATTTACAAGTGAATTATTTTGCATTTTTTTGAGTCATGTATATATTATGGGTTGTGACTCTGACCTCACTATATTAAAGGTTGTGACTCTAACCTCACTATATTAAATGTTGTGACTCTGACCTCAGTAAGTCAAAGGTTGTGACTCACTAGGTCAAAGCTTTTTCTATTATAATATGTGATGGGTAAGGGGTTTAAAATTTCTTCTCAGTGAGTATGCCGTAGTTGTAACCTTCGATAACAGGTACCATGTTGTTCTGATCGTTGTGCTCGAACTGGTTACAGGCACGGCGTGGGTGGGTGGAACAACAAAGAAACCTGTCGCAAGGGCCAGAGTTGTGCCCTGATGTCGAGTTCAGGTAATCTTGTCACAAATACATTATGGTTACCAGTTGATAAAAGTTTGTGAATGACCTGATATATTTCAAGAAGCTGGACCAACACTGAATATAGTTATTTTTTAAATATATAATATTACTTCTTATGGTAAGGGATGCCCCTTTCAACCACAGAGTTGAATCCAATTTAGTTATATCAGAGTCTGTGGGTGTTAAAACTGATGGAGGTAGTGATTAAGGTAATCGTGCCATACGAGAGAGATTAAATTGTAATATTGTCATCAAGTGCCATCTCGGTATTAAAAGTTAGCTGCAGTAGACCTCCAACATTCTTTTTTTTTTTACTTCATGGTGTACCGTGATAGACTGTTGTGATGTTTACCTTCCACTTTTATGTCTATCTTGTACTCAAAGCTTTTCTACTCAAGTCTTTAACAAGGTGTCATTTTATTTGTTTGATTTGTATTTCCTTCAATATTTCTTTTTTTCATACACAGTATTGTCAAAGGATATCTGACGAGGTGGAGAGTGCTGCAGTAAAAAAATAAGAAACGATAATGCTACGAATAATGTATTGTTATTAATAAAACTAATAAATAGTCCAATATGCTAAGTAAAATATTGTAAACGAAAAATAAACAAAGAAACAATGGCCTTTTCGACCGTAATGAAGAAAGTCCTTGTTCCTTTATTTGTTTGTTATTTGTCATATTGACATTGAATGAATAAAACCCCTAACCTGTTAGAGTCGTAGGGGTATCACTTTGGATGCTTCAGCACACAGAGTCCTCCAGCGAATTCTATCTTCAATGATGCCGTGGAGTGAGGAAAAATCTAGTCCTGTCCATTCCTTGACGTTGCCTGTCCATGTCTTTATTTGCCCTCCTCTGCTTCTCCCTCCTTTGAAGGTTCCCTGCAGTATTGTTTTTGACAAGGAATTATGTCTGCATACATGTCCAAACCATGCTAGTTTTTGTCGTTTCACTATTGAAAGCAATGGTTCTTGTACACCTGCATACATCTCTATTTTATTTCTTACGTACACATTGGTCTTATGTTCCGTATAGGAAATTCTTATAATTCATCTGTAGCATTTGTACTCGAAAGCCTGTAATCATCTTTCCATGTCCACAGTGAGTGTCCAACTTTAACAACCATACAGCACAACAGGAAGCACCAGCAACTTATACTTTCACTCCAACACTGATGTTGCTTTTCCAAATCTCCGTTAGCCTTGACAGACGCTAAAGCCATCTCCAGCATTATTTTTATTTCTGCTTTGCATTTTTCATTACTACATATGCTGGATCCAAAGTATTTGAAGGTATTCACCTCTTCAAACTTATGCCCATTCATCATGATGTTGGTCTGTTCTTCTGCGTATCTGCTGTTAACCAAGATCTTGCTCTTTTCTGCGTTGATTTCCATTTTGTACTGGCGGGTAACTTTTTCCAACTTTTCTGTTAACTCTTGTAGTAAAATATTGACTACCGGTATATTTTATTTAGTATTTTGGTTATTAGTTGACAATGACACATTATCCTCAGTATTATCAGTACCTTGTTGTTTTCTTCCCTTTCCATACATTTTTGTATCTATATCTCATCTATATCTCGAAGGCATCAATTCTGTTCTTCTGTTTGTTCTTGACCATTTATGAGCCATATATTAATGTAGGGTTAATGAAGAATTTTACAATTATTTTTGTCAGTTTCTGATTTGTTTGAATGTTATTAGTTTCTTCTTGTTCTTGAAATGATTTTTCCACATTCTTATTCTCCTTTTAATCTATTTCGCGCTGACCATCATTTGTGATTGTGTGTTCCAGATATTGAAAACTGTTAATTTGTTTCAGAATATCTTCATGTACCGGTATTTTTATATCTAGCATTGTTTTCTCCACAGTTGTACTGATTGTCATAGTTTTTTTTCTCTTGGATGTTCATATCTAATCCACATTCCTTACTTGATGAAAGTCATATACAGTATACAGAATATATATTTATATTTTATGTAAGTGTACACATAAAAGATCGTTCCAATTCATGTTTCCTGAAATCTTATACAATATCCACATTCCGTATATCTATGCTTGCTAATACAGTCAAATCCTGTTATAACAACTTGGTCCTGACCGACAAAATCTGTATGTAATAACAAAAATTCACTATATACAGTGCAAACAATATAGAATAAATATAAATGGGATTTTGAAAAGTGTTGTTATATAGGGAAGTTTGTTATAAACATATAGCTCTATAGAGGGATTCCACTGTATAAACAAGTTAAGGTTCATTTACACTCAGTTGAGATCTATAAAGCATATTCTGTTCGGCTTGTATTTTATGGTAACCAGTGGAACGCTAGGTTGGAAGTAGTCTCTGACCATCCATACTTTTACTTTTGTGATACTTGTATGGATACATAGATTAAATATGTGTGAAACTATCTTGCCTTATCTGAGTGGGTACTGAACACTTTGTGAAGAGAGTAAAACACGGCAGGCAATTTAAGACAGAAACACAAGAAGTAGGACAACATTCCCTCATCTAAAGACCTTCATTCGTGTACATAATGACCCGCTGAAGATGGATGTGTCGTGCCATTGAAGACAGATGTTTCGGGCCATTGACGCAAGAAAACGTAGACAATGCATTTCTATTCGCTGGACTACATCCTGCTGGAAATCTAATAGGACTATGGTCCTGCTACAAGAGAGATCCAGCAGGAGTTTGAGAATGAACGCTGAAGAAGTACACAATGAAATGGGGTTTTCTGAGATCAAATTGAATTCCTCAGCCATAAGGACTAGAAAACAGAAAACCTGACTTATATCAACGTTTGGCCCCTTTTCCATGAGAACTGGCAAACATGAAACCTGGCTTGTTTCAATGATTGACTCATCTTCCAGGAGACCTCACACACCTGACATTTTTCAATACTGTACTCATCTTCGATGGTACAGGAGGAAAATTATCATCATCATGTGTGAAACTACATAAAAATGTATGTCAATATAGAAAGTTGTCAACAGTAAGTAAGGCAGCCACTGTTGTTGTTATACTTTGTAAAACTGCTGTTATATAATTGATTCTAATAATTGACTCTTTTTTGTGTGTTTTGGCAAAGGTATATCATCTTCTCACATTTTGCCAGTATTTTATGCACAAGTTGTACCAAATATTAAATTTTATTTCAATATCAGCTTTGAGAACATATTTGTAAATAGTAAATTCAAAAAGAAATATTTTTAAGTTGATGGTAATGCCAGTATGTATCTATGAAAACAGCATAGGATTTTTGTATGGGAAAGATGGTGGAAGTGGAAAATTTGATTCTCACAGAGAATTTTAAGTAATGGTTGTGATGCTGTTTGTGTTTATTACACTTATTTAACCAAAGTGATTTCTCATGGTTTGAATTAATGAGTATAACTATGTTAGTTTTATTTGTGCCATTTTACTTCTGTGTCCAATTTTAGCATATATTTTATGTAAACTACAGAATCCATGAATGTCGCCACACAGTCTAAACCTATATATTACTGCTGTTCTGAGAGAGTACATCATTCATTGTATTTTTATGTACTGAACTTTCATCTGGGAGATAAGTTCTAGATAAGGAATTATGTGTCAGTAGAATTTGACTTGTGTTGCTAGTGTATGTTCAGAGATGATGTTCATCAGTGAAGAGATGTTGTTCATCAGGTCAGAGATGTTGTTCATCAGGTCGGAGATGTTGTTTATCAGGTCAGAGATGTTGTTCATCAGGTCAGAGATGTTGTTTATCAGGTCAGAGATGTTGTTCATCAGGTCAGAGATGTTGTTTATCAGGTCAGAGATGTTGTTTATCAGGTCAGAGATGTTGTTCATCATTGTTGTTCATCAGCTCAGAGAGTTTGTTTATCAGCTCAGAGATGATGTTCATCAGAGCAGAGATTTTGTTCGTCACTGTTGTTCATTGTTATGAATGAATTAAAAACAACAGGCATAAATGAACAAGATCTGCAACCCTTGGCAACTGACGACAGGCATGGAGAATAATGACATCCGCCCTTTGTGCCAAACTTGGCAAAAGAGGAGCTGACTGACTGATGTTGTTCATCAGGTCAGAGATGTTCTTCATCAATGTTGTTCATGAGCACAGAGATGATTCTTATCAGGTCAGAGATGTTGTTTATCAGGTCAGAGATGTTCATCAGCATAGAGATATTGTTTGTCAATTTTATTCATCAGCTCAGAGATATTGTTCATTAATATAGAGGTGGTGTTTATCAGGTCAGAGATGTTGTTTCTCTGCTCATTATTCAACCGCAATCAAGATTTTCAAATTTGTGATTTTCAATAAAATAGTTTTTTCCTATTGTAAGATTAAAGTGGAAGTAAAGTTGACACAAATGTTATTACTCTGTAGTACTATCACAGTGAACATGCTGTCATTGAGGCATTTCACTTTCACCGTTCATGCATTGTTAACTACCATCACACTTCAATGGCTATACTGCGTGATGAGCATTGAAATTTAGTGGCTGTAAGCCACTTCCATTGGCCATACCTTGTAAACATATGAATATATCAATGCAAAAGCCTTTTGTAAATTTGCTAGACAACAATCCAGAAGAGAGAGATACCTTCAATTTGTAATTGTTGAATAATTGTTATACGGGTGAGAAATGTGAACCAGCGAGAAATAATGAGAAAATATTTTGGTATTAATTGTTTTAAAAATGTATGATTTTTATATTTAAAATGTAAAAGTCATGCAGTGCATTACATTGAGAATGCACCTCTGATGAAGATTTAAATAAGGTAGTTTCTGAGAATGCACGTCTGATGAAGATTTAAATAAGGTAGTTTCTGAGAATGCACCTCTGATGAAGATTTAAATAAAGTAGTTTCTGAGAATGCACCTCTGATGAAGATTTAAATAAGGTAGTTTCTGAGAATGCACCTCTGATGTAGATTTAAATAAGGTAGTTTCTGAGAATGCACGTCTGATGAAGATTTCAATAAGGTAGTTTCTGAGAATGCACCTCTGATGAAGATTTAAATAAGGTAGTTTCTGAGAATGCACCTCTGATGAAGATTTAAATAAGGTAGTTTCTGAGAATGCACGTCTGATGAAGATTTAAATAAGGTAGTTTCTGAGAATGCACCTCTGATGAAGATTTAAATAAGGTAGTTTCTGAGAATGCACCTCTGATGAAGATTTAAATAAGGTAGTTTCTGAGAATGCACCTATGATGAAGATTTAAATAAGGTAGTTTCTGAGAATGCACGTCTGATGAAGATTTAAATAAGGTAGTTTCTGAGAATGCACCTATGATGAAGATTTAAATAAGGTAGTTTCTTATAATGCACCTCTGATGAAGATTTAAATAAGGTAGTTTCTGATATTTGTTAGACATGTTGCCTCCAGTTGAAATTCATCATCATCGTCATCAGGTGCCATGCTGGCTGGCATAGGCGATCATGGCTCTCCACAGATCTCTATTTCAAGCATTATTTATCAAGATTGTTGTTGTTTTCCTGCCGTACCAGGCTGTTAAACATATTCTCACTTGTCGCCCTCTGTTGCCTTCAATCTTGCCTGTTGTGACTATGTTCTCCAAACCTCCCTGTCTCATGAAGTGGCAAAAAAATGAAGATTGTCTTTTTCTCATATTGCTGATTAAAGGCTGTTTCACATTTGACTCAGTTGAAATTACTAAGTGAAATTATAAAGAATTCTTTACATACTGGACTGGTCACTTAACATGAGTCATGCTATGAATGCACACCATGCATTCACCAACATAGTGCGTCATGTCAGGATGTGCCTGGATACTCCAGTGTATGCTTTCTACGCATCTTTTTCAAAACATTCAACATGGATGTATTCAATTATGTTTGTAAGAGATTGCATTCCTCATCAGTTTTTTTTAGTTCGTACACATCACCAGACTGTCGGAACAAAATGGTAACTGTTCACGAAGTTTACGAATATGGCTAACTTTGCCTTGCGTTTGTCGAAGATCACCTAATCAACACCTGACTGGGACTTTGAGTCTATGTACACTCTAATGGCTGCTAAAACGGAGGACGGAGCATTTATGGGAATGTCCCATGTGCTATGTTGCTAGTTTCTAATCAAGAATCCAGAAATAAATTGTACATTTGTGATACTAATTTGTTATTATTGTATGTTGCCTGTTACTTTAGTTGCTGTCAAATGTTACATGTTCAGTGCTATATCAATAACCTTGTAAGTTTTATAATAAAATTGTGCCTTTGACTGTCATAATGTGATTGTAGTAACTCTCTGACTACTCCCAATTGCAGTGATATAGAAATGTGTGTTGTGTATGTAGCTACAGAGTTCAGCATATGTGTTATTGTGCAGTGTACAAATGTCAAGTTTATGTTTACTTGCATTTGTTACTATAAAAGACACTAAGTTTACTTCAGAAAACAAGATACCAATTTGAAGAAGTTGACAAGTTATTGCGTGATTTATGCATTTCTATTAGAGTTGATTAATTAATTGATTGATAACTAAGAGAGTACGAGATTGTCAATTTTCAGCTTCAATTTTCAATGTTTAGGTCAGGGGAGCTGATGTGTTGGCTGGTAAAGCTTTGGTGAATGGCTCCGAGATAAGAAGAGACAGGATTGATAGGATGGGAGAAAGTGCTCCCTCTCCAGAAGGATCAGAAGAACGCGTAATCAGCAACTGACTGGGACACTGAGCTTATACACTTTTAGATGGCTGATGGAATGGCAAGCAGAGCATATATGGGAATACTCTCCAGTGCTGTGACGCTTGTTCCTAATCAAGAATCATCTTCAAAATTTGTGTCCTTATTTTCAGCTTCAGAATTTTGGTCGTTATTTTCAGCTTCAGAATTTTTGTTCTTATTTTCAACTTCAGTAATTTATGTTAATATGGGTATTTCTACGATATATTGTTTGTTACAATATTTTTAACTTTCCTAGAACACGAGTTCCACTAATGTAAGAAAATTATAACGGACACAGGGGATGTTTACGAAATGTGTAGCGAAATATGTCAAGGCAAGAAGAGAGAATGTGTACAGGAAAATAGTTGTAGCAGACAGTGGAAGCTTCATTGTAATATATATATATGTATATGACTACTAGTGGTGGAATGTGGGTAGATGATTACGTGTTAGTGGTAAGGTGGGGAGTGCGTATTTTGTTCTTTTTCGTATCACATCTTCAGTATTTAGCCAGAACAGCAGGCTAATTTTATTCCACTGCAGTTTTCAAGTGTGAATATTGTGTTTTCTCAGCACAACAGAGTGACTTGAGATTAGACATTGAATACTTGAAGGTATTTGTTTACATATTTCGAACAGCAAATGAAACATGTAGTCATGGCATATAATCTAAATGATATTTGCACAAAGTGACGTTCTAGTGAGTTTTAGAATGAAACAGCATGAATTCAAAGGAAATTCTGCTGCAGTTTGCAGGAGTCAGGTGGTTGCCTGTATTTTCAATAAGTTCAATGTATTTATTAAGTAATTTAACTGAATTCTGACACAGCACAGTATTACTGCATATCAAGTGACAAAATGTGCCGTAACCTGAAAATCGATCGTCATTCAATACTGTGACACCTCACAGCAAAAGCAGAGAAAATACAATAGATAGAGACTGTTATTGCGGCCGATAAGCACAACTGAAATGAACGGCAGATGTGACTACTGAAAGAGAAACCCACAAACTAGTATAATTTACTTCACTAGGTTCTCCATTCAAATACACAACTAAAATGCAACATTTCAACAATGTTTTTTCAGTAGCAGCACATTAAAGTAGTCGGTGCATCAGTCAGTCATTAAAAATACAACCAATTTGAGAAATCAGTGCTTCAGGTCTCGTTTACAGTTTCATCATTTGGTGATGTTTATATTTTGCCGCACTTTGGCATGCAAATTTTTTTCATACTGCTAGGGTCTAAACCTGGCTAAATTGGGCAGGAAAACTGCTGAATTGGCAATATGTCACTGCAATTGGTGTGTTAAAAACTAGAAACCAGAATATAAATTATGAAAAAAGACGAAGTTGGTATTGTTGAAAAGTGTGACTTCCGGAACACGCATTCTAGGAAAGGAACCAATGCTTTAATGTTAATATTTGTAATTAAGAATGCTGCCACAAGCATTAAAATGGGTAACAGATGGCAAAAAAATTGTTGTTCTTATTTTCAACTTCTTAAGTTTGTTTCTATAGTCAACTTCATAATTTTTGTTTCTATTTTCAACTTAAGAATTTGTTTTCTTATTTTCAACTTCAGAATTTGTTTTCTTATTTCAACTTCAGATAGCCGTTTCTTCAAAAATGTTTGGGGTGGGGAAGCTCTTCAAATTTTGGTAAGTTATAATTAACTGTTTGAATCAATGGGTACAATTCTATGAGCTGGGCAGTCCTACTACTGAGGTGTAACTTTCTTGTAATTTCAAGTGATGCAAAGATATAAGGTTGATTCCTATCCAGCAGTATAAACATGGATCAAAGCAAGAAATAAAGTGAAGTTCATAAGAATCACTACTTTTAATAATAAAAAAAATCCATAACCCATCAGGGTCGTAGGGGTGTCAAATTGAAACATTTGATGAAGAATTATCTCCATGCATTTCTATCCTCTACTATTCTGATAAGTTTGGAAACTTCACACCCCGTCCCATCCGTGATATTATCCAGCCATGACTTCTGGCCACCTTATCTTCTTCCACCCTCCACCGTACCTTGCAGAACATCTCTTGTCATCGAGGAATGCCTCATCACGTGCCAGTACCTCCTGAGTTTACAATGTTCCATGATTGTTAACAGTGCTTCTTGTTGTACATGCTACTACATTAATTCTATTAATTAATAGGGAAATGATGAAACCTTGCATTGTTTGAACACATAAGCCAACTATTCTCTTTCAAAACGATCTTGGAGGAGATGACTATCATATTATGAACAGACCAGAACAAGTTATAATTCTACGTCTCAGAACAGGACACAACCGACTCCGCAGTCACATGTATACAAAGTTCAAGATTGGCAACACGGCCATGTGTACATGTGGACAGGCAGCACAGAGTGCCAAACATATACTTCAAGAGTGTTCTGAGCATGAAACGCTGAGGCAGACATATTGGCCAGAGGAAACAACACTGGAATCAAAACTCTATGGGACACTGTATGAACTACAAAAGACAGTGAGTTTTATTAAGGAGACAGAATTACAGATATAGACATGTTTCAAGTGAACGAAAGAAGAAGAAGAAGATCTTGGAGGGAACTATCTATCCTAGACTGACATCACTGAATGGATAGATTACAATGTTTCTACACTGATCTGCATAGCTGAAGATTTGAACCATTGGAGGAATTTGTATTGATGTATCCATTTCAGAACCTCTACGACGATAACGGATAATGGGTAATGGGTTTTATAGATATGAATAGAACATTTGCGAACACACACATGTATATAGAACAAATACAATAAAATGTACTACTTGTAAATAGATGACTTTTTCATGATTTTCTTGTTGGCAATTTTTTAATGTTAATATAAAATTATATATAAATATATATATATATATATTGAACACAAATGTACGTCTTTCATATATAATGCAATACAGCTGTACTTCAGTAATATCAGTTTTTATATTGTTTTTTATGAAGATGAGTGGTGTTTGCATTTACTATTATTTGTTTCAACAATATTTCTGTTATTTATTTACTGTTTCTTTACTAATTTATGTTAACGTGAGTATTTCTATGATATATTGTTTGTTACAATGTTTTAATATTAATATTTGTTATTAAAAATGCCACCACAAAGATTAAAATGGGTACCATATGGCAAAGAAAAAGAGGAAGACCAAGAGAGATTCTTCGCAGAACGACTATCAAAGACTGTGGGTCTCAACAACATAAAGAATTGCACACAGTGGCATCACATCACTCGAACTGGAGAATTCTGGTTTCTGACCAATGCACCATATTTGGTGCTGAAGAAATATACATAGATTAGATAGACCGGATAGATAGATTAGATAGACCGGATAGATAGATTAGATAGATAGATTAGGATAGGATGGATTGGTTAGGGATGAATAGGATTGGGTTGGATTGGACAGGTTGGATAGGGCATAAAAGTTCCTGTGTCGGTTAACAACCCTAAACAGGAAATTTGTGGCTGAGGTAACACAGGGCAAATATCAAAATGACCAAAAATAGGTATAAGTGTTACCAAAATAAGTCTTAAAGCAACTGAACAATTTTTTAGGTTGTTTTATAACTTATTTTGGAAGCACTTAACCTATTTTTGTTCATTTTGACTGGTTGGATAGATTGGATTGATCAGATAGGATGGATCGGATAAGATAGATATATTAGATAGTAGGATAGAATTAGGGTAGGATAGATAGATTAATTTGTTATTTAAGTAATTTCTGTTAATGTTTGTGTGTCTATACTGTTTGTATTTTTGTTATTGTTTGTTGATGTTGCAATATTTTTAGCTTCACTATTTTAATTGTTGCAATAAATATTTTTTAAAAATTGGTCACCTGTGAAGTGGAATGAAAGTACCGGGGATGTTAAATCATTGAGTCAACTGAACCAGCACTAAGCATATCTCCAACATATACTGGGATACCTATTTGCTTTCCTAGAATTAAATATTGTCTGCTCATAATTAATCAATGTTTGCTCCATGATTCTTGATTAGGAATCAGCATCATGGCAGAGGTAATTCCAATAAGTATTTATTTTTGCTATTCCATTATCCATCTAAGGATATCGAAGATCAGTGAAATTTAGAAAAGGGCTCAGAAAGCAAAGAGAATTGACTTCATTGTACTAAGGTTACCCTTATATGTACTCCATCCCTCTCAACAAAGCAGCAAGCTACCTGAACAAATTACCACTCAAATTTCGTAATTCCGTAGCTTCAAGCGATAATCCCCAGAGAGATCTCAGAAAAATATCACATTACATAACAATAGTTTAATACTTTATACAGTGAATCCCATTATAATAACTTGGTCTGGGCTTATAAAATATGTATATAGAACATTACATAACAATAGTTTAATACTTTATGCACCAGCTGGGGCTACCGACCCCTACCGGGAGCGTCCACAGGTGGCGGATATTGGAGAGCCTCTTGAGGCCAGCTGTGAATAACCCTCTTGGCAAATAAGTAGCCGCTGATCAAACAGTGTTGCTGACCACAAGGACGGGGTGGGATATCAGGTGGCACTGATATCCCCACTGAAATAACCCATGTGTCCATTGACTGGCAGCATCAAAGCGAGTATGAGCCGCCATAAGCTCAGGTTGCTGGAGAGGGGTCACTGACACCACTCCAGGAATGGGGGGGGGGAGGTAGGGTTAGTGGGTTGGGTATGGTAAGGGGGAATTATGGATATTGGAACAAGACTTGAGGGCTTCCATGGATGACCTGAAGTGAATCACACAATTCATTGAAGCTATTGGCACTGTAACCTGATATCTGACTGAAGAACGATGAAGAGAAGATACTTTATGCAGTGAAATCTTGTTATAATAACTTGGTCCGGACTGGCAAAATATGTATATAGAACATTGCATAACAATAGTTTAATACTTTATACAGTGTAATCCCGTTATTATAACATGGTCCGGACATAAAATATGTATATAATAACAGTAATTTACTGTGTACAGTATAAATAATATAGCATAAATATAACTGGGGATTTAAAAAATGTTGTTATATAGGGAAATTTGTTTTAATAGAATGTGGTATAGAGGAATTCCACTGTATTATGTTTTAATGATACGACATATATATATGCCGCTAATAGAGGATAAAAATACCAGTGGCGTAATGTTAATTTGAGTAGTTAGGTAGCTCTCCCCCGTTTTTTTCACACCAGAAACATATAGTTACGTATTATATATAAAATATTAACTAGTTTTTAAAAAAAAACCATACCTTATATAATCTTGTAATGCAGCTTCATGTTACTACTTTCTGTGAAAATGTTCAGTACAATCTCAATAAATATTGATTATGAGGAGAGTTCACTCAATAGTTTCTTCTCAATCACCAAGGTTTTTAAACATGACAGACGATTGTTATTCATGGAATTTCTGAGAGATTATTAATTTCAATTAATTTTTTACACACACACACACACACAAAACTTATAGCTTATGCACAGATACAATATTGTAACAGATTGTGGGTTACCGTTTGCTGTTCTGAAAAACACGTCATCATAAATTTTTTTTAAGCGTATGATTGGTCTGAAGTCAGCGTCTGAGAGAACCAATAAATCACTTTTAAAAGATAAAAGGCAGATCTTCTGCAGCCAATGAAAATTGCAGAACTGAATTGAAACATGCTGTAATGTTTTGGCATCAAAGACAGATACCTTAAAAAAAAATAAACCTACAATTATCTTTTCTTTAATGGTTATAGTCTTTCTGTCAACTTTCTTTTCACTTTATATGCCCTGGAGCATCATGTCTTATTATTTTGTTGTTTTAAATCTGTAAAATCCTTTTTAAAAATATATACATATTTACTAATGATCATAGTAAATAACTAATTTTGTGCGCTGTTTACGTTGGTTAATCATTGGAGGGGATTTTGAGCCTTTTGCATTAATTAACGCTACGCCACTGAAAGATATGTATCTAGCACATCATTTCTCTAATACAGATATTAATTGTGCAGTAAAATATGCTTCTGAATGTACTTGCGGCACTGCTGAGAGAAATAGGTCACTATCGACCTACCCCTAGAGGTACGAGATAGCTTCTTTCAAAGTGTATACATACGAGGAAGATTGAAAATGTTGGTATACATACGAGGCAGATTGAAAATGTAGGTATACATACGAGGCAGATTGAAAATATTGGTATACATACAAGGCAGATTGAAAATGTTGGTATACATACGAGACAGATTGAAAATGTAGGTATGAGGCAGATTGAAAATATTGGTAGGCCTATACATACGAGGCAGATTGAAAATGTTGGTTTACATATGAGGTAGATTTAAAATGTTGAGGCCTACGTTTATAAATTCTCATTATACTGTCTACATGTAACTGTATGTTATCAATAACCTCAAAAATGTAAGATGGATACATAAGCTACACTGGTCTCTCATAGTTAACTCTAGTTGTCCGAAAACGCTAAAACGTGCGATTTTTTGTTTCCGGACTACCCGTAAATAACCAAACTATCAGAAGGTATCCTGCAAGGTGGAGAGTGTGGCAGTGATAAGACCAAGAAGTGACCAATACTAAGTTTCTGTAATATTGTTACTAGATATTAAGAAAAATTAAAAAAACAAAACAAAACAACAAAGGAACAATTACTTTTTTTTTACAATTCAACATGGACCTCTATCAAGAAACAAAATACGAACAAAGAAGGAATAAACACGCAAAAATAATTAAATTATCTATCAATTCGCTAAATCCTTTATTACTTTTGAGCGTTAGGGGTAGAAGAGTTTTCTGGAGATGGCCCTCGTGTGTGTTGAGTAAATTGTGGAATTGTTTGCTTCTTTTATTTCAGTGGTCCATCGTTTTCGTGTTCGGCCTCTAGGTCTGCCTTCACTGTATCTGTGTAGCATAGCTTGCTGTCGTATGATGTCTGATTGTAGTCTGCTGATGTGTGCAAACCATTTGATCTGTTCTCTTAATATATTCCAAAATTGGGGTGGTAATTGGTAACACAGAGTTGGTATAATATTTGTTTTTAATAGTGTCATTTTAGTGTTTAAATCTACATTTTTGTTTCTGAAGATTGGTGTAATTTGCCCTAGGACCTGGTATGCTTTACTACAACTAGTGTGTATTTCTATGCTGCTCCTGCCGTCTGTTGTTATATTTGCATACCTTCCCTAGGAAGGTATGCGAATTCTGTCACTTCTTTAAGTCTGTTGTTTCCAATATAGTCTGTTGTTTCGTTTGTTATCCTTCAGATTGTTTTCTTCCGTTGTCTTTGCTACTTTGCAGATGTGATCTATATACGAGGCATGTTCAAATGAAACCGGGACTTGTTACACCACGCGTGATAGAGCGCACTGATATTGATGACATTTTGCACTAGTAATGAGTATCCAATAATTTACATACGGCCACGTGTTCATCTTCCCAGCATGCATATGTGCTGCAGAAGACTGTTAACAATATGGCGGGTGTGATTCCGAACCCGTCCAAAGTGAATCAGCGTGCTGTGATCCAGTTTCTTTCATTTGAAGGATGTCAAGCAGTAGACATTCATCGGAGAATGAAGGCAGCATATGGTGACAAATGTTTGTCGAGGACCAGAGTGATGGAGTGGGTGCGTATGTTTAAAGACGGACGTGAGTTAACGGCAGATCTTGCACGGCCAGGTCAGGCGCATATTGTTGCAACAGAAGAAGCCATAGCCGTGCTTGATAAAGCAGTACTGACTGACCGTCGTCGGAGCATTCGTACGCTTGCAGAATAATTCCATATGTCAATTGGGACAGCCCACATGGTTGTTCGGAAGAAATTGAACTATCGGAAGGTGTGTTCACAGTGGGTCCCACGGATGTTGACTGACCACCATAAGGAAGAACGGATGGGGTGGAGTTTGAACCACATGGGGTGGAGTTTCAACAGCGACGCAGACGTGAAGACAGCGGTGACCACATGGTTCAGAGAACAGCCACGCAACTTTTTCTCGGACGGCATTCGACGTCTACCTAAACAGTGGGATGCTTGCCTAAATGCATACGGAGATTTTTTCTGATGAACCCAGGTGCATTCTTATTCACAAGTGGTTGCTTTGTTCAATTCCGTTGAAAATATTAAATTGCGTATGATACTTTTTAAATAAATCCACAAGTCCCGTTTTCATTTGAACACGCCTCGTATGTTATAAACAATAGGGGGATAATATACATCCCTGTCTCACTCCCGAGTGGATTTGAAAGTAATCTGATGTGCCAGCGCTCGTTCTTACTGTGCATTGATTATTGGTGTATATGCTTTGGCATAGGTTTATCAGATGTTGTGGAACTCCATATGTCTGTAATGTTATCCACAATTGTGTTCTATCCACTCTGTCAAAAGCTTTTTCTTGGTCAACGAAAGCCAAATATAAATCTTGGTTACTTTCCGTCGCTCTTTCTGCAAGTTGTTTGAGGGCGAAGATTTCATCTGTACAGCTTTTATTTTATCGGAAGCTCATTTGTGTGTTGTTGAGCTGTGGTTCTATAAATGTGCGCATCCTCTTCTCTCGTATCTTGCTAAAGATTTTTCCTATGTGGCTTAAGAGTGATATGCTTCTATACTTAGTGCAGTCCATCTTACTGCCTTTTTTCTTCCAGATGGGAACAATCACCGTCGTATTCAATTAAATTATCCATGCAATTAAATGGTCTTATGACTCCATTCACTGTGTTGGAAATGACAAAGTGAAAAGGCCGCATTAAGGCTACATCGGTGCGCACCAGAACTTTCGCACTACCGATAGATACAAATAGAAATAGAAGGAGGTAAGAGAAATGCCATAAGAGAAGGAAACATGAGTGTCCAATCAGACCAAGTGAAAGCCTTACGTCTACTGTACACACATGCTATACGAACACACTTAGTAGTGTACATGTGTAAGATCACACGAAGAAGAAAAGGTAGGACCTACCATTCTTGATTATAAACTGGCCTCACAGCACGTGGGGCATTCCCATAAGTGCTCCGCCCTCAGTTCCAGCAATCATCCGACTCGATGGTATTTCGAGTCTAATGCCGCCGAAACAGCCGTCGGCATCAGGACACAACTCTGGCCCTTGCGAAATGTTTCTTTGTTGTTCTGCCCACCAGTGCCATGCCCATAACTAGTTCGAGCACAGCGTCGGCCTGTCGGAACAACATGGTAACTGTTATCGAAGGTTATGACTACGGGATTGTATAGATGACGTGCCATGAAGCTTCTATAAGAAGATAACCTCAATATAAAGGCATGTCATCTACTAAGGTTTTCTGTTGCATGGTTGGTTTGTCTAGTGAGCCATTGGTGAGACCCACAGAAGCAACCACAAGCGCAGGAGCTACCAATTAATATTAACACCGTCAAAAAATTGAAAGGGGGGTGGGTGGTCCGTGGTTGACAATGGGTATGGAGTATGGAGGCTGAGTTTAATAAACATTTATGAAAACAAACAAATTTATAAATGTTGATATACATAGGAGGTAGATTTATGAATGTTGGTATGTATACGCGGTAGATTTATACATTTTGGTATACATACGAATGTGTCTGATTCTGTGTTGCATTTTTTCTGCTTTTTTATACTAACTTCTAATCTTTTTTTGTTTCATCAATATTTTTATTAAACCTAGTCTCCCTTTCTATTATCAACCACTGACCCACCCTCTCTCATTCCCCCAATCTTCGTCGTTGTTTATTAGTAGCTCCTATATCTCCATTTTCGTCTTTGTGTGATCTTAAACATACACGCTACTTAGGCCTACTGTGTGTATATTCTGTGTGAATAGTTGATGTCAGGCTTTCACTTACTCTGATTTGACACTCACGATTATTTTTCTTATGGCATTCTTCGCACGTCCTTCTAATTCTTTTTTTCCCTATCAGTTGTGTGTATTTTCTGGTGAACACCGATGTAACCAGTTACTAAATGTGCCCCTTTCTCTTTTGTTTTGTGTAGTTTCCAATGCAGTAAATGTAGTTATAAGACCACTTAATTCCATTGACAATTTAATTAAATTATGTGTTTATTCATTCTTTGTTCGTATTTGTTTCTTGATAAAGGTCCTTGTTGGATAAAAACGTAGATAAAGTCATTGTTCCTTCTTTTAATTGGTTATTTCTCCTTTACAGTGGTTTTACTTTTTGGTAGTTAGATTATCTTATAACAATGGCCCCGTAACAAAATAGCGCACGGCAAATGCGCGCCGACAAAAGCGCGCAGACTAATGCGCGCAGACGAATAAGCACAATGTTGAGGACCCGACAAATGCAACTAAGCAAAAATGGCGTAAGGTGCCGTAAAAAAAGCGCGCACGGCAAAAGTGCGCCGATAATTAATAATTGACCTACAGGGGTTACTAGGCTCGATAGATTACAAAATGAAGATATCAGGGAAATAATAGGTATAATACCTTGCACACAATACATGGAAAGACAGAAGATCAAGTGGTTTGGCCACATATGATAATGCATCACGACAAATTGCCCGTACAGGTATGTAAAAAAATGAGACCAGGTACAAAGCCAGAGGAAGACCACGGAAAAGATGGATAGAAAACGTTCAGGGACATCCTGAACAAACACGGTCATAGCACAGGCGAGGTCACACATCTGGCTTTAGAACGCAAGCTCGAGCTCCAATCACGCCTACGCTTAACAACAAACCACCTGGGGAAAGACAATAGACAATTAAATTAATAATCGAACTCCAGTGAAAGTTTGAGAATGAACGATGAAGAAGAAAAATTAACGTTTTTCAAGATATCTTCATTGCGATAAATAAACATAACACTCATACAATGTTTTCCGATGTTTAAATAAACCAAACTTGTCCCTTTTTTATTTGAAGTGGAAACTTGATATTATTAATGAATATTTGAAGTGAAAACACAATGGGATACCTTCCCACTGTGGAATACCAGTAAATGAACAATCAGACCAACTAGCTAAGGAAGGTGCTGCCGAAGGACAACCAGATGTATTAATCACCTGCAATCAGAAAAAAATCAAATGATCAAGTCAATAAAAGCGCCACAAACGCCAACACAAGATGACTATCACATTATGAATAGATCAGAACAAGTAATTCTACCATCAGAACAGGACACAACCGACTCCGCAGTTACATGCACACAAAGTACAAGATTGGCAACACGGCCATGTGCACATGTGGGCAGGCAACACTGGGTACAAGCATGTACTTCAATATTGTTCTGAGTATGAAACGCTGAGGCAGACATATTGACCAGAGGAAACAACACTGGACTCAAAGCTCTATGAGCCACTGTATGAACTACAAAAGACTGTGTTTTATTAAGGAGACAGAAATACAGATATAGACATGTTTCAAGTGAACGAAAGAATAAGAAGAATTTGAAGTGGACAACACATGTGAACTGTTTTACTTATTTAACATATGACTTTATAGTGTGGCAACAGTGACAGTAATGTGACTGAAAACTCGCACAATACGCGAGCAGTGTGTTTTTGAGAAGGTCTAAGAAAGACATACTATTTTAAAGAATTACACACCGAATGGGATGGAAACACTGTACATATACTATTTTATAGTTTGGTTAATGTGTTTTGGTATTTTATATAGTTCAAATAAGAATTTTTTAAATATGTTGCGCACGGTCCTGTGTTGCAGGGGCCCGAAAGGGAAGCAAAGAATAGCAACATTCAGGGCCGGATTAAGCCATCTTGGTGCCCTAAGCACAAACCCACATAGGTGCGCCCTTCTGCCCCGGGCCCCCGATCCTCCACTGACCGCTGGTATGTTCAATATTATGTAAAAAAAAACTAGCAAAGAAAAACAGTTGTTAACACATATGTTTGTACTACTATCACTCATATAAAGCCTACAATAAGGTATGACTGTATTAAATTTAATAGTTAATTAATTTTGTAATAATAATAGACAAAAATACTTTGACTGTTTTAATAGATGAGAAAGTCAGAGAGAGCACACATTTACATTTTAAAGTGTTGTTTTCTAGATTTGCACCTGGCAATGTTTTTGATTACACCATCAAAGTTAGTTTTGCGCAACGAGTCTGCCTCAATCATCATCAGAGATAAGGAATCAAGCCTTTCTTGTTTCATTTTGAATTTTTTGTACGTTTCAACTAAGAAAAAGAGCTCTCAGTTGAACAGTTCGTAACCATTAATATTAAAAATATGCGCAAGGCGATTTCTACATTTGGAAAAGCACACTCGATGTTGTCTCTAGCTATTACTTTATATATTTCTGCATGACTGAACGTGTTGTTTTCAGATTTTGATCCACGAAACTTGTGGCGAATATATGAGTGGAGCTGTTTATGTTCAGTATATAAATATTATTGTTCAGATCTTCAGAATAAATATTTATTAGTCCTTCACAACACTGAGATGTTTATGGTACATCGACCAAACAAGAAAATCGAACTGCTATATCATTATATACCTGTTCTTATCTACTCATCTCTGTCTCAAGTTTGTCAACAATGGCGTAGAAAGCAGATATACGAAATTTGACTCTGGCATCCAGAGATACCTCAGGGACATCACCATCAATGACCACTGTCTTTCATTTACGATTACGGGTCAAAGTTTACTTATAATCCACACCTGATGTTATTTCTTTTGCGGCTTCTTAAAATCTTTCGAATTCATTCCTAGATTCATGCAAGTGATCTGTTAGTGAAGAATACAAATCAGCACACGTTTTCAAGTTCACGTGCTCAATTTGTAGAGTTTGACTGACCCTGTGAAAATGTTGTAACACTTCTTCCCAAAAGACAAGCATGAGAGCAAATTATAATTCTTGCATCTTATTTGCAGTTTTCTGCTTCTCTTCTGGTGTCCCCCTTCTGTAACTGGTCTTCTTGTAAACATTCGAACGCTTCTATAATCTGAGGATGAGACTTTAGAATAGCTTCAATAGCTTCCCATCTGGTATGGGAAAGAGACTACCAGCGTTTCATTCACACGGCATCCTTTCAGAATCTTCTACCTGTTGATTGACGCTGAGAAAAAAGTATAGATCAGTTGCACTGTATGAAAGAAGTTTACTGCATCTAAACAAGAATCAACGGCACTTCTGCCTATCAGATTTAGTGAATGGGCAGCAAAGTAAAAAAGCGCTCAATGGACTCTCCATCTACCACATATTGAAGAACAACGCTTTAACTGATCTATATGTGAAATATCTAGTGTTGAGTCTACTGACAAGCTGAAATAACCGGAAGTCTTTAATTCCTCTACAATTACTTCATGGACGTTTTGGGACATAATTTCAATCAGTTCTTCACATATAGTTTTGGATAAATAAATAATTCCTTTTCCAGAATTTCCATATTTCGCAATGTGTGATGCTAATAATGGATCAAACTGACTGACCAACTCCAGAAACCATAGATATTTTCCATTTTGTAAAGATCAACATTTTTCATTTGACAAAAACCTCGAAGAATAGCAGAAAATAGCAAAAAAACTGGGTGGTAGGTATTTTATTCCACAGATTGTAGGGCCAAGGTTAAATAATGTGCGATTCAATATTACATTTGCGATTTGCTAATGTCATGTCGATTATGCGCGGCTACCGGGACAATATACACATTTCTTCTTGAGGATTTGTGGTGCCCCAATCCCCAAACGCTTGGTGCCCTAGGCACGTGCCTTGTTTGCCTAATTGTTAATCTAGGCTTGGAAACATTGTTTGCCTATCATGCATGTCGCTAGAGGCGGCTAAGGGGATTACGGGGTAAAAAATAAACCATTTTACATGAGAGTTTGGGGGCCCCAAAGGGGAGCAAAGAATAGTGGCCCTGTTACTTTCCTGGCATGTCGTACAATGTGACTAAGGAGCAGGGCCGGCCCTAATAATTGCGGGGCCCTATGCGAAACGGATTGCGCGGGGCCTAGTATGGGTAGGGATAAGGATAATAAGTGAAAATTAAGATTATGTATTAGAAAATAAATTCGTGCTTGAATTTTATTCATTCTTTACTAAGTACAAAATAACGATCAAATTAACTTTACTTGACGAGCCTTGCGTGTAGCGAAGTGATGCAGAATATCATCAAAATTCTGTTTCCTACATAGATCACGCTCAATAGCAAGAATTGCCAAATTGTTCAATCTATCTTCGTGAATTGTTGACCTCAAGTGGTAAAGTTCTCATTTTCGGGTTTTGATCGTTTTAAAAACTTATGTAGGGTGCCCTTCTGGTTATTAGCTGAAGCCTCATTTGCTTCCTTCTTCTTTTTCTTTTCCCAGCCAGATACATATTTTCTATCAACGTCTCTTGACCTTTTAGGTAATTTTCTATCCATCTCACACCAAATACCTGCAAAATATAGCAGAATAAAAAAATGAAAAATGAACAAAATAAAGTATTTACTGATTTATTACGTTGTTATTGTATTTGATTACGTGATTTAGCGTTTGAACGACAATTTGCATTTGATTATGTCACGTTTGCATTTGATTACGAGTAAATAAAATGTAAAAAAATACCTTAAGTCTACCAATTTAGGGGAACTTGGGGTAAGATGAACCACTTTTTAAAATTCCGTTGTCAAATCCACATTTTTTGCTTTTTGCCAGTAATTTTCAGTCAAATTATTGTTACTGATCTGCATATACATACACTTGTCGCTTAGGGATGAATCGGTACATTTTGAGCAAGTGTTTGTGAATTTAAAAAAAAATCTTACCCCTACTACGGGTAAAATGAAACAATTGTTTGGGTAGACGAATCACATTATTTTGTTTTGTAAAACTATCTTAAACATTTGAAATGAGAGACTATTCATAAAACAAATTGTATAAAGATACAACTTACACGTTGACGTGCCGATGATTCTATGGCTGACTGTTAACATAGGATGGGTTGTCAATGTACATGATCTTCGAATTTTATACAACGCTTGCTTGTGAGGAGCAAGCTTTACTCACCGGTAAAAAAAATCTTCGTCTGGCAGAAAAGAGAAAATTTAAACTGCACTGCCGGTAAATTTCAAACTATTCATCTGCCATTATAATCATCATCTCCATAAATAGCTCATCTTATTTGATTGGTTTCACTGAGCTGAGCTATCATAAGGTTAAGAAAGGTGTCTGTTTCATCTCACCCCAAGTTCCCTTAAATGACGATTTTAGAGATAAAGCCCCCGAGTAGCTTTAATTGTTTTTCAATTTTATTTACTAGCAGTAATCACTTGAAACAACGACGTAATAGATTAAAAACACTGTAAAAACATAAAAACAGAATGAACACGCTGACCTATACATGATTATAAGTTATAATAGTTTAATTTAATAATTTACACCTAGAATTAGCGCGGGGCCTATGAAAGTGCGGGGACCATTGCGGCCGCATAGGTTGCATTGGCCTAAGGCCGGCCCTGCTAAGGAGGCTATGGTATGGAGTTGGATCTTCTTCTTCTTCATCGTTCTTCAGTCAGGTATCAGGTTACAGCACCAATAGCTTCAATGAATTGTGTGATTCGCTTCAGGTCATCCATGGAACCCCTCAAGTCTGGAAACTGTGCCGTCTCAGTAGGCCATATTTTCTTCCTCTCTTGGAGTTGGATAATACATATAGAGTAAAAGTGATACAGAAGTTATTATGATTAGGATGTGTCATGTCAAAAGGCGCAGATATCGCATCACAGTTGTAAACCACCACAAAGCACATTCTGATCTCCTGATTATATATATATATATATATATATATATATATATATATATATATATATATATATATATATATATATATATATATATATATATATATATATCCTTCTAATCTGCAGACGTTTGAGTACTGACACAGAAGATAGAACGTTTTAAAATATTTTCCGATATTATATCTATTTGTCTGTCTGTTTGCCTTCCTCCTCTGATGGCACCAGTGGTAAATTACTGGGAACATTGGCAGACAACGAAAATTCGACATGCGAATCCAAAGATTTTCTTGCAAATCAAGAACGTCCGAAATCGAGTACCTTCCTCGAACCAACAATTCAGTGGAAGCCTGGAATCGTTATTTTCAACAGATTATTGATGGTGAGCACCCACAGGTCTACATATTGGTCGATAAATTTCTTCGAGAACAGGTTCACTACGAATTGAAATTCCAAAGGTTTCTGGCAGACACCCAAAGCAAAATACGTTCTCCTTAATCGACGTCTTCAGGTTTTGATCCCAACGTATGGTGCAGTGACATTATTGGATTACGTTAGAGGTTTGTCTCACGACATTAACATTTGACTTTATTTAGCTAACATTATTTAGATATAACATTTTGACTTTATTTAGCTAACATTATTTAGATATAACTTTTTGACTTTATTTAGCTAATATTATTTATATATATCTTTTTGACAAGTTATTTTGAGATTTGGGTAAGCAGATATGTTTACATATTATTATAAATGATCGATTTGTTTGTAGTGAATTAAACAATAAGTTACGTTTGATCCATTATAACAGTGTTTTCTTAAATTACAAGAGTGTTTTCTTACATTACAACAGTGTTTTCTTACATTTCTAACAAGTGTATTCTAGCTCAAATTTAAGTGATTATAGATAATTAAACAGTTTAATTGTAACCAATTTTTAAAATTGTTTTGCGCATTTTTAACCTGAGCGCATTTGTCTTGCGCGCGTAGATCAGGTCACCAGTAACAATGTTACACACACACGCACGCACACACACACACACACACACACACACACACATATATATATATATATACGAACTGTTGTATACATACTCGTATAATTTCTAAGGACACATCATGGATTTTTTCTTCTTCAGAAATGGTTATTGCTGATAAATAATATTTCAGGCGTCTTTGACACAAGTTATGATTTCTCTATTGTCTTCCATTTGAAGTGAACATCTGCAGACGTTTTTTCTGCAAATTCCTGTACTTGTATTTACTGTTTGATGGTTTACCTAGATAAAACTTACATGTGTTCTTCTTTCTAATTGGTGCTAAGATTTTTGTTCTGTTAATGATGATCGTGCTGCAGTGCATTAGGCAGGTTTTGTTCTTTTATACGGGCCGGTAAAGTTCTATTCTAGTAAAATCTTGATCTTCTTGATTTCTTAATCTCCTTCCTTCTTGTGTTCTTCTTATATTTCTCCTTCTCGTGTTCTTCTTATATTTCTCCTTCTTGTGTTCTTCTTATATTTCTCCTTCTTGTGTTCTTCTTATATTTCTCTTTCTCGTGTTCTTCTCCTTCTGGTGTTCTTCTTATATTTCTCCTTCTTGTGTTCTTCTTATATTTCTCCTTCTCGTGTTCTTCTCCTTCTCGTGTTCTTCTTATATTTCTCCTTCTCGTGTTCTTCATATATTTCTCTTTCTTGTGTTCTTCTTATATTTCTCCTTCTTGATTTCTTAATCTCCTTCCTTCTCGTGTTCATATATTACTCCTTCTCGTGTTCTTCTCCTTCTGGTGTTCTTCTTATATTTCTCCTTCTCGTGTTCTTCTTATATTTCTCCTTCTCGTGTTCTTCATATATTTCTCCTTCTTGTGTTCTTCTTATATTTCTCCTTCTTGATTTCTTAATCTCCTTCCTTCTCGTGTTCATATATTACTCCTTCTCGTGTTCTTCTCCTTCTCGTGTTCTTCATATATTTCTCCTTCTTGTGTTCTTCATATATTTCCCTACTTGATTTCTTAATCTCCTTCCTTCTCGTGTTCTTCATATATTTCTCCTTCTCGTGTTCTTCATATATTTCTCCTTCTTGTGTTCTTCATATATTTCTCCTTCTTGTGTTCTTCATATATTTCTCCTTCTCGTGTTCTTCTCCTTCTCGTGTTCTTCATATATTTCTCCTTCTCGTGTTCTTCATATATTTCTCCTTTTTGATTTCTTAATCTCCTTCCTTCTCGTGTTTTTCATATATTTCTCCTTCTCGTGTTCTTCTCCTTCTCGTGTTCTTCATATATTTCTACGTCTTGTGTTCTTCATATATTTCTCCTTCTCGTGTTCTTCTCCTTCTCGTGTTTTTCATATATTTCTCCTTCTCGTGTTCTTCTCCTTCTCGTGTTCTTCATATATTTCTCCTTCTCGTGTTCTTCATATATTTCTACTTCTTGTGTTCTTCATATATTTCTCCTTCTCGTGTTCTTCATAAATTTCTACGTCTTGTGTTCTTCATATATTTCTCCTTCTCGTGTTCTTCTCCTTCTCGTGTTTTTCATATATTTCTCCTTCTCGTGTTCTTCTTATATTTCTCCTTCTCGTGTTCATATATTTCTCCTTCTCGTGTTCTTCTTATATTTCTCCTTCTTGTGTTCATCTTATATTTCTCCTCGTGTTCTTCTTATATTTCTCCTTCTCGTGTTCTTCTTATATTTCTCCTTCTTGATTTCATTTTTTTCTACTGATTCTTATTATTGGCTTTCTCACTCTTTTGTTCATTTTATTTATTTTTTTATCTCTTATTTTATACTTTGTCAACATGCCTTCCTTCCTCTACTTCCTCATTCAAATGATATGGAGTCATGACGCGACACAGATAACCTACTAGCCAGCTATCACGAAACGAGTCCTCTAAAGATTCATTTCAAGTTTTCTCATTACACTATCCCCCTCTTCTTTACCTAGAAAAGAAGCACACTTTGACAATGAATAACGTTCCTAGACCAGACCAAAGTGAGTGTTGAGTGTATGTAGCCAGCTACTCAAGTGTTGAAGTGTATAATCATGTATGCCATACTTAAATCTTGTTTATAACGTTGGCAATGGGTATGTACAGGAAGCGGTAGGACATGTGACAATGAGGAAGAATAGTATAAAAAAACGTAGATAGTAATAACATGTTATATTACAGTAGCTATAATATCGTGGATACATGTTGTGCAGTGCTCTGGTCACGTGTCGTGTGTTCATGATATTGTGAGTTAGAAATATGCCCTCCATGTTTGCTTTTTTTCTAAAATTCAAAGACATTATATGTTGAGCTGCGGAATTATGTACTCTGGGCGATACTTTTGGCAAGTAACTTGCTGCTCGTTTGTGAAAGACGTAGTACATATGTGAACATATACCCCATCTCATATAGGGTCAGTGACCCAAAGCCATGCTGAAGTCGGATATGTCATGACGAAAGGCACAGATATCGCAGCAATGCTGTAAACCATGACACAACGCATTCCGTTCTCCGGGCTACATCCTGCTAATCTGCAGGAGTTTGAGAACGAACGCAGAATAAGAAGATATGTGAACCTCGAGTACAATAAATCAATATTCTGATACCTTGGAATTCTTCAGAGCCATAAGATAGTCCGGAGAAATTTGATGACTACTAACATGTGAATTACTGAACCGTAAAAGTTATAGTTTTTAGAAAAAAGGAAGTTAATTTAGTCATAACTGGTAAACACTGATTAAAACGTAGGGTAATTAGATTATTGTTATAATGTGAAAATATATGGGTAGTTAGTTTAAATCAGTTTTATACTGTAACAATAGTGTCTTCTCTTCTTCTTCTTCGTTCGTTTTTATTATAGCCGTCATTCGACGCCGACAATAGCGACAGTTTTTAACTTATATTGTTGCATGTCTCTGGTGTGTGCGGTGATGACTGACAAGTCTAATCCTGACATAGAATCCCCTGCCACATTTGGGACACGTATGATCAGAATTGAACGTCTGTGTTGTTGTCTGTCTTTTTCAGGCAGCACGTTTTCTCTTAGATTTGGTGTTTCTCAGCGATGCGAGCACCTTTGCTGGTGTTGCTTCGTCAACATTGTGTGATTCTGAGATCGTTCTTAAACTCATGCAGATCAGCAAGATGAAGTCCGGAGAACGGAATGCGTTATGTCATAGTTTACAGTTTAGCTGCGATATTTGCGCATATTGGCCTGGCACATCCAAATTCAATTTGGCGTCTGGTTCACTATGAGATGCGACAGTCAACTCCAATTCAAAATACCCTTAGTCAACTCTTGCAAGATGCTCTGGGATGGATAGTAACAACTATATATTCTTTTGTGGGCTATTTAAACTCACGAATTAAAATAGTGTGACGTTTACTTAAAAATTACGACAACTAGAGTAACAAAAATGTAAAAGTAGTTTGATTATATGTAAGGCACTAGAGTAATTATAGAAATGATAAAACATAAATGATGAATGATATTTTGGAGGTAATTTGAGAGGTGTGTTAAAATAACTAAGTCATTGGTAAAATTAGAAATAATTTCTAGAGCATACAAATAACTAAAACATTGTGGAATGCAATAACATTGTTGAAGTAATTTGTTTTTAGAAAATTAGATTATCTTGGTAACTGGTGACATGTTGAAGCTATTTTATGGTTTATAGACATTAAAGTAACTAGATCATTGGTGAAATACTAAAGGAATTTGATTGTTTTTATAGTGCTAAAGTAACTAGATCATTGGTGAAATACTAAAGTAATTTGATTGTTTTTAGAGTGCTAAAGTAACTAGATCATTGGTGAAATACTAAAGTAATTTGATTGTTTTTAGAGTGCTAAAGTAACTAGATCATTGGTGAAATACTAAAGTAATTTGATTGTTTTTAGAGTGATAAAGTAACTAGATCATTGGTGAAATACTAAAGTAATTTGATTGTTTTTAGAGTGTTAAAGTAACTAGATCATTGATGAAATACTAAATTAATTTGATTGTTTTTAGAGTGCTAAAGTAACTAGATCATTGGTGAAATACAAAAGTAATTTGATTGTTTTAGAGTGTTAAAGCAACTATGACATTGGTTAAATATTGCAATGATTTGATGGTTTATTATTATTTCATTGTTGAGAAAGAACTTAAGAACTTACTTCTAAACTTGCAAAACTTATGGTATGGAAATAAACATCGAGAAAAGCAAAATAATACAAACAGATATGGCAACATAACTCCTGTTAACATCTGGGTCAATGGACAGAAATTAGAAGAAGTCGATACCATTAAGTACTTAGGTTCTTACATGAGCAGCGATAGAATCACTACTAAATTAATAAAGACTAGACTTGAAATAGCCACGGCTGCAATGTGCAGATTAAATACCATATAGATGATCAGAATAAGTACAGCCGTGAAAATTAACCTATATAAATCTCTAATAATACGTAATCTTTTGTACGGAAGTGAGAGTTGGACAATTACAGCAGAAATGGAGAAGAGAATACATGCTTTTGAAAACAAATGTAGCAAACGAATATTAGGTAACCATTATACGGAACATAAAAGCAACATATACGTGGCAAACAAAATAAATACTCATGCAGGCCAACAAGAACATGTAATAGCAGTGTGTAGTTTCGCACGATTCCAAAAATATCTTGCACGGAACAGTTGAGTGTAGAAGAAGAAGAAGAGGACATTAGAGGAAAGAATGGATTTATAATATTAAAAACTGTACATGATTAAGATTCTCCACATTCAAACAAAGAACTGATAATAGAGAGGCATGGTGGAATATTTGTGTCGATGTTTCCACAGTAACACTCATACGACCGTGAAGGATTGTGGGTTTGATGATGATGTTAGCGTTAAAGTAACTATGGCATTGGTGAAATTTTGAAATGAATTGATGGTTTCTATGGCGTTAGAACAATAAGTTTGATGAGTCATATAACCAGAATACTACTCAAAATAATGTATGAAAGAATTAAAATCACGATTCACGCGGAGGTTGGTGAAGAACATTTCGGTTTTAGGAAAAACAAAGGAATCAGACAAACTATACTTAGTATCCGACTATTGATAGATAAATGTATAGGTCCAAAAAAGTATCTACTTTTGTTTTAATGACTACAGCAAGGTCTTTGATAGAGTCCAACATGAAAAATTAATCGAATGTCTTCAAGAAATAGGCATTGATGGAAAAGACATCAGACTGATTAGAAATATATATTGGGAACAGACTGCACCAATAAGGTGGGAAAACAGCTATTTATCAACCATAGAAATACGAAGAGGGTAAGACAAGAATGTATTTTATTACCAAGCCTATTTAATATCTACACAGAGAAAATCTTTAAACGTATAGAAGGAATACCAGGGCAAAAGATTAGTGGGAAAATAAAGAACCTGAGTTATGTAGATAACATCGTTCTTTTGGCAAAAAGTAAGCATGAACTATAAAGACAAATAGATCAAGTTGATAAATAAAGTAAAGAATATGGACTGGATATAAAAATTAAAAAAAAATGAAATCCATGATAATCAGCAACGTCACAGAAGAACAGGAGGTAAACATAAACATACATGGAGCGAAACTACAACAACTAGAACATTATCAATATCTTGGACAAATAGTTACAAATGATGGCAGATGTGAAGCAGAAATCAAAAGGAGAATAGAAATGGCTAAAAGTACGTTCAATGACAGGAGGAAAATATTAGCATCTAAATAAATTACAAACAAGCTAAAAATGAGAATGATAAAATGCTACATCTATTCCATATTAATGTGTGGCCCAGAAACATGAACAATAAACAAGCGGTTAGGAGACAGAATTGATGCCTTTGAGATGTGGATATATAGATGAATATGGAGAAAATCATGGAAAGAGAAGAAAACAAATAAAGAGGTTCTAACATTTAATATGAAGAAATAATTATTAAAGAAAATAACGATCAAGCAAATACAATATTTTGGACACATTAAAAGACATGACACCTTGTTAAAGACCTTACTTGAAGGTAAAGTCGAAGGGAGTCGAGCGAGAGATAGACAGAGATACAAGTGAGAGAATAACATCACAATATTGACAGATTATAGTCTAGCAGATTGCACTACCAACACAAGAGACATGATTTTGGAGGTCTATTGCAGTCATCCTTCCTTGCGCAGACCATACTTGATGATGATGATATCATTACGGTAACTAGGTGATTTATGAAATGTTGAAGTAATTTTGATGGTTTTTAGGGCGTTTAAGTAACTATGGGATATTGGTGTAATGTTGAAGTGATTTGATGGTCACAATAGTGGTCGGATAGATAACTAAGTAATTGATGAAATGTCGAAGTGATTTCATAATGCCTAATGCCTTGCCAAGATTATTTTTTGTACATTTTGATTAAGCCACAGATATATGGAAAGGTGGAAAAGGAAAATGTTATAGGGTTTAAATTTAATCCCTTACTATAAAAATAAAATATGAGTGGTAGTGTTACAAAAAATGTAATTCTTGATTAATTCTTGATTAGAAAACTGGCCTCACAGCATGTGGGGCATTCCCATAAGTGCTCTGCCCTCTTTTCCAGCAGTTATTCGACTTGATGGTGTTTCGAGTCCAATGTCGCCGAAACAGACCTCGACATCAGGGCAAAACTCTGGCCCTAGCGACAGGTTTCTTTGTTGTTCCGTCCACCCACGCCGTGCCTGTAGCTAGTTCTAGCACAACGTCGGCCTGTCGGAACAACATGGTAACTGTTAACGAAGGTTACGACTGAGAAGATGTAACCTCCATTCCTTCCCTACCAGTCCAGAAGTGCCGGTACTTACTTGTTAAGAAGGCATACAATTTATGATTTTATGTTACTGAAAAATCATGCTTTTTAGATATACCTCTTTTATCGACGTCAAACTGAGTTATTTTCTTTGAAACTGAGGTTACTTTTAACTTCATATATTACTGGCAACTGTGAATGTTGCGAATCTTACGAGCACAGAGAAGGAGGCTGTATCACTGATTAAAGATGGAGAAATACTCCTCTGTGCAGTTTTGTAACTCAGCCATCATATGAAGGTATACTACACTGGCGATAGAATCTAGTTGAAGTGCAACATGCATACACACCAACAGTCACCCTCGGTTCTAATAAAAGAATACATGCATCATAATTGATTGCTGCCTCTTATTATTTTGAATTATCAGTTGGTCAAACTTTTTGAATATTTCGTTTCGCAGTACAATTTCTTTTCGTTAAATTTGCGTGCCCTCTAAATATGAGAGTATCGTAGATTTTTCCAAAACTTTCACAGAAAAGAAAGGCATAATCTAATGTTTTGATCCCTTCTTAGCGAAGTCGCATCTGAGACTCTGGTTTTGTTATGATAGAGGTATGCTGATGGAGCGATGACCGATTGCAAAGGCGCTTCTCAATGGAGACTAGGATATTTTGATTATGGGCTGTGGGGTTAAAAAAGGACAATTCTAACCTTTTTGTGTCAGATTGGTGAAATGAAACTTGCATTATCAGATCCCGATATAACAAAAATGGTCCACGATAAAAGAAGCTAACTCATCAAAAGAGGACCAATCTTTGCTCAAAAAGACAAAAATGTACAACTGACGGGTTTTACACACTACTTTTTTGCTAAGAAAATTCAAGAATTTTTATTTTATTAACTTCTCTACCATTGGGCCTTCATTATGTTCCATTTAATGATCTTAAGGAAATGTGTTACACTGGTTTGAAACCTTGAAATAACCTATATCGTTCATTTTTGTTTTATGAAAAATGTCAGTTGTTCTTTTATTATTACTATCCAAGTTCGTTCAAAACTGAGGATCAAAGTAAAACTGGAAAATCGGTCGAGAACACTGCTATTGTTTATGCTATAATTAATACTAATATACGTTACTATTTTTAGCAGGGACTGTGTTGAGAAATCTGTTCCACTTATATTAATCACTATTTTAAACACTGTCAAATTATATTAACAATCGAACGCATTAAATTTCCACAAGATCTCTTAATTAACGAAAATCATTTTAATCTATTAATTGTCACATTACTTTCCCATTTAATAAAAGCAAAAATAGATGGACAGTCTTTGTGCTTACCACAGGTCGCCTAAGGTTACTTGTCTAATACGTCAAATATGGGTCTATTTATTTCGTAGGCGATTCCGACCTGATTTACTGAAAATGTGTTAGTCGGAATGAAATATATTGTGACGGAAATTGGCACTCTCAATTATTTCATATGCATCTGTCATATTT
Source organism: Meghimatium bilineatum (assembly GCA_034231615.1). Taxonomy (NCBI): domain Eukaryota; kingdom Metazoa; phylum Mollusca; class Gastropoda; order Stylommatophora; family Philomycidae; genus Meghimatium; species Meghimatium bilineatum. Next base: position 21,013,879 of record CM067306.1, on the reverse strand, counting down.
CTCTTAAATTGTATACTTTAATATCCCTTTAAGCCCGATGACTAGACATTTCCCTGTAGTCTAATACTCATTACCACTGACTGATTGGTTAGACTAGGGGTGGACAAACTTTTTGTGCAGAGGGCCACATTGAAAACTGTAAAGCTATTGGAGGGCCACATATAATATTATGTATATTTTTGTTTAAAAATCTCGGTAAGTAATCAATTAAAAATTTGTATTGTAAAGAAAGGTAGTTTTACATAATGTAGATAACTTCTGAAATAAATTACATTTCTAACAGACTTACACTATAACAGTATATTTTCTAATATGGATAAGAGGTTTTGCAAATATTTTCACAATATTTGAAAAAAATATTATGTTGCACACAATTACAATATGGGTTCATATAAATAGTTTTTGATGAAGATTAAAAAAAAACACCATACACATACAGTCACAACAGTTACTAATTTATTGATTTTATTAATTTCTAATGAGATGTATGTAATTGCTTGTAAGATTTTATAATTCCTTTGAAATCTGGAACAAGTTTACTTGTAGAAATTTGCATGACTGCATTTAAGTTGCAATTAGATAATAAAGACATATTCTTTGATTTGTTGATTTTTAAGCAAGAAAATGCCTGTTCACAAATATATGTAGATCCAAATAATGACAAAAATTTAGCTGCAAAGTTTTTTAAGTTTGGGAATGATTGTTCAGGCAAAGAACCATAGAAATCCAGCAAACATTCAGACTTAAATTATTCCTTCAGGTAATGATTGGCTTGTAATTCAAGCAACTCCAACTGTATGAGCTCTGGGGCGTTATCAGATTCTGCACTGAGAGGAGAACTGATAACATTGAAGTGCTGCTCCAAGTTCTTGAAATCTTGGAATCTTCTTCCACATTCTTCAACCAATACATCTAACTGACCTTTGAGTTTCTTTACTCATTTCATCAGAAATAGTTTCTGCTTCAGCAAAGGGAAGTGACAAAACATGTTTTCACTTGCTTTTCTGGAAAACAGTGAGAGTTTGGATTGGAATGATTTTACATGAACATACATTTCATGTGCAAACAAACCATTGCACTGAAGGTTAACATTCACTTCATTTAACTTTTCCTTTATTTCAATGGCAAATAAAAAGTCAAGCTTCCACTCTGCATCAACAATGTTAGCATTGAAGTTACATTCTATGCCCTTCATCTCTAGAAACATTACTATTTCTTCTTTAAGATCCCATACTCTCCTTAAAACCTTTCCGAGACTCAACCATCGAACTGTACTGTGGTACAGGACATCAGAATGTTCAGTTTCTAGATCGTCTAGTAATGCTCTGAACTGCCTGTGATTGAGTAATGCTATAACTGCCTGTGAGTCCCCTTTATCTGATGAGGTTTATGACACTGACAACTGGGTCAATAACATGCTTAATTTTTAAAACAGATTTACACAAACTTTCCTAATGAATCACACAGTGAAGTGGTAATATTACGTGGTTAGGATATTCTGACTTAATCCTATCATTGATCAACTTTATCAGTCCTATATTTTTTTTCCAGTTAAAGCACGAGCACCATAAGTTGTAATACTGGCCATCTTGTTCCACATTAACCCAGCTCTTTCAATACAGCTACTAACAGCATTGAATATATCGAGGCCAGTGGTAGTGTCTTTGATCGACTCAACACTCAGTAACTCTTCAAAGAGTTTAAAAGAATTGTTTATTCCTCGCATAAAAGCTAATAATTGAGCAGTATCCTGTACATCAGTACTCTCGTCCAATACAAGAGAGTACCACAAAAAATGCTTACTTGCATCTTGAAGTTGAAGGGTCAAATCTTCACTTATCTTTTCAACACGTCTGACCTCAGTTCTTCTGGATAATGTAATACTGTCAAATTTGGTGTTTTGTTCAGGACACAGAATGTTTGTTGCATCTAGTAAACATTCCTTAATAAATTCACCATCAGAAAATGGCTTGTTGAATTTCACAATTTGTGTGACAACACCAAACTGGCCTCTGTTGCGGCATCTTGAATTGAAGACTTTTTTGTAAACACAGTTTGTTGTTTCTCCAGACTTTTTAATAACTCCATGCATTTTCTTTTCCTTTCTTCAGATGTTATATTGTGTCCGAAATTTGGATATTTTGTCTGGTAATGTCTTTTTAAGTTACATTCTTTAAAAACAGCCACTGATTCGTGACACAGCAAGAAAAAAGATTTGTTGCCAACTTGCATAAAACAATATTTGGTAATCCATTCGTCTTTGAAAATCCGACACTCGTCTTCAATCTTATGTTTTTGGATTCACTCATTATAATAAAAACACTCATATTAAACGTAGTAAAATTACAATGACGATATATATATATATATATAATATTTAAATGATGTCAAATTGGAAAAAAAATATTGTATATTGAATATATAAGAAAGTCAAATCAAAATTCCAATGAATTTCTGCGTAATATTAATGGGAAAAAAATCATTTGTGACAATCGTTCGTTTATTTTAAAATGTGCTTGAGGGCCGCAAAATATCCAATGGCGGGCCACATGCGGCCCGTGGACCGTAGTTTGTCCACCCCTGGGTTAGACCAAATCTTTATTACTATAGTTAACCATCACCCTTTCTGCACTCCACAAAAGAACAATATGCGGTAATAACAGTTTAAAAAGTATTTATATTTTTATTTGTTGTTGTTGAGTGAATTGTATTAATTATTGCTTCATTGATGATGATATTGATAATGATACTAATAATAGTTATAAGAATAGTTATGATCAAGAAAGTAATTGAAATGTTATGTGTAGCGGGAGAAACAATATGGGCATTAACAGAGTAGACTGTACTAGCTCGTGACATTATCTATATTCACAGTGAAAAGCCCCTTCAATATTTGAATACTGTAATCAAGATGGCTGCCAATACTACACATATGGATAGCACTGTGGAATTGACGACGAATATTTGGTCGTTATCCCCTTTTACCAGAAAATCAACTTCAGAAAATATGCCATCTACACCCGGTAATAAAATAACTACGGGTGTATCTGCTTTCAACAACAACACTGTTGTCTCTGAAATATCTTCACCTGTTGGATTAGATAGTTCGACAACTCTACTGTCACATGACAATACGACATACTATGGTAACCAGTCGTATGGAAATAACAGGACTGCATTAAATATATCTGACGAAGAAAGGGATAACTATTTAACTCTCTTACAAGAACAAACAACTATTATTATGGTGCCTGCAATGATGTATCTTATCATCCTTGCAACAGTTGGACTTATAGGCAATTCCTTGGTTCTGTTTGTTTACTCCAGAAAATTTAAACAGACATCAACACGAATTTTCATTATGGCCCTAGCCAGCTTTGATATAGTGTCCAACGTTGTATCAATACCAGGTCAGTTCATATTTGCCACTATTTGACCACTTTCCTTTTCTTTTTGTTGTGATTTCTTCTTGTCTTCTGATTTTGATATAATTATATATTTTGTGAGATTAGTGCGTCCAATTTGTTACTTCTAAATTGTGAAATTATTGTGTCTACTCGGTTATGTCTGTGTAGTGATGATATTGTGTTTCCTTGGTTGCGTCTAAGTTGCGAGATTATTGTCTCCTTCATTACATGTATGTTGTGATGTTATTGTGTCTCACTGATTAGGCCAATTTATGTTTTATGCCGTTTTAAAGTGCATGTTACTGCATATCCACATTGTTTTCTCGTTTTTTAAAATCTTGTTGTTTCTCTTTTACTAAGATGTCATCGTTTTTCCACACTTTTCTTATCTTTGCTTTACACACTTGAAAATGTTTTGTGAACATATTTGTTATCAATGCTTGTTTTTATTCTGCTGGTAAGTCTTATATATTTGTGGTTGCTCACGCCTTTAGCGTGTCTAGCCGGTAGCAATCCGATGTGGACATGTTTACTTTTTCAATAGACATCCGATGACGACATATGTCACCTTGAGGTAGCCATTGGTAGTCATGGACAACAATCTTCCATGATAATTTCCCATCATGCTTTTATAATAACTATTTCTAGAGTGATTGTCCCTGAATTTTTCACAGCGATATAAATTCTCTTTTTGGATTTCTATATATTTATCTATCACTATACTGAGTATCCGGCTAGTGATAGATACATATTTAGAAGTGCAAAAAGTATATATACTTGCTTCATAGACTACAGCAAGGCCTTTTACAGAGTCCAACATGAAAAATTAATCAAATGTCTTCAAGAAATATGCATAGATGGAAAAGACATCAGGCTGATTAGAAATATATATTGGGAACAAACTGCATCAATAAGGTGTGAAAACAGCTACTCTCCATACATAGAAATAAGAAGAGGGGTAAGACAAGGATGCATTTTATCACCAAGCCTATTTAATATCTACACAGAGAATAACTTTAAAAATATAGAAGAAATACCAGGACTCAAGATCAATGGGAAAATAATAAACAACATTAGATAGGCAGATGACACTGTTCTTTTGGCAGAAAGTGAACATGAACTACAAAGACTAATAGATCAAGTAAATAAATCAAGTAATGCATATGTATTTATATATATAAATATTAAAAAAATGATAATCAGCAAAGACACAGAAGAACAGGAGGTAAACATAAACATACATGGAGAGAAACTACAACAAGTAAAACAGTATCAATATCTTGGACACATAGTCACAAATGATGGCAGATGTGAAACAGAAGTTAAAAGGAGAATAGGAATGGCTAAAAGTACCTTCAATGACATGAGGAAATTATTAATTTCTAAACAAATTACAAACAAGTTAAAAATGAGAATTATAAAATGCTACATCTATTCCATATTAATGTATGGCTCAGAAACATGGACACTAAATAAACAATTAGAAGACAAAATTGATGCCTTTGAGGTGTGGGCATATAGTAGAATAGGAGAACATCACGGAAAGAGAAGAAAACAAATAAAGAAGTGCTAAAGACACTTAATATGAAGAAAGAACTACTAAGAGAAGTAAATATCAGGCAAATAAAATATTTTGGACACATTACAAGAACATGACACCTTATTGAAGACCTTAATTGAGGGTAAAGTCAAAGGGAAGCGAGCAAAAGGTAGACAAAACATGACACTTGAAGAATCTGGTTAGCTAGAAGAGAACCAGGAGACGTATGTCCAGTGTGGACAATGTTCTGCAAAGGACACGCCTGAAAGACTGCGACTCCTCAGCTGGTTTTCCCATCCAGCCTTCATTGTTCTGACGCTAGGAATATAAAATAAGCTAACTTCTTCTTCTTCTTCTTTCGTTCGCTAATAATGTCTATATCTGCAGTGTTGTTTCTTGTATAAATTGGACAGTGTTTTCCATTTCTTGTTTTGTACCATAAAGTTTAACATTCATTGGTGTATCAGAAGGCCAGTATGTGCATCTTAATGTGTCATAGTTTGCACATTCTTGAAGGATATGTTCTGAAGTCTGGTTGACTTGTCCACAATTACACATTGCTGTTGTGCCAATTTTAAATTTTGTATACATATGGCTGTTTAGTCTATTGTGTCCAGTTCTCAGTCGAAATATGATGACCTGTTCTTGTCTGTTAAGTAGGTGGTAGTCATCCCGTGGAGGTAAGTTAGGCTTTCGTTGTGCCTTTATCATGGATTTCTTTTGGTGATAGCTGATTGGTACATCCGGTTGCTGCATGTTAGCACCTTCCTTGGCGAGTTGATCAGCTCTTTCATTTCCTGCTATTCCACAGTGTGATGGAATCCATTGCAGTATAACTCTACACCTATTTTGTACTATGGACAATACCTCTTTTAACTCTGGAAGTTTATTGGACTGTAATGCCTCTAGCACTGACCTTGCATCTGTAAGTATCACAACAGGGTGTGAGGTCCTGTCCAATGTTAACAGTTTCTCTGCAGCTGTATAAATAGCCTTGACTTCAGAGTCATAGTTGTTGCAGTAATTCCCTGTTGGTATACAAGTGGTATCAGTGGTGCCATCTGGGTATTCTACATATACACCACTTCCTCCATTTTTTACTGCCTTCTGTGCTGATCCATCTGTATATACTCTGGTCCATAGATCACTTGGGTAAACATCATCAAGGAAGCTGAGAGCTGCTACTCTTTTCTGCAGATTATTCTGATGTTCATCCCCATGCACACCTGCTACTGTTGTTTGGATGGTCACTGGTAGGCATGTCCATTTTTCCCATGGGGTAAGTTCTGGTTGAGATGTCAGTGGTATTGTTACCTCTGGTAGATCCGATACCTGTCTACGTAGACGCTTGGCCTGGTGTATGAAGCTGCTTCTTTTAAGCCGTCCTTGTGATAGATTCTGGAATCTTTCCTTCATTGGGTGACTATGGTGGGAAAGAAACTTTTCTCCATGAATTATAATTTTAGTATCTCTACGCTCTTTCAATGACTGCATCCCTTCGATATTCTGCATTTCTATGATTGGTGTGGATCTCATTGCGCCTGTAATGATTCTAAGTGCTTGGTTCTGTACTCTATCTAGGTTTTGTAGTGTAGTGTTTGATGATGAACTCCATGCTGTAGAACCATATTCCAAGTGTGGTCGAATGGCTTGTTGGTATACATTTTTTAGAATTCTTTCATTAGCTCCCCAAGTTGTCCCACTCAGTTTTCTTAGTATAGCTATCTTCCTTCTAGCCTTTGTTTCTGCTTTGCTGATATGATGTTTCCATGTCATTTTGGCATCAAATGTTACACCAAGATATGTGGGTTGGTCATCTACCTTTAAGATAGTTTTATTTACATAGATGTTTCCTGCTCTTTGTTTTGGTGAAAGTGTAAAAAGGGTTGTTGCTGACTTCTCTATATTGATACTTACACACCATTTGTCAGCCCAATTAGTCAAAATGTCCATGGCTCTCTGAAGCATTTTTGTGGTAACCATGGCGCTCTCATGTGTGCACCATAGAACCAAGTCATCTGCATATAGTGCTGCCTTAGTTCCACAGGGTATTTCTTCAATTAGATCGTTGATAAATATGAGAAAAAGAGTGGGTGATAGAACTCCTCCTTGAGGCACTCCATGGCGTAGTAATACTTTCCTACTTTTTTTGCCATTTACTTGTACTCTGGCTCTTCTATTGTGAAGAAAGGCTTTCGTCCATCTATACATATTTCCACATATCTTGTAGTTTCTCATTTTTTGAAGCAATCCTTCTTTCCATACTTTATCAAAGGCCTTCTGTAAATCAATCCATGCCACTAAAACTGATTTTCTGTCTTGGAAAGCATCCTCAATTTCCTGTGAGAGGTATGTGGTTTGATCCTCTGTGGAGTAGCATTGCCTGAAACCTGCCTGCTGTGGTGCAAGGAATTTTCTACTTTCCAGGTGAAATTTTAGTCTTAGGTTTATGATGCGCTCCATTGTTTTGCACAGGCAACTTGTAAGACTAATTGGTCTGTAGCTAGTTGGTGTTGTTCCATCTTTTCCAGGTTTAAGCAAAGGGACCATAATTGATTCTCTCCAGATTTGTGGTATTTTCCCAGTAGTCCAGCTAATATTTAGGATGTCCAATAGTTTCCTTCTGGCTGTTATTCCTAGATTCTTTATCATTTCATTTGATATTTCATCAATTCCTGGGGACTTATTTAGCTTTAGTTTAGAGACTGCTAATTCTAATTCACTATATGTGAACAATGTATCCATAATTTCATCTGCACTGTTTTCATCACTGATGCTAGTCTGAGCATGTTCCAATTTACTTTTTTGGTCGCTCCGCACTGTTTGCTGTTTCTCTGGACTAATTTCAATATTGCAGTCTTGAGCAAATATCCTAGCGAAATTATCTACTGCTTGCTTTCCTGTAATCATTTTGCCATTCTGTACGAGTGTTATGTTTGTGCTTCTTCCTGTTCCCTCATCATTTAGTTGTTTGACCAGTTTCCACAGTTTTCTTCCATCCTTTTCAAAATTTAAGGATTCTGTTTTCTCTTTCCAGCTCTTTCTTCTAGCTTCTAGTTTGGCTCTTTGGAATTTAGCTTTTGCGTGTTGATGTTTGTTGTGATGTTCCTGGCTTGGGTTATTTTCCACTTCCGTCCGTGCTTTTTCTAATTCCTCTTGCAGCAGTTCTAGTTGTTCACTCCAGTATGGCTTGTATTGTTTGCGTGCTCCTCTTGGTATTGCTTCCTTGGCAGCTTGATGAATACATTTATTGAACTCTTTGACTATGGCGTTTATGTCTTTTCCTTCCATGTCTATTTGTCCAGCTAAAACACTACTGCGGTGTTTAAATAGTCCCCAATTTGCTTTTTTATAATTCCATCTTGGAAGGCTACATGCATTTCCTGTGAGTTCATTTTTAATACTAAGGAGGACTGGTCGATGGTCGCTACCTCCAAGTTGCTTCCCCACTGTTCTATTGATTTCCCAGTTTAGGTCTGCTGAGTACAATGCCAAGTCTGGCGTGGAAGTGGTTTGCCATGCTCTTGAGTAGTATGTTGGAGGATCTTTTGGCTTATTAAGCAATAGAAGACATTTATCGTCTTGCCAGCTTTCAAGTTCTTCTCCTCTTTTATCCATGTGGTCATAACCCCAGCTTTGTGAGTGACTATTAAAATCTCCACATACTATCAGTCTTCCTCTGTACGGTATTGTGTCCAGGGAAAGGGACTGGTCATTTGGACAATAATAATTTAGTAGGTTGAAGTCTGTGTTCTTGGTCTTTAGTTGAAGGACCTGATATTCTGCTCCTTCCATGTATAACTCAGTTTGATGTGCGCTGATATTATTTTTGACTAGAGTTAGTATACCTCCTTTTCTTCTGTCTATTCGATCAGCTCTAAAGCACTGATAACCTGCAATTTTAAAGGCTACATCTTTGCTGAGGTGTGTCTCTTGTATGCAACAAATGCTGACCTGTTCCTTGTGAAGGGTGTTTTCTAATTCTAATTTCTTGCTAAAGCCATCTTTTTTGCTATTTACACCCTCAGCATTCCAGTGCATTATTGTAAGTGATGTCTCATTGGTTGGTAATATTTGTTGGTCAGTGATATTACTCTTGTGCCTCCTGGCTCCACAAGGCAATCGAAGAGGACCTCCAGTCGTATGGGGTGGGCCCTTTCGAGGTATAGGGCCCGGTGCTACTCCTGCCTGGTGAGTCGTCACAGGGTTAGCACCATAACGGGGTAATGCAGATATAGACATTCATGTGCGATAATGCATGACATTCTGATTGTTGCGGTGCGCCTTCTGGCCAAATGTCGCTGACTTCAGCACCTTTACTTGCTAGGCAAGACTGTGGTCCTGCCCGAATGTGGGAGGGCCCGGCCAGTCTTAGTTTCCAGCCTCTGCTGGCTGGACTAAGCCCCATCTCCACGCCAAGGAGCTGGCCTCGATGGGGAATAAGCTAACAACTTTATTAGTCAATCACAAGGCTAATGTTATGTTTATTAATGTCAATTTCTTGGTAAATGTCATATTTATTAGAGTGCTATTAACCTGGTTAGTGTCATGTTTATTAGAGTGTTAATGATCTGGTTAAATTCCTGTTTACTAGAGTGTAAGTAAGCTGGTTACTGCCATGTTTATCAGAATTTCAATAACCTGATTAATGTCTTGTATATTAGTGTCATCACCGGTGGTAATGTCATGTTTATTCAAGTGTCAGTGATCAGGTAAATGTCATGTTTATTAGAGTGTCAATAACCTGTTGCTTTCACGTTTATTAGTGTCAATAACCTGGTTCATGTCATATTTATTATTGTCCATAATTAGTTAATGTCATGTTTATTAGAGTGTCAATAACCTAGTTAATGTCATGATTATTAGAGTGTCTGTAACCTGGTTCATGTCGTGTTTATTAGAGTGTCAATAACCTGGTTAATGCCATGTTTATTATAGTGTCAATAACCTGGTTAATGTCATATTTATAAGTGTCCATAATGGTTAATGTCATGTTTATTAGAGTGTCAATAATCCGATTCATGTCATGTTTACAAGAAGGCCAATATCCGGATTATTTTCATGATTACTAGAGTATAAATAACCTGGTTAATGTCGTGTTTATTAGTGTCAATGATCTGATGATTTTTATGTTTATTAGAGAGTTAATAACTTGACTAATGTCATTTATAGTAAAGTGTCAATAACCTTGTATGTCATGTTTATTTGAGTGTCATTAACATGGTTAGTGTCATGTTTATTAGTGTTAATAGCCTGGCTAATGTCATGTTTATTCCTCCAGGTGAGATCTATCACATGTTCAACTTCTGGGATTTTAAACAACCAATGCTATGTAAAACAAGACTGTATGTCAACGCTTCCACTACGATGGTATCTACCGTGATTCTTGTTGCTGTAACTGTAGTCAGGTAGGTTGTTCTCACTTTTCATGTCGTAATAGTAGTAACACATCTCCATTAGCACATCATTTTCCCCCATTTATATTTCAGAACAAATAGGCCTGCAAATCAACGTATTCAAAACAAAAATTATGGACTTTACTAATGTAAACAATGTGACACACATAAATAACAACATACTGGAAAAAGTAGAACATTTCCCTAAATTAGGAAGCAGAATAACAGCAAATTGAGACCCAAGTACATATATCAGAATTGCTCTGTCATCAAGTGAATTCAATTCACTATACAAAATTTGGAGATACAAAAATCTCAACATTAATACAAAGCTTCCGCTGTTCAACGCATGCGTTATTTCGATTTTGACGTACGGGTGTGCACGCTGGAAATAAACTATATCTTTAGAAAACAAACTAAATGCCTTCGAAAACAAATGTCTCAGGAAAATCACAAACACAAACTGAAAAGACTTTAAGTAAAACGAGACACGAAGAGAATTGACAAAACAAGAATACATCACAGACGTTGTTAGAATAAGGCGTTGGAAATACATCGGTCACGCACTCAGAATGAATGAAGACAATACCTCGTCAAGTCTTTACATGGTCACGGGGTGGCAAGAGAAAAAGGGAAGACTAAAAAAAATACACTGAAAGAACTGTCAAAAAATAAATACCAGCTGGTATGAAAATGAACGACCTGGAACACCAGGCTGGTGATCGACAAGCATGGAGAGCAATATCTGCCATATTTGCCAAGCTAGGCACAAGAGGAAAATTTTGATGATAATGAACACATAATAGGAATAACACATAATAGGAATAACACATAATAGGAATAACACATAATAGGAATAACACATCTCCATCAACACATAATTTAATAAATGACGCGTGATAAATGAATAGATATAGCTTGCATACAATAATATATGTATCTTATGTTTCAGATATCGAAAGATCTGCAAGCCATTCCAAACACAAGTCTCGATCAAACTCTCAAAAATAATAAGTATCACGCTAGCCGTGGCATCTTTAACCTTATCTGTTCCATATGCTATTATAAATGGCCGCCAGACCAAAAAAACGCCACGACCAGGCATATACGGATATGAATGCAATATAGATGACAGTTATAAGCACACTATCTGGCCATTTATCAATGGTGCATTGTTTCTTTTAATTTTTGTGGCATGCTGTATTCCTCTTGTAGTAATGTACATTTTTATTGGTATAACGGCGCGGAGACACTGCAAAGTCCATGGAGTCATTGCGTACTCTACGAGCTCGCATGAACAATCCGCCAACGATTCTAGTAATTCTAATGGAGTAAATACACAATCCACAGATGATAAGCCTTTGAAGTTTACAAAAACACAAAAAGCGAGATCATTTGTTAAGATGAAGAGTGATCCTTCCAGCAGGAAGCCATCGGGGAGTAGTCAGAAAGTTGGGGACAAGAACAACCATTGTTTTGATAATCAATATCAAGAAAATCAAGGCAGCAAAGACATTTATAAAAGCCGAGATGACGATTGCGAAGATGATGTAGATGGAATAGAGTATTTAAATGACTCAACAGTTACAGCCAAATCAAAAACACTGACTTCAATGAGAACTATGCGATCTGCCACCGGGGAAAAGGTTAACATTAACTTGCTCATGGTTAAGGAACTCACGGTGAAACTTAAAGCAGTCAAAAAAGAAGCAGAAAGCCGAACTTCGGAAAACGATGTGAGCAACAGTAACCACTACTGGAAAGACGACTCCGATGAAAATGCTTTGATGTCCACAGAGAAATCAAATGAAGATGTCAACGAGAAAAGCAAGATACTTGATAAAAATAAAGTTGACATTATCATCAAAGAAAACACTAAAAACTTGTTTAAAAAAAAGATTCACAGAAATAAAAGTGCTGATTATAATTTATGCACGGAAAACAAACAAGAGCTACAATCTTACTATCGCACAAGATTCAGTAAATCTTTGGATGATCTGTCTCGTCTGACTTCAACACAGAATCTGAGTAAAGAGATGGCCAAGTCTAAAGCTGCTGAGAATGAAGACTTGGACTTGCGTGGAGACACTAAGAGTTTGATAGACCACGAACATGCAACTAATAAAGACGAGTCTGAACTATCAAAAGACGAGCCACTGAGCGAGTTTGCCAGAGCTATGCAGTGGGTAGATTTAACATATTATCTACGAGAAGACCAGAAAGAAAATGAGAACACTAAAAATGAAACGAACGGAGAAGAGATTGATACAAACAGCTTATCCAAAAAGGGATCTTTCGCTCTGGGTCGTAAAATATCACGAGATAATAGTTTTCTGCAGAGACATCGAAAGTTAAAAGACGCACTGACAGACACGCTTACACGAGCAAGGAAGAATAGAAGAGAAAGAGGGGCTTCTGAAACCGAGGGTAAAGATAGCAATGGAAACGGGACACTTGAGAATATTAACTCAGAGAGTGAGAACACGTGTAATGATGATAATACAGATCGAACTTGTCAAGAACAAGAAATAAAAGACATCAAAGCTGCACAAGCTAACGAACATAACGACATCAAACGAAGAGCTAGCAGAGTCAAAGAAGGAATGAATAGTAACGAGTCAGACAAGAAAATAAAATTAAACATCCATGGAGCTAAACGTCGAGGGATAGGACGAACAACATTTATGCTTATTCTCATTAGTGCAGTCTATATTTTAGGATTTGTACCTTTTTTTGGTATGATGTTTGCAGAGTATGCAATGGCCGAAGGGGCGTCTGAATTGAGCATGACTCAACAAGCATTATTTCACTTTTTTCTCAGATCATACTTCTTGAACAGTGCTGCCAACCCAATTATCTATAGCTTGTGTGATATCAACTTTCGTCGCGAGTGTTTCAACCTATTGAAATGTAGATAATATACTACAGGTAGAATCAGATTGTGAAGAGAATATATACATGAGCGAGTCTATGTGCGAGTATATATAATGAGAAAATACGATGTTTATCATTTCAATAGAAGAACGGAGGATTACCATCGCATGAAAGCATTCAAGTATTCGTATCATTGTTCAAACTATTCATCCCATACTTCACGTATTAAACGTATATTCAAGCATTCATATCACATCATGAGTATTCACAAAATAGTAATATATATATATATGTGATACACTGGGCTGTATCACAATGGTTAAAGCACGGGCTTTGCATATAAGTGATCTTGCGTTCATTCTCCAGTGATGGGGAAATGATTTTGAGATCGCAATTTCTCCTGTGTCGACCAAGCCATAATTGGGTACCAGATTAATTCGGGATGTAATGAACGCGAGGGAAAGAAGATGGCTACCGCCCTCATATAGCAGATCCACTAAAATGTGAGATCGATAACATCTCACACCCCTACGGTGTTAATAAATGCTATGGGTTAACTTTATTTTACATATATATATTGTTAAGAAATATATTTAAGGTTTTTCAAGCACATGCTCCGTGAACCATATCAAACATAAAATCTATATTTTATTTTCATATATTTTATTTTCATATATTTTATTTTCATATATTTTATTTTCATATATTTTATTTTCATATATTTTATTTTCATATATTTTATTTTCATATATTTTATTTTCATATATTTTATTTTCATATATTTTGTTTTCATATATTTTATTTTCATATATTTTATTTTCATATATTTTATTTTCATATATTTTATTTTCATATATTTTATTTTCATATATTTTATTTTCATATATTTTATTTTATGCGACATGATTGTCACATTCCACATTATTATCACTTTTATCTGTTCACTAATTTCGGTAATGTGTGGTTGATGAATTTTCTGCCAACGATTTAATTAATGCTTGGTTAATACATTTTATGTCAACGATTTGATAAATACGTCATGAATACCTTTTCTGTTAACAATTTGATCAATGATTGGTCGATACCTTTTCTGTCTATGATTTGATAAATGAGTAGTGGATACCTTTTCTATTAACGATATGATTAAAGATTGGTGGATGTATTTGCTGTCAAGGATATGCTCACAGCTTGGTGAATCTGTTTTCTGTCAATGATTTGATCAATTCATCGTGGGTGTCTTTTATGTGATAAATGTGTGGCAGGTAAATATTCTGGCTTCCGCTTGAGTTGATTAAATCATGGTGGATACTTTTTCTTTCAAAGATTTGATCAAAGTGTAGTGGAATTATTTTCTGTCAACGATTTTATCAGAGTGTGTTGGGTGTATTTTCTATCAATGATTTGGATCAGTGCGTGGTGAATACATTTTCTGTCAACGATTTGATCAAGGCGTAGTTGATATAACCTGAGATATGTAGATATTCTATTCTTTTGGCAGAAAGTGAAGATGAACTACAAAGACTATTAGATCAAGTCGATAAATCAAGTAATGAATATGCACGATATAAACATGTTAAAAAAACAATGCTTATCAGCAAATTCACAGAAGAACAAAAGCTAAACATAAATATACATGGAGAGAAACTACAAGTAGAGACATCAATATCTTGGACACATAACCACAAATGATGGCAGATGTGAGACATAACTTTCAATGACATGAGGAAAATATTGAGAGTCCTAGTCATTAAAATGTTAAATTGTGATTTTTTTGGTAGCCGTTTCAGTTCATGTGCCTGTTGAACTTCTAACGAATCAGTGAATGTGCCTGATATGTTTCTTTAACTGCTTGAATACATTTTGATCGTATTCGTCTCATTGGAGATTTTATTTCATGTGATTATTTTCTGTGATTTATAATTTTATGTAATACAATAGGCTGTACAGCAGTTTTGCTAGCAATTACGTTTTTATTGTGAGCTGTGTTCAAATCAATTCATCAAAACAAAAATTATGGACTTCACCAATTTACCTAACGCAATTACTTTAAATGAACAACAACTTGAAAAAGTACACAAATTTTCCTATCTAGGAAGCAAATTAACAATCGACGGTGATGTCATGGCAGAAATTACAACTCGCATTGCACTAGCATCAAGTGCCTTTAACAGACAGTGTAATATCTGGAGGTCAAAGGCAATCAGCCCACGCACGAAAATACGGTTAATTCCTGCGTTATTCCGGTGCTATCATATGGATGTGAGAGCTGGTAAAGCTCTTTATCTGCAGAAAAGAAGTTACTGAGTTTCGAGAACAAATGACTTCGTTGGATAACTAACACCCATTTGAGTGAATTCAAATCGAATGATAAAATCAGAGAAGAGACACATCAAAATTTCATCACAGATGATATCAGAAAACGCCGATGGTCCTACATCGGGCATGTCCTACGTGCAGACATCAATAGAATACACCACCAATCTCTTGAATGGATACCTACAGGCAAAAGAGATAGGGGTAGACCAAAAGAAACACTCAGAAGAACAAAACTTAGAGAAAGTAAAACAATCAATATTCATACTATTCAAGAACTGCACAGAATAGCTCTGAACAGACAGAATTGGAGAGATCTTACCTCTGTCATATGTGCTAACTTCAGCGCAAAAGGAAAATGAATGAAATGAATGAATGTGTACAGTTTTCTCTTACCAAAATTTGTACGCAGCTTTTCTTCAACTATAGAAAGCGATAGTGTAAGTGATTTATAATGCATATTTTGAAGTTTAAAAAAATCAACTAACGAGGTTTGTTGTTTTACATTTGACATGTTGATATACTTGTTATGTTTGCACTCGAACTTACAATGTTTAAACGTTGTTCATTAGACACATCAATCTCATCTTGTAAAGAAATGCTAAATTGATTGGAATGCATTGAAAGATCAGAAATTTTAGTAATCATTTAATTTCTGGACTTAGTACTCAAATGTTATGTGCTGCCATACAATTTTGGTGAATAATCAATTAATCAAGTGCCATGCCGACTGGCGTAGGCGATCATGTTTCTCCACGACTCTCTGTCTCTTGTGTTGTCAATAAGCTCGGTTGGTGAGCTTCTACCGTGCCACAATACAAGTCCATCTAGTAACTTTTCTCTTTGTTGACCTCTATTTCTTCTCCCTTTGATATTTCCAGTGATTATATTAAGTGTTCAAACTGTGTTCTTCTCAGTACATGCCCTAGAAACCTTGACTGTCTGTCTCTAATGTTTGATATGATTGATCTTTTTACGCCAGCATCAATGAGAACCTCTGCATTAGTTTTCTTGGCTGCCCATGGTATTTTCATCATTCTTCTCAGAAACCACATTTCTGTAGCCTCTAATTCACTTTGAATTTTCTTGTTTATAGTCCATGCTTCACATCCATAAAAAAGAATCGGTTCGATATAACATCTCAGCACTCGAATTCGGGTCTGCATTGATAGACTTCCATTGGAATACTGATTTGGCTTGTGCTGTTCGGCTCTTTATCTCACTTGAGCATCTACCTTCTGATGTTAACAGGGTGCCAAGATATTTCACTTTTTCAACTTGTACCAATTTTGTGTTATTTATTATTATGTTGCATCTTGGTGGTGTATGTCTCTTTGATACAAAAATTATTTCTGTTTTCTTCTTGTTTAAACTGAGGCCTTTGTTTTCAATTTCCTTCACTACTTTATCTAATAGGGCTTGCAGTTCTTGTTCGCTTCCTGAGATCAGTATTGTTTCATCAGCATATCTCAAGTTATTTATATTGTATCCTCCCACTTTTATTCCTGACATATCTTCTATATTTCGCATAATGTATTCTGTATATAGGGAGAAAAGGTCCGGTGACATTACACAACCTTGCCTGACACCCATTTCTATCTTTTGAAATCTAACTATAGTGTTGTTAACTCTTACCGCAGCCGTTTGTTTCCAATACATATTTCTTACTATTCCCTAGATCTTTCCCATCAACGTTAATACTTTCTAGCAATTTTATAATCTCTGAATGCTTCACCTTGTCAAATGCTTTGCTGTAATCTATGAAGCACAGATAAAGGTCTTGCTGTACTTCTATGGCCCTCTCCATTAATGTTCTTACTATATATAGGGCATTTCTTGTGCCTTTTCCTTCTACGAATCCGCATTGTTCGTCTCCTATCTCTGGTTTTATTTTTCCTCTTATACGCCTCATTATTATGCGCAGTAGAATCTTGGTCATCTGACTCATTAGACTAATTGTTCTGTGGTCTTCGCAATCTACTGCACCATGCTTCTTTGGTAGGGCTATGAAAATTGATTGTACCAAATCCGATGGAATATAGCCACTGTTGTAGATGTCATTTAACATTTTGGTGATAATTTCAAGACCATAATCTCCCAGGGTTCTAATTCTTCTTTTGTAATCTTGTCTGGACCCGATGATTTGTTGTTTTTTAAGTGTTGTATGGCTTCCTTTACTTCTGCTTTTAAAATATGCGGACCTTCATTGTTATAATTTAAGTTAATATCATTTCTGTTATCTTCGTACAATTCTTTAATATATCCTTCCCATCTGTGCATGAATTCATTTTCTCCTATTAGTATGTGTCCCTGCTTAGATTTCAGGCACCCAGTCTTGTGAGCCTGCCCTCTGCCTGTTAATTTCTTTATTTGTAAATGTGTATCACTTGTATTTCTATGATAATTTTCTATTTCACTGCACTTTGCGTTTAACCAATCCTCTTTAGCCTTGCTGCACTTATGTTTAATTTCTTTGTTCATCTTGTTGTATTCTTCGATGTTATTCTTCATCTGACTTCCTTTCTTCATCATATTCAAAATATCTTCTGTCATCCAGTCTTTCTTATTGATATGTTTCTTAGGTGGCAGGATCTCTTTAGATGTTTGCTGCAATGATTCTTTTAAAATAGTCCACTGTTCTTCAATGGTTTCTATTTTTTTCTATTGCATTGTACCTATTTTGAATTGTTATGTTATATTGTTCTTGTAATTCTATATTCTTTGTCAGCATATTCACATTAGGTTTGTTATCTGCCCTTGTAGTTTTTAATCTTTTTAACCTAATATTAATCTTTCCCACAACTGGACCATGATCACTGTTGGAATCAGCACTTGGACGTGTCTTAACAGACTTCATTGAATTTCGGAATCTTTTATTTATTATGATGTAATCTA
The DNA here is from genome assembly GCA_034231615.1 of Meghimatium bilineatum. Classification (NCBI taxonomy): domain Eukaryota; kingdom Metazoa; phylum Mollusca; class Gastropoda; order Stylommatophora; family Philomycidae; genus Meghimatium; species Meghimatium bilineatum. The sequence continues at coordinate 20,995,454 of CM067306.1, read as the reverse complement.
GTTGATTGCGTGTCTTATTATCTGGACTTTTCCATGTCTATAGCCGTCTTGGGTGATGAGAAAAGAATGTATTTCCTATCACCATATTATTATTTCTGGCCCAGTCTACTAGGACCTCACCTCTTTCGTTTCTAGTGCCTAATCCAAATCTGCCAGTAACATCCTCGTCTTGGCTGTCTCCTACCTTAGCATTCATATCACCCATGACAATATTTACTTCGTGTTGTTTGCATTATTTCATAGCTGTGTTCAAGTCCTTGTAGAATTGTTGTATGTCCTCTTCTGTACTCTCTGATGTTGGTGCATAAAATTGGATGATATTTATATTAATAGGCTGCCCCTTTAGTTTTACTAATAGAACTATGTCTGATATATTCCAGAATCCTATAACAGATCTCGCACTCTGCTTGTCTAATATTACTCCCACGCTGTTCCTATGTTGTTCTCCTCCTGAATATACAAGGTGAATAATACAAGCACATAGACACAATATCGCTTAGAGACAGAGTGAGAAATGAGGACATTAGACAAATAACCGGCACCGCCACAATCCTAGAGTATTTTAAGAGGCAACAGATCAAATGGTTTGCACACATTAGCAGACTACCACCAGGCAGCTTACCACAGCAAGCTATGCTACACAGATATAGTGAAGGCAGACCCAGATGCCGACCACGAAAACGATGGACCACCGAAATAAAAGAGGTGACAAATTTCACAATATACACAATCACGAGGGCCATCTCCAGAGAACTCTTCTACCCCTGACGCTGAAAGGCAATAAAGGGTTTAGCGAATAGATAGATAGAATGCAAGCACACACTACAATCATTCATACAAACATCAGGATTAAAATCACACCACACATATGTAGATCTGTCTCCAATTTGTTGTGTTATCTTTAGCGATTGTTCTAAATGTGTGAGATTAATGTATTCAATTGTATACACATGCTTCATGCACATACTTTCTGAAATTTATTGTACATATAATTATTCATATTCAAAACATAAATTTAAAAAACATATCATTGACATGGTGTGTATAAAGGACTGGTTTCTTGTAGTGATGTTTTGTTTTTATGTAAGTGATTTCTCTCCATAGCCCCTCATAAGTCTTGAATATTTAAAACATGTTTTCCAAAGTGTGTGCCATCCTTAACCAGACTAATATCATGATGAATGGACATAAGCTTGAAGAGGTGAATACCTTCAAATACCTCGGATCCAGTATATGCAGCGATGGTAAATGCAAAGCAGAACTAAAAATAAGGCTGGAGATGGCTTTAGCGTCCTTGTCAAGGCTAACTGTGATTTGGAAAAGCAACATCAGTGTTGGAGTGAAAATCAAACTGTATAGGTCGCTGGTGCTTTCCGTTGTGTTGTATGGTTGTGAGAGTTGGACACTCACTGCGGACATGGAGAGAAGATTACAGGCTTTCGAGTATAAATGCTACAGAAGAATTCTACGAATTTCCTATAGGGAACATAAGACCAATGTGTACGTAAGAAATAAAGTAGAGATGTGTGCAGGTGTCCAGGAGCCATTGCTTTCAATAGTGAAACGACGAAAACTAGCATGGTTCGGACATGTATGCAGGCACGATTCATTGTCAAAAACAATACTGCAGGGAACTGTCGAGGGTGGAAGAAGCAGAGGAGGACAAATAAAGACATGGACAGACAACATCAAGGAATGGACAGGGCTAGATATTTCCACACTCATCCGCATCGCTGAGGATAGAATTCGCTGGAGGACTCTGTGTGCTGAAGCTTCCAATGTGGTACCCCTACGACCCTGAAGGGTTATGGGTTTTATTGATTGATATTGATTGCCATCCTTATCTCATAATAAAATATATACTGTAGATGAACCTGTAATAGAAAAAAAAACATAATCATGTCAGTACTAGACTAAACACTTTCAATTTGTTATGATGTGAGTGGTGCTTGTTTCAATGCCTATAAATTATTGGTTCCTACTTCATTTGTGTGATGAGATGGTTTCTCATGAAACGTATACCAAGAAGCCTACTATTACCAACATTATGCGTTGCTCTGAGAAGCATCCTACTATATATTCTATTCGCTAAACCATTTGTTGTCTTTCACCGTCAGGGGTAGAAGAGTTATCTGGAGATGGCCCTCGTGTGTGTTGAGTATATTGTGGAGTCTGTCGCTTCTTTTATTTCGGCGGTCCATCGTTTTCGTGGTCGGTCTTTAGATCTGCCTTCATTGTATCTGTGTAGCATAACTTTCTCTGTTATGCTGTCCAATGGTAGTCTGCTGATGTGCACAACCATTTGATATGTTTTCTCTTAAGATATTTCAAGATATATTGGTACCGGTTCTTTGTCTAATGTCCTCATTTCTCACTCTGTGTCTTAGCGATATTCCTAAATAATTTTCAGCAAACCTACCCTCTTCTTGCAGACAGAAAATGTATGAATGGCACATAAAAATGGTAGTGGATGTTTGAAAGGATCTCGTTACAAATAACTTTCGTCTAAAACATTTACGGCAGTAGTAAAATAACGTTACGATATGATAATGTTTATATAAACAACAATTGAGGACTCTAAACATAAATTATTATTTTGATAAAAACATATTTTTCTTACCATGTTTCTTAATTCACATGAAGCCGGCCAATTGCGGAAAAAAAGAATTCAAGTTTGCATCATAAAACAGACCAGTGTCTAAAAAGCAACAGAAAGTCCTAAAAAAAAAATTTGGGGAGCACAAAAAAAACACCAAATATGTTTCTTAAAATAATACAAGATAACACATTTCCAATTAGTAATATTAGTTAATGTGATAAAAAATATTATTCCAGATTTCAGAATCACGGTAAAAAACATTTTTTCTCTCCATTTTATGTGTCTATTTCCTTGTGCATTTAGTGTTGTCAACATGTTTTTGCCAAAAGACACTAGTCTCATGCCAAGAATGCACACACAAAATACTGAGATCCACCCCTCCACCCCTCCCCCTCCAAAAAAACAACCTATAATATTCAAAATATGTTTCACGTTATCATATTGTAGTTTTTGACTATCATGTAATGCTAGGAATATGTTTCATGTTTTCACATTCTAATTCTTGACTATCAGTTCATATTAGAAATATGTTTATTTAAGATCTGCCAAATCCCAGTCAGAAAAGTCTTCTTCAATTTCGTTTGCATTTTCTGGCTGCACTTGTGTTCGGCACGGCACTTGATGATGATGATGACGTGTGCGTCAGATGATGATGATTGAAACAAACTTTTATAAGCATTTTTTAATGTAATTTTTGCAGGATATCCGTAGTAGTTTGTAATCAAAACATCATTTACCATATCTTTTCATTCCATATTAAATGGTCAGAAAATCTTCCAAACTAGTGATGCTCAGTCTATTTCCAATTTTTTATTTTGTAACCCCCATGTGACTGAAAACACATTCCACGTCAGTATTAGAATGAGGGAAAGTAAGCGCAGTTAAAACTAAATATGTAAGACTTTGAAAAGGGTTTTCACCAGTTGCATCCCTGTATGAATCTATTTATGCACACAATGCAAGTGTGTCATAGTTATGTCTCCACTGCAAATGGTTAACTTTTCTCCAATGAAACTCTATGCAAGTGAGAGTATCTGAGTCATGAACAAAATATAGCAGGATCTAATATGCAAAGCTTAATTAGTTGTAGACATTCGCTGTCCTCCGCTTCTTCCACTTTAAACGGTTCCCTGTACGTTGTTTTTGACAAGGAATCATGTCGATATAAATGTCTAAACCATGCAAGTTCCCGTTAATTCACTATTGAAAGAATGGTTCTTGTGGACCTGTATACACCTCTATTTTATTTCTTACGTACACATTTGTCTTATGCTCTGTAAAGAAGATTTGTAAAATGCGTATGTAACGTTTATATTCGAAGGCTTGAAATCGTCTTACTATGTCCGCAGTGAGTGTCCAACTCTCACAAGCAAACAGTACAACGGAAAGCAGTATTGAGTTATACAGTTTGATTCTTCTTCATTCTTGATTAGAAACTGGCCTCATAGCACGTGGGGCATTCCCATAAGTGCTCCGCCCTCTCTTCCAGCAGCCATTCGACTCCATGATTTTTCGAGTCTAATGCCGCAGAAACAGACGTCGACATCAGGGCACAACTCTGGCCCTTGTGACAGGTTTCTTTGTTGTTCCGCCTACTCACGCCGTGCCCGTAACTAGTTCAAGCACAACGTCGGTTGTCGGAACAACATGGCAACTGTTATCGAAGGTTACGACTACGGGATTGTATAGATAATGTGCCATGAAGCTTCTATAAGAAGATAGCCCCAATATAAAGGCATGTCATCTACTAAGGTTTTCTGTTGCATGTTCATATACAGTTTGAGTTTCACCTTAGCACTGATGCTGCTTTTCCAAATTAAGTTTAGCCTTGACATAAAAGCTAAAGCCATCTCTAATATTTTCTTTAATTCTGCTTTGCGTTATCCATCGCTGCATATACTAGATACGATGTATTTGAAGTGGATTACACCCTTCTGGAAATCTTGTAGGGCCATTGTCCTGCTACAACAGAGTCTCAATGGGAGTTGTAGAACGAACGCAAAAGCCTGCCTTCGTTATTCTCCTAATCTCGTTTTTTATAGAGGATGCTATATTTCTACACTAATGCGGATGACAGATCGCGCTCGACAGATCCTTGTCCTGCACTCAATGTTTGGAAAATAGAGGAGGTAACTCATATCTACACTCGATGTTCCTGTGGTGCATCCAAGTATGATGCGCATGACCTCGTTATGCATCCTCTCCATGTGCGTATAGCTAAGTCAGTATTGCAAATACGTATTCACTAACACATAATACCAGAGCCTGGCATAAGGTAATAAGATGTCGCTGCTAATAGTTTGCTGCAGCCATTACACTAATTGTATTCAAGCCTGTCCTGGCTTTAACCTGGTTCTCAGTGAAAGTAGGATTTCCGTCAAATCGCACACCTAGATATTTCTTTTCCTGCGATCTTCCAATGACGCCCGTACACAATTTCACAGCTGGTGTAGGTGTGTTGAAATCATAATTGTTCAGAGAACCACATTACTGATGCTTTAGTTGGGTTGACTAGTTCTGCTTAAAAACACCACCTGCCTAAGCGACAAGCGATCTTGTTCTATCTGAAGGTCTCCAGTCACGTGGTTCCCTGACGCTATACTAAAATGTCAGCATATGTGATTAAGTCCTGCCACTTCCCGTGATATGTTAATCTGTTATTCTCACAGTATTGGGATTAAATTGTACACACATTAATAAGTGTCAGAAAGCCTCAATACTACAATGACCAAATTAGAGCTACTTCTATCTATCTATACGCTGTGGCCCTTGTTTGCCTTGCGGCGTCAGTGGTGGAAGAGTTCTCTGGAGATGGCTTTCTTGTGTGCTGTTTGTAAGCCTGTTCCTGGTCGTCTCCTGAGCACACTCTTCATTTTCTATGAGCAGTGTCTTTCGTCGCTGTCCATTTGCTATATCTACTTGTAAACATAAATAAAACAAAAACATAAAAAGGTTAGTGCCGAAATCGGATGTGCTAGGCCTACAAGGCGCATAACGGTGGCACAACGTAACCACGCTCCCGGCGGAAATCGCACGGATATCCGTGATGGTTACAATGGAGCGAACACAAAACAAACAAACATAAAAAGGTTGCTTTAGATGTGACATAAGTAAATGAACAATATTATTTTGCATTCGTTCTCAAACTCCTGCAGATCAGCAAGATGTAGTTCGGAGAACGGAAAGCGTTGTGTCATGGTTTACAGCATTGCTGCGACATCTGCACCTTTCGGCCTGACACATCCGACTTCAGCATGGCTTTGGGTCACTGACCCTATATGAGATGGGACAGCCAACTCCATCCCATAACCTCCTTAGTCGCTTTTTACGACATGCGTGGAAGGTAAACAGTGTTGCTATTCATTGCTCCCCTTTCGGGCTCCGGCAACACACGGGCGAATGAACAATATAATATAGAAGAATCGAGGTTTTATTAAGAAAGAAAAGTGAATGTTAAAGTCTTGACTAAAATCGCATCCTTTATTAGGGATGCGATGTGATCGAAGACGGTAGTCGTGGTGACTCAAGGTGTGAGGCGATTGGGTGCCATCTGAGCGAATCTGGTTCTTCTTCTTCTTCTTCTGCGTTCATTCTCAAACTCCTGCTGGATCTCTATTGCAGTAGGACAATGGCCCTATTAGATTTCCAGCAGGATATAGTCCAGAGAATGGAAATGCGTTGTGTCGCAGTTTTATTTGCGACAATGGCCCGACACATCCGTCTTCGGCGGGGAATCTGGTTCGAATCCTGTTTGCTGCATGATTTTTCTATATTAATAAATCGTCGATGCTTCTATAGCATATTATTAATTCACCCCTACACTCAACATCAAGTCTTGATACGATCATTCAGTTGGAATAGACAATAGATACCTGACTATACATTTATCATCTGGCTATGACTCCACTGACAGTTTTATGGTAACAAAAACATCAAAACAGTTTGAGAATCGGTAAACAAGTTTTAAATCACAATAGTTTTGACTAACACTTCAAACAGACGTGTTGTATACAATAGTGTATTGTGACCTAGTTGGTGTCGAGTGCCTCCTTATTAATGTTGTTGGTAAGCTGTTAATTTCTTATATTGACACGCCTTGGCACTTGATTCTAACAATACAACATTATTATTTTGGCAGGGAATTTGTGATACTTGGGAATTTATGTACTTTATTACGACATCCAATGAAAATCCCGGGAAAAGTCTAAGTGCGTCACTTTAGAAAGAGTGTTCCAAATAAGTCCTTAGGACCCTAATTGTCGAGGAACACGAGTGACCTCAAACACTCACAACGTAAAGCATAGAAAAAGATTCAGTTTCTGTTATGAAATGGCCTCAGAGTACAACAACCATTATAGAGTATATACTTAGATAACATATATGACACAACAATAAAAAAATACACACTTTGTAATGTGACTAGGTAGCAAGTCAATTGACAATGGATTGTCAAACGAACTGACTGTCCCTCACACAAGTGGAAGCATCATGCATCATGTATGTTTATATTATAAACACTCGCCTGTCACTTGGCTCATGCTAGATATTGACACAACCGGACATGCACTAAATTTCACGGGATAAAATAATCAAATAGGCGACAGTTTACCAACGTGTAGGATTGACGTGCTCTTGACGTAGATTTCAGTACAGGAAGTGCCCAACAGGATGATTGAATCTCTTGCTAGTTTCTTCCAGGAAACACAACAAAAGGAGGAAGTAGATCAACAGAATGAATGATTATTGGATGTCCTACAGTACACAATTCCAACTAAATCCAGTAAAATGTAAAGGGAAAAAAGCCAAAGAAAGAAAGACAATTAAACATATTAACACAGAACGAAACAAACTACTATATAAACCAATTTGGAACCAAACCGTTTTCTCCAAGTAAAAGAATTGGAAGTTGGTTTTGATCAATAGAAATTGAGGAATACAAATTTTTTGATTTGAAATAACTTTTTGTGTTGATCATTTTGACACAGTCAGGTGCCTAAGTAGTAGATGCAACATCTGCGCCTGTGCCACAAATACTGGTTCCTCTCCAACACCACTTTCACTATAGAAGCAGGTTTTACATATATCAACCATCTAACGTCATCTATGCCATCATTTATATGACATCTTGACATGGAAAAGAGAGTTAATATTAGAAAGTTTGACATCTTGGCATAACAAAGAGAGTTAATATTAGAAAGTTTGACATCTTGGCATAACAAAGCGAGTTAATATTAGAAAGTTTAACATCTTGGCATAACAAAGCGAGTTAATATTAGAAAGTTTGACATCATGGCATAACAAAGAGATTTAATATTAGAAAGTTTAACAACTTGGCATAACAAAGAGTGAACAAAGATCCTGATAAAAGATTCTGGAAATAAAGAGTTTTGGAGATGCGTGATCGTCTAAACCAATCGCCACGGCACTTGATGATATCTAAGCATTCCTGAATACAATATGAGTAGGATTAACGAATCAACCAGAATTGCTTCGCTTTAGTAGTTTATTTGTAGGCAATTGTAGGTTCAGTAGCTTGCCATTCTTTTCTATAAAGTCCGGACACACAACTACTAGCACCACATATAGAACATGGTACCTCGATAATGTGAGATATCTGTGCACCTCCAACAAAGTGCTGGACATGAAATTCCAATCAAAGCAGAATTTAAATCAAACAGTTGTTCACTCTAATGCTGGTTGCAGCAAATCTTTATAATGTACATCATGTCAAGCAAGGGTTCGCACTAGGGATGTTTCCTATATCGTACATATAGGGCTCGCACTAGGGATATCTTCTATAACAGCCTTAATAGGGATGTCACTAGGTATATCACCTATAACAGGCTTAATAGGGCTCGCACTAGGGATATCTCCTATATCTGATTCAATATGGTTCTCACTAGGGATATCTCCTATATCTTACGTATTGAGTACCCACTAAGGATCTATTTTTTTTTATCTAGCTATATAGAGATACCGAAGAAACCAGGGACCACCGAATGTGAAGAACACCGTACAATCAGCCTCATGAGGCAAATAACCAAAATACTTCTCAGAATCATCATGAAGAGAGTGAGAAACAAAATAAAATCAGAAATAAGTCCAGAACAATGTGGCTTTGTAGAAGGCAAAGGTACCAACAAAGCTATTTATATATTGAGAACACTAATAGAGAGGTCTATAGAGGTAAAAACAGATCTGTACCTCTGTTTTATAGACTACACTAAAGCATTTGACAAAGTTAAACATAGCGAAATTATACACATGCTAGAGAGGCTGAACATTGACAGCAAGGATTTAAGAATAATCAAGAACATGTACTGGCAACAAACAGCAGCCATAAGAGTAGGAAATCAATTTGGCCCTTTTCAACAAATAAAACAAGGAGTCAGACAGGGATGCGTGCTTTCACCAGACCTGTTCTCTTTATACAGTGAAAACATATTGCGTGCAATAGTAGATATCCCAGGAATATCAGTGGGAGGACATAACATAAATAATTTGAGATATGCGGATCACACTGTTCTGATTGCAAAAAGTGAGGAAGACCTTCAAAATTTAATTAAAGTAGTAGTCACAGAAAGTAAAGAGAAAGGCCTCTTCCTCAATATTAAGAAAACAGAAGTAATGGTTATTTCAAAGAAACAAAATAACACACCTTGCAAGATCATAGTGAATGATATAGTATTAAAACAGGTCCACCAATTCAAATATCTAGGTACAATTATAACAGCAGATGGAAGAAGTTCAACAGAAATAAGATGCAGAATAGGACAGACAAAAACAATATTCAGAAAAATGATAAACATACTGTGTAATAAGACCTTGTCATTAGAGGTGAGAAAGAGAGTTCTGCAGTGCTATATAACCCCTATACTAACATATGGGTGCGAGTCTTGGACAATAAACAAACTGGAAAGTGGGAGATTGGAGGCAAAGGAGATGTGGTTCTACAGAAGAATGCTGAAAATACCATGGACTGCCTGAAAAACTAATGTAGAGGTGTTGAAAGAGCTAAATGCGAAACGGACCTTAATCAATAATATAAGAAAAATGCAATCGTCTTTTTTTGGCCACTTCATGAGACAGGCAGGTTTAGAGAACATAATCACAACAGGCAAGATTGAAGGCACCAGACACAGAGGGCGACAACATGAGAAAATTTTAGACTTTTGACAACCTGGCACGGCAAGGAAACAACAACCACTTTGATACATAATACTGTGGACAGAGATCTGTGGAGAGCCATGACCGCCTACGCCACCCGGCATGTCACCTGATGATGATGATGATGATGATAGAGATGGCATGAGGGATGTATTCTATACCTGACGCTGAAAGGCAAAACAGAAAACGTGAAACGCAGCAAGAAATGAAGAAGGAATATAGAATAGGATGAAGTCTGAGCAAACAGAAAAAAAAACGCAACCGACGCAATGGAGGGTTTTTACATGTCTATAAATATAACTACTTGCAACAACACGAGGAAACTATTACAAATTGGTAACACATCCTGTACAGGATGTTGCTGTGACTTTGGTCAGTAAAAAAGACCTGTTTGCAGAATTAATTAAGACTATATCCGCTACGTTTTTCATTATTCTCATGCTTCCAGCTGGGCACTATCTATATATACTTGGAGTTGCATGTCAAAAATAGCTAAGCCTGACCAATTAAATACACGGAAATAATACAAAATGGTCATTCTAGATCATGTTTGCGTTTTCTGCGCACGTCTACTATACTGTCGAATGTCCACGAAATAGCCATCACCCAGAATATTTTGGCTGTAGTGATTTTCTTGGCAGTATTTACGAATAGTAGTTTGCCATTGCTGCCTGAACGGTTGGATTCACAATTGTCTGTTGTGGGTTCGAATCCGGTACCTTATACGTCATAGACGCGTTTTGTACCTCAGAGTCAGTTGGAAACTATTAACATGGAAGATTTTCACAAACTAAAAATATGAATGATAAAATGCTACATCCACTTTACATTAATATGTGGCTCAGAAACATGGACAATGAAAAAACAGTTAGAAGATATAATTCATATCTTTATGATATGGATACATACATAGAATATGGAAAACTTCATGGAAATAAGAAAACAAACAAGGAGGTTCTAACTACACTTTGTATGAAGAAAAGTGGTTCTAATAACATCCAGTCATACAACATATTTAACAACATAAAACAGGGTTCTAACAACATATTTAACAACATAAAAAGAGATTCTGACAACATATTTAACAACATAAAAAGAGATTCTAACAACATATTTAACAACATAAAAAGAGGTTCCAACAACATATTTAACAACATAAAAAGAGGTTCCAACAACATATTTAACAACATAAAAAGAGGTTCTAACAACATATTTAACAACATAAAAAGAGGTTCTAACTACATATTTAACAACATAAAAAGAGGTTCTAACAACATATTTAACAACATAAAAAGAGGTTCTAACAACATATTTAACATCATATTTAACAACATAAAAAGAGGTTCTAACAACATATTTAACAACATAAAAAGAGGTTCTAACAACATATTTAACAACATAAAAATAGGCTCAAACAACACATCGAATGAAAAACAAGAACTATTAAATGAAATAAAATCAAATAAATATTATATTTTAGACATATTAAAAGACATGCTGATGATCTTATTTGAGGGTAAAGTCGAGGGGAGGCGAACAAGATGTAGACAGATATACAAGGGGGGGGGAGGGAAACATGAGATGGATATGATCATCGCCATCGTGCCGTCTCCGTAACTAAGAATGGCTGCAACGGACATCCACCATCATTTTTCTCTTGCCTTGGTGGTAGACTCCGCTACACGGACAGTATATTCTGTTAGAATGCACCACTAAGACAAAAGGCATAGTCTATTGGAGGCCCTTAGCAGACAACCTTCGTTGCGGAAAGGATCATAATTATACACTGGGTCTTAGGCGGCGCTATGGCATGACCGACTGTAATAGAAGCCATTTTCATAGAATTACCTAGACTTCATTTGTAACGCTTTAATTTATTGCCATGTTTATATTGGTCACTATTTATATACTTTGGCGTCGTCTTGGGTATTTTTGGCATGCGACTCCAATCAAATAAATAATGACCAACAGAAAACGCGACAATAATCAAGAAAAGTAATACTTCAAGGCCTAATTAATTTTGTACAGTGGTCTTCTAAAGGCGTAACCATGGTTATAGTGTTTATACTTTGTTATTGGGATATGTCCATTTAAAAAACAATATGTCCGGCTGGGAAAACTCGTCGTATATAATACAGCAAGACGGCGCCGCGGGACATACGTCCGTGACTGATAAAGAGAAAAGTAAAGGTAGAGTACAAAGCAGATATAGGAATTTCCAAATATGGAGGTATATTCGAATACTAACATTTGATATCTAGTCATAACAAGAAATGTTGGTATTGTGTGTAGGCCTACAGTATGGAGACAAATTCAAGAACAAGAGAGAGAGAGAGAGAGAGAGAGAGAGAGAGAGAGAAGATATATATATAGAGAAGGTGAAGGTAGGTAGGAGATGAGGTCATCTGAATTTCGACCTCGTTAACATCCGCATTTACCAGTCAGTATCTGCCTCTAATTAAGCTGTTATTGGACGAACTTGACACCAGTCATGACCTGCCTCCGGTAAAGACTTGTATACCGAAAGTAAAAATGACATGAAAGGCAGATTTTTATTATTTCCGAGAATTTCATTGGTCGATCTTGACTTTTTGGCATAAGAATCCGAGTGTATAAATAGTTACCAACGAAAATCACGACAACAATCAAAAGCCTAACCTATGAAGGCTTGTTTACTTTCTGTGTAGATGTCTTTACTTCCGTCGGTCTCGCACTAGACAAGGCAATACCAGGAAAACGACAGCTGCTTGTAACAGACAGTTTTGATAAGCATATTCTAGCATGGCTTGTACACAATGTAGGGCCAACCACTTGATGCAGTCGCCATAGAACGACTCACACGTACATGGCATAGATTAGAAGACAGGATAACATTCATAGAGGAGTGTTTATTTTGTCAGTTTGATTCCATGTATTCTGGAATGTGATAATGTTTATATCTATTATAACGGAATAGGTCTATAAACTCTAATGTGCCGGTACAGATCACCTATTAAACTCTAATGTGCCGGTACAGATCATCTATCTAAACTCTAATGTGCTGCCGGTACAGATCATCTATTAGAGTGGAGCTGATTTTCTTATAGTTTAACAATTCTATTAAATCATGCGCTGGAAAGTAGGTATATAGGTCTAACACAGCCGCATTTTTAATAGCTTGCAAGTCTAGCTCATTTTCGTAAAATTCCATTTTCGTTACACCAGTATTTTTATGTGATTAATAACGCGTGATATCTGCCGTCTTTACTTTTCCATATTTATTTTGGTACCTATTTCACGAGGCTGGGTCTATCACTAAGTAGATTGTGCATAAAAAAACATCTCTCATTACCGTGAAAGGTAAAGGTAATATCGTGAATAGCGCATTTATATGCATCCATCTATAGCGCATTCTTGTATAACAAATGTCTCTATTTAACAACACTTTTTAACATCCCCAATTATATTGTATGTACTGTAGGCGTATATAACGAATTTCTGTTATTACATACATATGAAACTGGGCTTCCAAAAAAAGTGGTTGACCTGAATGGATGTTTTCTCTCTGCTGTGTCCGATTATTAGCAGTTGTTTCTTCCCGAAAGTAATGGCAAGTTACGGGAATATTATGCCTAGAAATTTCCAATGGATTTTACGAACTTTATTCTTTAGGATTGTCGCGGTGAGCAGCAGGTAATTCATTCAAATTCTCAACTGACATGCACATCCGATTCATAAATTACTCAAAAACGTTCGACTGCGACCAACATCAGAAACTGTGGGAGATAATGAACAACATGGGATTCCCAAAGCATCTGATTCTTCTTATAGGAGCGTTACTAGGATCAAAAGGCTGCAGTGAAGTTTAAGGGAGATCTCTCAGGGTGGTTTGAGGTACATAGTAAGAGTAAGGCAGGGATGCACACTCTCCCCATACCTGTTCAACATATATGCAGAAAATATAATGAGAAATGTGAGAGAAGACATACACAACGCTGACTACCATGTTATAAACATTGGTGGTTTTGAAACCACGAATTACGCTACGCTAGCGACACGGAGATTCTTTCAAACGATATAAAGGGACTGGATCAGCTGATCACGAACATAAGAAATACAGCCAATCACAAAACTTTTATCTAAACGCACAAACAACAAAAAACATGTCAACAAATATAACTATACACCAACCAAAAATCAGAATAGACAATACATAGATAGAGTGTGTGTAAATATAAATTCGAATACTTAGGGGCAAAACATGATGTGTGTTTTGAATATTGTAATTTGTATGTTTTCTTGATTGCACATCATAACCCCATAGTTTTAATGATAGTCCGTCGTGTTTAGGTGAAATTTTATAAAAATATGTGTTTTACGCAAGTCATCATCATCATCATCAGGTGCCATGCCGACTGGCGTAGACGGTCATGGCTCTCCACAGCTCTCTGTTCACAGTATTATGTATCAAGATCGTTGTTGTTTCCCTAACGTGCCAGGTTGTCAAACTGTCTAATATTTTCTCACGTTGTCGCCCTCTGTCTCTGTTGCCTTCAATTTTGCCTGTTGTGACTATCTTCCCGTAATGAACCATATTTTGTGTAGTATTTACAATTTATGAAAGATAATGAACAAATGTAGTGGCTAATGCTGATTAAATATTTATAATACTCTCTCCATTACTCTTAAAAATTTTCCTTACAAAGTCCTACCAAAAATTCCACAAGGGAGATGATGAAAACCATATCTAGGTAACCCTCCCAAAATGGTTACCCTCTTAATAAAAGGTCGTGTTGCGGTTCTGCTTGTGTCCATGGTTGAAAGAGCTTATTCTTCATAAATATATGTTTGAAAATCATCTTCAAGAAAAACTGTGATTTATAGACATACGCATTGTATACGTGGTTACTGGACGGGTTTGAAACGTGTGCATATGTTGATGTTTTTGTGGTGCGGTAGTTTGTGAACAAGTCCATGAGCAGAGTAGAAATGTCGATATTTTCATTATGTTTGGTAGTTGTTTTCCATGCCAACACATTGACACGGCCTAAATGTATTTACTGTCATTTAGAACCGTTGTTGCGTGTCTTGCAATACCATAGTGGATCCTTGGGACTGGAGTTATTTGATATGTAGTGATGTATAGTTGTTTGACATGTAGTGATGTATAGTTGTTTGACATGTAGTGATGTATAATTGTGTGATATGCAGTGATGTGTAATTGTGTGATATGCAGTGATGTGTAGCAGTATGATATGCAGTGATATGTAATTGTTTAATATTTGTGTTGTTGAGATGTTTGATATGTAGTGATGTGTAGTTGTTTGTTATGCATTGTTATGAAGTGTATGCTATCTGACACTTTCTCAACTCAGCACTTGCATGAATGCGCTCGACAACTGTCTGATTCCATGTTCACATTGCAAGTTCTAGTATCTAGCAGCGTTAGATCTACCCCCCATGAGATGACAAATCATTTCATGTTTCTAGAAATCTATGAACATGTAGGTTTCTAATAAACTTATCATCAAGTCACGCACAAACACGGGTCTCTACTTTTATTTACTTCTCTTCTATTCATCTCATTTCAAGCATGGTGCATTTTTATCTCATATTCTTTGGCCGGTGTCCACGCCTCATTAATTCTATAGATAAGGTGGGGTAGGGGTGGTAAGGGTCGGGTGGGTGGGAGGTAGTGAGTGGTGGTGTTTTGGATGTGTTCAACCCCCCCCTCCCCCACAATTAAGATATCAGAAAATGAATTTCAGTATTAGGAATTTAAACAAAAAGTGAATTCCCCTCCCCCCTCCCTCCCCCCATTTAAAAAATAAAAGGTCATTAA
Organism: Meghimatium bilineatum; assembly: GCA_034231615.1. Taxonomy (NCBI): domain Eukaryota; kingdom Metazoa; phylum Mollusca; class Gastropoda; order Stylommatophora; family Philomycidae; genus Meghimatium; species Meghimatium bilineatum. Next base: position 20,979,867 of record CM067306.1, on the reverse strand, counting down.
ATTTCTCACCAATAAAAGGGAGGTACTCAGAGAGACGAAATCGGGCGATAAACTACGAGGTAGATTCAAAATGTTGGTATATATAAAAAATAGATTCAAAATGTTGGTATATATAAAACAATAGATTCAAAATTCAAGATTGCTATTTGAAGACGACCACGTACTAGTAGCATCATCAGAAGAGCATCTCCAAAGACAAATAGACAGATTACATCAAACATGCCAAACCTTTAACATGAAGATAAACATAGAGAAGATAGAAGTAATGAAGATAGCAAGAACATAAAGAAACACCAACATATATATTGGAACAACAGACTTAAATAAGTGACATAATTCGCATACCTAGGAAGCAATATAACAATAGACGGCAGGAGCAGCATGGAAATACACAATAGATGTAGTAAAGCATACCAAGTCCTAGGGCAAATGACACCAATCTTCAGAAACAAAAATGTAGATTTAAACACCAAACTAACACTATTGACATCAATTATTATACCAACGCTGTGTTACCAATGCTAAACATGGACAACGACAGCACAAGATAAACGTAAAATTGTGACAGCTGAAATTACATGTTTGTGCAGAAACCTAGGAATATCGCTAAGAGACAGAGCGAGAAATGAGGACATTAGACTACAATCAGACAGCATACCACAGTAAGCTAAGCTACACAGATACAATGAAGGCAGACCTGGAGACGGACCACGAAAACGATGGACCGAAATAAAAGAGTGACAAACTCCACAATATACTCAGCACACACGAGGGCCATCTCCAGAAAACTCTTCTACCCCTGACGATGAAAGGCAACAAAGGGTTTAGGGAATAGATAGATATATAGATATGAAAAATATTGGTATATATGTAAAAAATAGATTCAAACAATGATGACATTATATATATATATATATATACAAAGTAGATTGAAACAATGTTCGTTTATATATAAAGTAGATTCAAAATGTTGCTATATATACAGGGCCGGTCTCAGGCCATTACAACCTATGCGGCTGCAGTGGGCCCCGCACTTTCATAAGCCCATAAATTCATATTAGAATGTATTTTATTATCCTCTTCCCTACCCAGTCTGGGCCCCGCGCAATCCGTTTCGAATAGGGCCCCTCAATTGCTAGGGGCGGCCCTGTATATATACAGAGTAGATTTAAAATGTTGGTTTATATACATAGTAGATTCGAAATGTTGATATATATATATATATATATATAGCAGACTTAAAATGTTGGTATATATATATATACAAAGTAGATTCACAATGTTGGTATATATATATACAAAGTAGATTTAAAATGTTGGTATATATACAAAGTAGATTCACAATGTTGGTATAGGCCTATATACAGAGCAGATTTAAAATGTTGGTTTATATACTCGTTTTATTTTTTAATGGCAAGTCAGTTTTTTTCACATTTAGTGTCTGCTGATAAATAACGTTTCTGGCATCTTTGATACGCGCATTGATTTCTTTAGCGTTTTTCATTTGAAGTGAACAATCTGCAAATTCATGTACTTGTATTTAGTGTTTGATGGTTTACCTAGATAAAGCTTACATGTGTTCTTCTTTCTAATTATTGTCAACATTTTTGTTCTGTTAATGATGACAGTGCTGCAGTGGATTAGGCAGGTTTGGTTCTTTTATGCGGGCCGGTAAAGTTGTATTCTAGTAAAATCTTGATCTTCTTCTTCTTGATTACTTATTCTCCTTCTTCCTTGTGTTCTTCATATATTTCTCCTTCTTGTGTTCTTCTTATATTTCTCCTTATTTTTGATTTCATTTTTCTACTGATTCTTATTCTTGGCTTTCTCACTCTATTAATCATTGTATTTTTTTTCTCTTATTTTATACCTCATCGTCATACCTTCCTTTCTTCTATTTCCTCTTTCAAAGGACATGAAGTCAAGACGCGACACTTATAATCTACTAGGCAGCTATCACGAAGCGAGTCCTCTAAAGATTCATATCAAGTTTTCTCATTACACCAACCACCTCTTCTTTACCAAGAGGAGGGGCATGGCCTGAGAGTGAGTAACGTTCCTAGCCCAGACCAAAGTGAGTGTTGAGTGTATCTAGCCAGCTACTCAAGTGTTGAAGTGTATAATCATGTATGCCATACTTAAATCTTGTTTATAACGTTAGCAATGCGCATGTACAGGAAGCGGAAGGACATGCGACACTGAGGAGGAATAGTGTAAAAATAAGATAGTAATAGCATGTTGATTATTTATATTACAGTAGCTATAATATCGTGAATATATGTGGCGCAGTGCTCTAGCCATTTGTCTTGTGTTCATGATATTGTGAGTTAGAAATATGCCCTCAATGTTTGCTTAACATGTGTAGTTTTTTTCTGAGATTCATGGACATTTTCTGCTAAGTTACGGAATTATGTACTCTGAACGATAGTTTTGACAGGTAGCTAGCTACTCGTTTGAGAAGGACGGGGTCCATATGTGAACCTAGAGTGCAATAAATAATATTTTTAAAACTTGGAATTCATCAGAGCTAGAGGGCATTCTGGAGAAATTTGATGTTATTAAATCATTCTTGTGAGAATGTATGGATAATTATATCTTTGTTATAATGTGAAAATGTAGGAGTGATTCATCATCATCAAAGTGCCGTCTCCGCAACGAAGGTTGGCTGCAACGTATCTCCAACATCTACAGTCTCTTGTCTTGGTGGTGCACTCTGCTAGACTGTAACCTGTCCATCGTGTAATGTTACTCTCCCACTTGTATCTCTGCCTACCTCTTGCTCGCTTCCCTTTGACTTTACCCTCAAGTAAGGTCTTCAATAGGGTGTCATGTCTTTTAATGTGTCCAAAGTATTTTATTTGCCTGATCTTTATTTCTCTTAGTAGTTCTTTCTTCATATTAAGTGTCTTTAGCACCTCTTTATTTGTTTTCTTCTCTTTCCATGATGTTCTCCCTATTCTTCTATATACCCACATCTCAAAGGCATCAATTTTGTCTTCTAATTGTTTATTTAGTGTCCATGTTTCTGAGCCATACATTAATATGGAATAGATGTAGCATTTTATAATTCTCATTTTTAACTTGTTTGTAATTTGCTTAGATATTAATAATTTCCTCATGTCATTGAAGGTACTTTTAGCCATTCCTATTCTCCTTCTAACTTCTGTTTCACATCTGCCATCATTTGTGACTATGTGTTCAAGATATTGATACTGTTTTACTTGTTGTAGTTTCTCTCCCTGTATGTTTATGTTTACCTCCTGTTCTTCTGTGTTTTTGCTGATTATCATGGTTTTTGTTTTTTTAATGTTTATATCCAGTCCATATTCATTACTTGATTTATTGACTTGATCTATTAGTCTTTGTAGTTCATGTTCACTTTCTGCTAAAAGAACAGTGTCATCTGCATATCTAATGTTGTTTATTATTTTCCCATTGATCTTGAGTCCTGGTATTTCTTCTATATTTTTAAAGATATTCTCTCTGTAGATATTAAATAGGCTTGGTGATAAAATGCATCCTTGTCTTACCCCTCTTCTTATTTCTATGTATGGAGAGTAGCTGTTTTCACACCTTATTGATGCAGTTTGTTCCCAATATATATTTCTAATCAGCCTGATGTCTTTTCCATCTATGCCTATTGGTTTAGGAGTGATTAGATCACTGTTAAAATATGACAATGTAGGGCTAATTAGATCATTCTTATAATTTGAGAATGTAGGGGTAATGAAATCATTGTTACAAATGTGAAAATGTATTGGTATGAGATCATTTTTATATTGTGAAAATGTAGGTGTAATTAAATTATTGCTATAACGTGAAACTGTAGGGGTAATTAAATCATTGTGAAAATGTGAAAATGTAGAGACAATTAGATCATTGTTATAGTGTGACAATGTGGGGGTAATTAAATCATTACTATAATATGAAAATCTATCTATTCACTAAACCCTTTGTTGCCTTTCAGCGTCAGGGGTAGAAGAGTTTTCTGGAGATGGCCCGCGTGTGTGCTGAGTATATTTTGGTGGAATTTGTCGCTTCTTTTATTTCGGTGGTCTATCGTTTTCGTGGTCGGCCTCTAGGTCGGCCTTCACTGTATCTGTGTAGCATAGCTTGCTGTGGTATGCTGTCTGGTGGTAGTCTGCTGATGTTTGCAAACCATTTGATCTGTTGTCTCTTAATATATTTCAAGATTAGAGTGGTGAAGGTTCTTTGTCTAATGTCCTCATTCCTCACTCAGTCTCTTAGCTATATTCCTAGGATTCTGCGTAAGCATGACATTTCTGATGTCACAAGTTTACGTTTGTCTTGTGCTGTCGTTGCCCATGTTTAGCATTGGTAACACAGCGTTGGCATAATACTAGTTTTGAATAGTGTTATCCGCTGTAGACGGATGTGTCGGACTATTGACGCAAATAAAACGGCGACACAACGCATTTATATTCTCCGGACTACATCCTGCTAAATATCTAGTTGGACCATGGTCCTGCTGCAAGAAGATCCAGCGGGAGTTTGAGAATGAACACTGAAGAAGAAGAATAGTTTTATTTTGGTGTTTAAATCTATAGTTTTGTTTCTGAAGATTGGTCTCAGTTGCTCTAGGGCTTGGTATGCTTTACTACATCTATTGTGTATTTCTGTGCTGCTCTTGCTGTCCTATTACTTCTTAGGTATGTGAATTCAGTCACTTTATATGAAAATGTGAAAATGTAGGGGTAATTAGATCATTGTTATACTGGGAAAATAATGTCGTTTGTTCTTCTGAGTTCGATCTTATTATAGCCGTCGTTTGAAAGCGATTATGGCAACAGTTTCAGACTTGTTCTGTTGGATATCTCTAGTGTGTGCGTAGATCACTCAAACGTCCATTTCTGGCATAGAATCTCCTGCCACATTTTGGACACCTATGATCAGGTTTGAGTGTTTGTGCGTTTGTTGTTATGTGTTTTCGGGCAGCACATTTTTTCGTGGCTTTGAGATTTCATGTTTTTTCGACGATGCAAGCACCTTTGTCAGTGTTGCCACGCCAACATTGTGTGATTCTGAGTTCGCTTAAACTTACGCAGACCAACAGTGTGAAGTCAGGAGAACGGCATGAACTTTATCATAATTTACAGCTTAGTTGCGATATTTGCGACTTCCATCCTGATACACCCGACTTCAGTATGGCTTCTGAGTCACTTTGACTCTATATGAGATGCGACAGTCAACTTCACTCTAGAAAAGCTTAGTCAATTCTTGCGACATGCTTGGGAGCGGGCAATGTTTCTATGTGTTTGCTCCCCTATTGTGCGATTTCAACTCACTGGCTAAAAATAGTGTGAAATTTACTGAAAAATCACAACAGCTAGATAGCCAATAATATTTTGAAGTAGTTTGATTATTTTTATTGTAATACAGTAATTAGAAAGTTTAAAGAAAGGAAAAGCCCCAGCTAATGACAGTTTAACAACAGAAATGATACAAGTAGGTGCCGAGGCCGGAGGCAGGTGCAAACACTGTTGCAAAATATGGGATGGCATGACATGTCTGAGGAATGGAAAATATTATTATATATATCCCTCCTCAAAAATGGCGACCTTTAGATTTGCTTAAATTACCGAAATATAGCTCTTATAATTCAAGGAAGTAAAATAATGCTAAACATCATAATGGAAAGAATCAAACTAAAGTTAGAAATGGAAATAAATGAAACACAAGCCGGATTCAGATCGGGGAGAGGAACATGGGATCACATCCTTAACACGAGGTTTATCATAGAAAAGTGTAGGGAATTCTCAACTGATCTGCTCATGTGCTTCATAGATTACTCAAAAGCGTTCGACGGCGTCCAATACAAGAAACTATGGTAGATAATGAACAACATTTGTTTCCCAGGACATCTAACTATCTAATAGAAAAGATTTACGAAGATCAAAAGGCTGCAGTTAAGTTAGAGGGCGATCTCTCAGAGTGGTTTGTGGCAAGGATACACACTCTCCCCATAGCTGTTTAACATTTACGCAGAAAATATGAAGAGTGTGGGAGAAGACATAAAAAGTAAAGTAACCCATAGCATTTATTAATGCCGTAGGGGTGTGAGATGTTAGCGATCTCACATTTCACAGGCTCTGCAAATGAGGGCGGTAGCCATCTCCTCTCCCTCGCAGTCTTTACTTCCCGGATTAATCCGGTACCCATTTAAGGCTAGGTTGACCTGAAAACATTTCCGCCTCAGCTGGGGAATGAACCCAGGACCACTCATATGCGAAGCCAGTGCGCTAACCACTGCGCTAACGCGGCTCCCCAATATGTCTTATTTATGGAGAAGACATAAATAACACTGACTACCACACATTAAACATTTGTGGTTTTGAAATCCTTGAACTACACTGCACAGACGAAACAGTGATTATTCCAAATGGAAAAAATTTCAAGAACACAAAGAAATACAGCAAATCACAAAACTCAATTTTAAACCCGCAAAAAAAACAAAAATGTCAACAGATATAACAACACAACAACCAAAAATTTGAATAGATAATACCGAGATAAAATGTGTGGATAAATTTTAATACTTAGGAGCAAAAACGATACAGGATACTGCAAGAGGGAGATAAGAAAGAGATTGACAATGACATATTCTAAAATCAGAAATTTGGTGGGGGGCACCTGGGATGAGTAGAAAGGGCAGCGCAACTGGGAAAGGAGAAAGGGCAGACCATGAAGAAGATGAACTGACGACATTAATGATAACATGAATACATGAAAATGATCACGGAAGGGAGTGGGGCCTTTGCAATTACTACGAATAGCATGATCATGGAGACTGTGGCGGTGACCAGGGCATTTTAGTGGGTATGCACAAAGAAAGTAAAGCAGGTCTGCATTTTGAGTGACTCTATGAGTATGATTAGAAAGGCACAAGTGGGTCTCCTCCGCGAACAGTAGATTGAGGTTTTGAGAAAGGCGAGGCTGAAGGTGGTTACATTTATTTTCGTGCCGGGGCATGTGGGTGTTCGAGGCAATAAAAGAGTAGATCAACTGGCGTCATGCGCGTTTGTGGCACAGGGCAATAGGGCAATGGATCGTGTTGAAGTTTTGAACTCTCCAAGAGATATAGCACGTGATAGTGATAATAGAGTGGATGATGATTCCTTTTCAAACGCCAGGATTAAAGTCAGGGTTTCGAAATGCGGTGTTGCTAGAATTAAACATTTTGTTGGGCGCAGAAGAATGATGGTCAACCAGCATAGGACCAGTACTGTCAGCAGAATTGTAATGGCGGATACACTTAGGGAGAGATCGGAGCAACTATGGACGCGTCCAGTTTGCAGTGATGATGATCCGACGACTAACTCTGAATACATCGTTAGAAAATGCAAGTCGCATGGCTCAAAACAAAGATGGGTTCAGGGAGTTCATTGGGAAGACAATGTTCTGGAGAGAATACGTCACTAGATGATGATGATGATGATAGTAATTAGATAATTACATTTTTTGCCACGTCAATCTGAGGTTGCTTTTAATTACACATAGTAATTAATATTAAACAGTATCGCAACACATGAGAATCGTTACATGTGAACTGAAGTGTCTGAGAAAACCTGCGATGGTTACTAAATTTCACAAAATAAATAAATAAATTATGAAAAAATATATTATGATGTATTGAGCATATCGAAAGACCGTAAGTAAAATGGTTAAGTCACCTTATGAGAATGAAGCCAAATCAAATACAAATAATAACATAATTTAATAAACCGGACATATAACGGAACGAAAACTGAGTATAGCACCCCTACGCTTAACGGAAAGTGTTGATATTAGAAACCATTATCCACAAGCAGAACGTCTATAGACAAAAAAAGAAATGTGTTACACTGCTTTGAAACAACCTATGTAGTTCATTTTTGTTTATACAAAAGTCACACGTTATTCATTTATTAATACTTGCTGCTTTTATTCAAAATTGAGAATTAAAACAAAACTGAATAATCGGTCGAGAACACTTAGGCTGTATTCTGTTTACTTAAATACTAATATACGTTACTATTTTTAGCAGTGACTATGTTCAGAAATCTGTTCCTCCTAGGTTTCTCATTATTTTAAACACTATCAGATTATATTAACAATAAGCTTTAAATTTCCCGAAGATATCTTAACTGCAATCATTTTATAATATTAATTATCACATCGTTTTCTCATTAAAAAACAAAAACAGATGGACAATTTTTGTGCTCGCCCAATATTAGTTTTAGTGCTTGTCGGATACGTTCTAAATGGGACGATTTAGTTCATGATTGCTACTGATTTACTGAAAAATTTGCTATGCGCAATGAAATATACTGTGACGCACATTGACACTCATTAATTTCATATAGGCCTACACTTCAGACATGTGTCTTAATTTGTATACTTTAATATCCCTTTAAGCATAGGATCTGGACGAGTCCTTGTGTAGGGCCTACTAATACCCATTTGCCACTGATTGGTTGGTTAGACCAAAACATTATTGCCATAGTTAACACTCCTTTCTGCACTCCACAAAAGAACAACATGCGGTAATAACAGTTTAAAAAAAGTAAAGTATTTACAGATCTTTTGTTTGTGTGAGTGAATTGTATTACTTACGTGATTACTTCAATTGATGATTATAACGATGATAATACTTATAATAGTTATAAGAATAGTTATGATCAAGAAAGTAATTGAAATGTTATGTGTAGCGGGAGAAACAATATGGACATTAACAGAGTAGACTGTACTAGCTCGTGACATTATCTATATTCACAGTGAAAAGCCCCTTCAATATTTGAATACTGTAATCAAGATGGCTACCAATACTACACATATGGATAGCACTGTGGAATTGACGACGAATATTTGGTCGTTATCCCCTTTTACCAGAAAATCAACTTCAGAAAATATGCCATCTACAACCGGTAATAAAATAACTACGGGTGTATCTGCTTTCAACAACAATACTGTTGTCTCTGAAATATCTTCTACTGTTGGATTAGATAGTTCGACAACTCTACTGTCACGTGACAATACGACATACTATGACAACCAGTCGTATGGAAATAACGGGACAACATTAAATATATCTGACGAAGAAAGGGATAACTATTTAACTCTCTTGCAAGAACAAACAACTATTATTATGGTGCCTGCAATGATGTATCTTATCATCCTTGCTACAGTTGGACTTATAGGCAATTCCTTGGTTCTGTTTGTTTACTCCAGAAAATTTAAACAGACATCAACACGAATTTTCATTATGGCCATAGCCAGCTTTGATATAGTGACCAACGTTATAGCAATACCAGGTCAGTTCATGTTTGTTACTATTTGATCACTTTCCTTTTAGTTGTGATTTCTTCTTGTCTTATGATTTGAATAGAATTATATATTTTATGAAGTTAGTACGTCCAATTTGTTATGTTTAAGTTGCGAGGTTATTGTGTCTCTTGGTTATTTCTGTGTAGTGATGATATTGTGTCCCATTGGTTACATCTATGTTGTTAATGTGTCTCCTTAGTTACATTTATGTTGTTAATGTGTCTCCTTAGTTACATTTATGTTGTTATTGTGTCTCCTTGGTTACATCTATGTTGTGATGTTGTTTCATTGACTACGTCTATGTTGTGCTGTTGTTGTGTTTTAATTACGCCAATTTATGTTTTATGCTATTTTAAAGTGCATGTTACTGTATATCCTCTTTTTCCCCTCACATTTTCAAATCTTGTTGTATCTCTTTTATTTCGATGCCATCATTTTGTCAACATTTTTCTTCTTATCTTTGCTGGACAGACTTGAAAATATTTTGTGAGCACATTCTTTGTCAATGTTTTTTATAATTCTGCTGGTAGGATTGTATGTCCTTAGAGTATTTAGAAACTCACATCTGGTTTAGTAAAGTTGTAAAGTGTATAATGCTCTATGTTCGTTTGTGAAATTCAGTTAATTTCATGTTTGATTAATCCTATTCTAAACAAGTACAGTGTGTAGTCTAAGATTATGCTATTTAAATATATTTATTTCGACAATTTTCCAGTAATCCAGCGATTTCGGTAATTCTTCGAGATTTTACAACCTTGGTTTGGTCGTGTGGATACATGGGAGTCTATATACAAATTGCGTTGTCGCGTTTATTTTGCTACACTGTCATGTGACGTATTCTCTCCAGAACGTTGCCTTCCCAATGAACCCCCGGAACCCTTCTGTCTTGGGCGATACGGCATGCATTTTCTAACGACGTATTCGTGTTATCTTTAATCTAGTCAGTCCATCGTCTTTTTGGTCTATCTTTCCTCCTCGTCCAGGTTTTTTACCCTTGCCCTCCATTATTTGCTTTTCTAATCAGTTGTGTCTCTTTTATATGACCAAACAGGTGTGGTTTTCGCTTTGTTATTGTGTTTAGTAACCAACACACCGGAATATTCAATATGTTTATAATATCTGAGTTTCTCTTTTTCTTTCCATGATATTCTAAGTATCCGTCTGCAGCATTTCATCTCAAAGGCGCTGATCTTCTTTGTCGCTGTTTTACTTAGGGTCCATGTTTCACAGCCATATGTTGCAACTGGAAAAATAAAAGTTCGTAGTATTAGCAGTTTCGTTTTTATTTTGTAGTTTTTCCATATGTTTTTCAACAGTGTTATTTTACAATATGCCAATCTCTTCCTTATCTCTGCCATGTAGTCTCCTGCAGCGTTGATGATTGCTCCTAAGTATTCGAATTTATCCACACATTCTATCTCGGTATTATCTATTCTGATTTTTTGTTGTGTTGTTATATCTGTTGACATTTTTGTTTTTGTGCGTTTAAAGATGAGTTTTGTGATTTGCTGTATATCTTTGTGTTTTTTATTAATTGTTCCAATCCCTGTATATCATTTGAAAGAAGCACAGTGTCGTCTGCGTAGCGTAGTTCAGGGATTTCAAAACCACTGATGTTTAAAGCGTGGTAGTCAGCGTTGTGTATGTCTTCTCTTACATTCCTCATTATATTTATTTAGGATTGTCTGGAGATCTAGTAGGAACAATCTCCTGCTGCAAGAGAGATCCAGCAAGAATGTGAGAATGAACGATGAAGAAGATTAATGCAAAAGATTAAGGCCTTGAGAAAAGCAAGTTTGAAAGTAACTACATTTATTTTCGTGCCGGGATATGTGTGTTCGAGGCTATGAAAGAACAGATCAACTGGTGTCATTAGCGCTTGTGGCACAGGGCGATGGAGCAATGGATCCAGATGACGTTGTGAACTCCTTAAGTGATATAGCACGCGAGAGTGAGACGAATGTGGATGTTAATTCCTTTTCAATGTCCAGGAGTAAAAATCAGGGTTTGAAATTCGGTGTTGCTAAAAGCGAACATTTTAGAGGGCGAAGAAGAATGATAGTCAGCAAGCATAGGACCGTTACTGTAAGCAGAAGTGTAATGGCGGAAACACTCAGGGAGAGATCGGAGCAACTATGGACGTGTCCAGTTTGCATTGATGATGATCCGACGATTAACTAACTAAGAATGCAAAAGAGAAACGCGAGCATTATTACAAGTAATATCAGGGTGCAGTTAACAAACGGAGACGCCTTTGTGGTAGTACTAATGTGCTTGAAAAGAAAGCAAGGTATGCAGCATAAGAGTTCTGCTGTTGAGAGTATGTGCTGAAGCATGGACAGGTCGGCAGATACGCGATTGGAGGTGGGTGGGTGTTACCTAAAAATAATTATTGGTCAGATTGCATGTACTTCGTTCTCATTAGATTTTTGGTAATCTCATGTGGGAAATCATTAAAGGGGGACAGGGAGTTAGTTACCCGTCGTTTGGCTAAATTCTTAATACTATAGTGCGTTCATTCTCGTTTACACCTGAATGTGTAATTGTAAAGTTGTTGTGTGCCCTCTTCACACCTCTACCTTTTGTTCTTGTGTCTGCAATTCCTAAAATTTTTATTTTCCTTTTAATCATTTCTTCTATGAGTTGTTCTTCCTTGTCTTTAATGCCGCAGATGCGTTCGAGAAAAACTGTGGGAAACATTAAAAATTTATGGAGTATGCCAACATTTAATTAACGTTTGTAGAAGTCTCTATAACAACAGCAGTTGCACTATAAGAACAGCTGCAGGCTACACAGAGGACTGTGTGATTAGCACAGACGTAAAGCAGGGATGTGTATTATCCCCACTACTTTTTATTACATACATGGACCATATAAACAAAACAGCAAATTCTAATGAAGCAAATGAACTGCTTTTTGCAGATGACCAGGTTTTATTCCACAACAGCATTAAAAACCTGCAAGACCACCTAATCACAATAGACACAGCAGGCAAGCAATTTGGAATGAAAATCAACATAGACAAAACAGAAGTAATGAATATTGCAAGAGAAAAGGAGAACATCAACATACAGATAAATAATAAACAACTAAAACAAGTAGATGAATTCAAATATCTGGGCAGCACATTGAGATATGACAACAAACAAGAAGCAGAAATAAACGCAAAATGTAATAAGGCCTGTCAGATCATTGGTCAATTAACACCTTTACTAAGAAACAAAGATATTACACTAGAAACAAAGAAAGCGCTTTTCAACACCATTTTCTTACCAACATTGTGTTATCAGTGTCAAACTTGGACATTAGATTCTAGAACAATACATAAGATTTAACACCACTGACCCCATCGAGGCCAGAACCTTGAAGTGGTGATGGGGCTTAGTTCAGCCATCAGAGGCTGGAAACTAAGACTGGTCGGGCACTCCCACTCGAGCAGGACCATAGTCCGGCCCAAGTAAGCAGAGTGCTGAAGACGGAGGCAACCAGCCAAAAGGCGCACAGATAATCAGGTTGCCACGCATAAAACACAATGGAAACATGTCTTCATCTAATAAATGTTATGGTGCCTGCCCTGTGGCGGACGTTCAGGCAGGGACGGTGCCGGGCCCTATACCTCGAAGGGGCCCAACCTCAGTTACTGGAAGTCCTTCTCAATTGCCCCGAGGAGCCAGGAGGCAAGGGAATAGAGCTACTGGCCAAACAAACAAACGACCAATAAAAATAATGCACTGGAATGCTGAGGGTGTCAACAGTAAAAGAGATGGATACAGCAAAAAATTGGAACTTGAAAATGTCCTCAGTGAAGAACAAGTTAATATTTGCTGTATCCAAGAAACACACCTCAGCAGCGACATAGCCTTCAAAATCAGAGGCTACCAGTGCTACCGATCTGACCGAAAAGACAGGCGAAAGGGTGGAATTCTGACACTAGTTAAAAACAATATCAGCGCATGTCAGCTGGAAGTATACATGGACGGGGCAGAATACCAGATGCTCCACCTAAAAACAGACAGTGCAGAATTCCATCTCCTGAACTACTACTGCCCAAATGATAAACCATTGGCACTAGACACAATTCCAGATAAAGAAAGGCTTATGGTGTGTGGTGACTTCAACAGCCACTCTCAGAGCTGGGGCTACGATCATATCGACAAGAGAGGTGAGGAACTTGAGAGCTGGCAGGATGAAAATAATCTCATTCTTATTAACCAGCCAGCTGACTCACCAACCTTCTACTCGAGAGCATGGCACACCACCTCTACACCAGACCTGGCATTCTACTCACCAAGCCTGGAATGGAACATCACACGTGTCGTTGGAAAGCAGCTTGGGGGTAGTGACCACAGACCAGTATTTCTGGAAATTCACAATGAATATACCAAGGACAGCAGCACGCTCACTAGGTGGAACTATAAGAGGGCAGACTGGAAAATGTACCAGCATTTAACCAGTGTTCTAGCTAAGGACATGAACTTGGACAAAGACACCAATAGAGCAGTGAGTGAATTTAATAGATGTATACTACATGCTGCTAGTAAAACCATACCCAGGGGGGCACGCAAAAACTACAAACCCTACTGGAATGATGAACTGGAAAAGCTGCAAAATGAGATGGAAACATCTAGAAAGCAGGCTGAGAACAGACCTAGCCAAGAACATCACAACAAATATCAGCAAACAAAGGCTAAATTTCAAAGAGCCAAGTTACAAGCCAGACGGAACAGCTGGAAAGAAAAAACAGAGTCGCTGAACCTAGAAAGAGATACTAGGAAATTATGGAAACTTGTAAAACAACTAAATGATGAAGGTACAGGGAGAAATACCAGGATCACGCTTTATAAAGATAGAAACATTTTAACAGGTAAACATGCAGCTGATTACTTTGCAGATTCCTTTGCAGAAGACAATAACGTCAAAGTCAGCCCAGACAAACAACAGGAGGTTCGAGCGAACCAGCAAAACATTGGACAAGACGAACCTATACCTGAAGTCATGGAGGCACCAATCACAATGAGAGAACTGGAGCATGCAATATCCAAATTGAAAATGAAAAAGTCCCCTGGAGCTGATGGAGTGTCCAATGAAATGATTAGAAACCTGGGAATTGCAGCAAGAGCAAAGCTGCTGCAAATCTTTAACACAAGCTGGTCCACAGGTAATGTACCACAGGCATGGAGAGAAGCAATAATGATACCTCTCCTCAAATCAGGAAAAGATGGCAACACAGTCTCCAACTACAGGCCCATCAGCCTCACAAGCTGTCTATGCAAAACAATGGAACGCATTATCAATCTTAGGATGTAGTGGTACCTTGAAAGTGAAAACCTTCTGGTATCACAGCAAGCAGGTTTCAGACAGTGCTACTCTACTGAAGATCAGGCAACCTACCTCTCCCAAGAGATTGAGGATGCCTTCCAAGATAAGAAACTGGTACTAGCAGCATGGATAGACCTTAGGAAAGCATTTGATAAGGTCTGGAAAGAAGGGCTCCTAAAGAAATTGCGAAATTGCAGGGTTAGCTCAAGAATGTACAAATGGGTAAAAGCATACCTGCATAATAGAAGAGCCAGGGTACAATTAGATGGTCGCAAAAGCAAGAAAGTCCTACTGCGTCATGGAGTCCCCCAGGGAGGAGTCCTGTCACCCACACTTTTCTTGGTTTACATCAATGACCTAGTTGCTGAACTACCACACGGGATCAAAGTGGCAATGTATGCTGACGACCTGGTGATCTGGTGCACGGAAGAACATGCGACAGTGGCCACTAAACAAATACAAAGAGCTATCGATGCCCTAACCTTATGGGCAAATAGATGGTGTGTCAGCATTAACACAGATAAGTGCAGCACTACACTCTTTACCCTCTCACCAAAACAAAAAGCCGGTCATATCAAGATAGACGGAGAGCTCTTGAAAGAAGACAAACAACCAACATACCTCGGAGTTACTTTTGATGATAAGCTGACATGGAAGCAGCACATAAACAAAGCAGCAACAAAAGCCAGGAGGAAGTTAGCTATCCTGAGAAAACTAAGTGGAACCACATGGGGAGCCAGTGGGAATATACTCAGTAAAGTTTACCAGCAAGGCATAAGACCACACCTGGAATATGGTTCAGCTGCGTGGTGTCCTGCATCAAACACCACATTACAAGATCTAGATAAAGTGCAAAACCAGGCACTTAGAATAATGTTGGGAGCAATGAAATCAACACCCATAGCAGAGATGCAGAAAATGGGAAGAATGCAAACACTTGGCGAACGCAGAGACACAAAAGTACTAATTCAAGCGGAAAAGTTTCAGTGTATGCCAAGTCATCCAATGAAGGAAAGATTCCAAAACCTAGCAATGGGGCGACTGAAAAGAAGCAGCTTTATCCATCAAGCTAAACGACTCCGTAGACAACTTACAGACCTACCTGAAGTTGACAGCCCCTTAAGGTCTGTACCAGAACAAACCCCATGGAGTGAAAGGCATGGAATGCCAATATACATTCAGACCCATGTGAAAGGAATACTAAGCGAGGACGAACAGAACAGTGTGCAGCGGAGGACAGTCACCCTCAGTTTCCTGGATGAGGAATATCCACAAGATATATGGGTCAGAGTATACACAGATGGGTCAGCACAGAATGCTGTGAGGAATGGAGGTGCAGGTGTATATATAGAATATCCACACAAGCCTAGAGATACAATCAGAACACCGACAGGAAAATTCTGCAATAATTATGATGCAGAAATCCAGGCAATTACTGTGGCAGCTAAAAAACTGCTGAACTCCAACTCTGACCTACAGCCTGTGGTATTCCTGACAGATGCAAGGTCAGTGCTTCAAGCTCTCCAGTCTGGAAAACTAACAGACTTGAAAAAACTACTTAGCGAATTGTCTTACCAGTATAGGGTAACCATGCAGTGGATACCCTCTCACTGTGGAATACCAGGAAATGAAAAAGCAGACCAACTGGCTAAGGAAGGTGCTGCCGAAGATCAACCAGATATACCAATCACCTACCATCAGAAAAAACAGATGATCAAGTCAATAAGAAAGCCACAAACACCAACACAAGATGACTATCACATTATGAACAGATCAGAACAAGTTATAATTCTACGTCTCAGAACAGGACACAACCGACTCCGCAGTCACATGTATACAAAGTTCAAGATTGGCAACACGGCCATGTGTACATGTGGACAGGCAGTACAGAGTGCCAAACATATACTTCAAGAGTGTTCTGAGCATGAAACGCTGAGGCAGACATATTGGCCAGAGGAAACAACACTGGCATCAAAGCTCTATGGGACACTGTATGAACTACAAAAGACAGTGAGTTTTATTAAGGAGACAGAATTACAGATATAGACATGTTTCAAGTGAACGAAAGAAGAAGAAGAAGAGAAGAACACCACTGAAATGAAATGTGTGAGACGTATGATTGGAGTTAGCTTGAGATACAAAATCAGGAATGAAGCACTAAGGAAACAATTAGGGATCAAACCAACAATAGAATACATCCAGAAACAGCAAGTTAAATGGTACGGCCACATAACCAGACAGAAAGAGCAAAGTATTATCCAAAAAACACTTAACAAACGATACGAAAACAGGAGACCTATTGGACGCCCTCGTAAAAGGTGGATAGATAGTGTATTAGAGACAATCGGAAATATAACAGAAGAGGAGGCACATAGAAGGGCAAAAGACCGTACACTCACTCTCCCCTCAACACCGAAAGGTACATGAGGACAGAAAGAAGAAGAAGAAAGAAGATAGTGCGTTCATAAATAGTTGTCCACCGATATTTACATTTTTCTCTGTAAATACTGAGCGTATAGACTTGATATTTTGCATGAGTGCATCATTTCATAACCACGTTACAGATTTATGATTATTTATCATCTATATTGAGCGGATTTATCGCTGCAGTCGCTACGAATGTCGTTTTTTTTAGGTAGCAACGAATTTATTGTATGTGGGAAATAAATTTTACAGTAATTGCATGTATAGGCGTATCGTACGTCTTTCATAACGTGGGTAAAAATGAGATGTTTCGAGAATAATATGTTTCTTTTGTTGCATTGAGAATATATGTAACAGCATATATAGTTAATAGTGAAACGTTTATGAAATTGTATTATTATTTACGAACTAGTGAATTTAAATAAACGACAACGAACACTGTTCTTACCTTCGTCATCATCATATTTGTCCTAGTGTGATCTATCTCAGTACTAATGTTGTTTTTTTCCGAAATCTTCGACGAACCATTTTCTTAGTGCCATCTACAATTCAAAGAAAATTATACTTGTCCAACTATTATTATTATCAGTCTAGACCTTTCATTTTTCACCTCTTATCAGAAACCTTTCAGTTTGATGTATCTCAGAATGACTGCGTTGTTTTAATATGTGCTCTATTACATTGATGTTATCAAAATTCCATTTCTTCTCGTTTATACCTAGTGTCATGTGACGTATTCCTTCCAGAACGTTGTCTTCCCAATGAACTCTCTGAACCTCTCTCTGTCTTGGGCGATGTGGCTTGCATTTTCTAGCGATGTATTCATGTTTTCTTTAATGTCATCAGTCCATCGTCTTCTTGGTCTGCCCCTTCTCCTCTCCCAGGTACTCTTCCCTCCATTATTTGTCTTTCTAAACAGTTATGTCTCTTTATATGACCAAACAGGCGTAGTTTTCTTTTTGTTATTGTGTTTAGTAACCAACACTCTGGAATATTCAGTGTGTTTATAATATCAGAGTTTCTGATCTTATCCTTCCATGATATTCTAAGTATCTTTCTGTAGCATTTCAGCTCGAAGGCGTTGATCTTCTTTGCCGCTGTTTTACTTAGAGTCCATGTTTCACAGCCGTATGTTGCAACCGGAAAAATAAAAGTTCGTAACATTAGCACTTTCGTTTCTATTTTGTTGTTTTTCCATATGTTTTTCAGCCGTGTTATTTTGCAATATGCCATTGCCAATCTCTTCCTTATTTCTGCCATGCAGTCTCCTGCACCGTTGATGTTTGCTCCTAAGTATTCAAATTTATCCACACACATTTATACCTAGTATTCGTTTATAATCATTTTTATTGTCTATCTATATCTCTATCTATATGTTATGGCCCTTGATTAACTTTCGTTGTTACATGTAGAAGTGTTCTCTGAAGAATTCCTTCTTATGTGCTGCTTGTGAGCTTCATGTCTGTGAATTTGTATTATTTTTTTTGCATGGTCTGCCTCCGAATTCATGTCTTTCCTCTTTCTTTTTGAATTTGATTTTGGAACTACTTTTACTGTTGTATTGTCGTTGTGTACACACATATTTGGTATGGCTCTTGAGTATATTATATTACTTATGTTCTGTTAGTTCTTCTTGTTAATATAAATATTATCGGGTTTCTGCAGTTTAAATAGTTATACTTATACCAGGCATAAACTTTGATATCTATGTGCTTGAGGAATGTGTTTGTTTAAATACGTTTTTCTGAATACACATTTTAATAATTTTGTAGTTGTTGCATGTTTTCTTGTTTATTTCATATCCGAGCTATCCAAATCATCCTTATATTCCATTTCTTTCTGGTTCCAATTGTGCGTGGAAATTTTGTAATACGAATAATTATGCTTATGTATTGTTGTTTATAATATCATTTGTTTTATCAAAAATTTCTCCACTTCTTGTTTTATTCAGAATCCTATGAATAGTAAAGATCGTTAATGGTAATGGGTTGAGTGAAGCGTAAACCATCTTTCTGCCAATATTCTTCTTCCACTTTCAATATATGGTCCTCATATTTAATCCAGAATTCTTTCTTAATGTCGGGGAGCATAGAATATGACATTTTCTGAACATCATTAAGTTTGAAGGTTTTATTTTCCATTGCCGCGGCTCCTTTAATTTTAGCCCAAACAAATTTTATTGGATTTAAATGTGAATGATACGGTGGTCGTCTTATACATCTATGTCAATGCTCCTCTATAATTGTATCAATGTGGAAAGTTTTTCGCTCTGTGTTCATTCTTTACTAACATCAGCAACTCAGGTTTCAAGTGCAGTTCAGTAAATTAAATACTTTATGTTCTAAGCCATATTTTAATGTTTTCCTTGGTAGACGAGGTTGTAGGGATCTTATCTTCACATGCAACTACATTAAGGTAAGAAGCGTTGTCCATAAGCAGACAGGAGGGTCTATCTAACGATGGAAGTACAGTCTTTTCTATCCACTCTCTAAATATATGACCATTCATTTCAGCATTGTAGTCTCGATTATCGGTAGATTTGGAAATGAACATGAGTTCACAATTTTTCAATAGACAATTTTCTTTGCTACCTGCATGTGCCATTATTAATCTTTGACATTTGCTGCTTGGTACATATCTCTTATTATTTCCATCTTTAGATTGCCATTCCTTTTCATTAGTGTGGTGAGCGTTTATCCATGTTTCATCAATATATATTAATATGTTATAATTTTCTTTCCGCATCTCCCTAATTTGTCTCAAATATTTACTTTTCATAGTTACTAAATGAGGATTTTCACAAATGACGCTTCTGCCACATGAATATTTACGGAATGTAAATCCTGAACCCTTTACAGATCTCCATAATCTACTTTTCGAAATGTGAATATCATTGTTCTTTTCTAAATATGTTTTCAATGTCTTTATTGTGGCTGCTTCTTTGCAATCGAAAAGTCTGTGAATTTCTCTCTTAATAATTTCTTTATCGAAACTATCTACAACATTTCTTCTTTCTCTAGTTTCTTTTGGTTTTTAAAAATTATGGTTATCTTCTTGTAACCACTTTGATAGTATTTTGCAGTTTATACCCATGGCGTGCTGTGTTCTTTTTGATGGCTTTGAAAAACTATGAAATAGAGTACCACGTTGCACTTCTTTTGAAAAATATTTGTACAATCTAATAGTTATACTTTTCAGTGAAACGAATTTAACTTTCAAAGGCATGGTTAGATTATGGTTGTAAATGTTGCTTTTATAATACGTTGTAATAATTTACACAAACATGATATGTTGAATACATCATAATAAAAACACGTCGAATATGAAATAAGCCTTTGAGGAAACTGACGTTTAGCTATAATTTTAATATGTAACTATGAAAAAAAAATCTGGTGCTACTTCTTAGTATTTCACACGTTTCTTACCGATATCAACTGTGACCGCGTAAAACAAAACAGAGAACTTGGTAAATGGTACTGTACTGTGACTATTTTTTGTGTGAAAATCAACAAATAAGTATTGTTACCTTAAAAATGATATTCGTAGCGACTTCTGCGCTAAATCCATTCAATCTATGTAATAATTACTAATAGATCTTTAACGTTATTATGAAATAATACACTCATGTAAAATATGAAGCCGATACGCTCAGTAATTACGGAGATAATAGACAATATCGGTGGACAGCTATTGATGAACGCACAAGACGCAAGGAAATGCTGCATGGTTTTCTACGTTATGATAACTGTTGAAAGAAGTTCTTGTACTGTCGTTGCAGTATAGTATGCTCCCTGACTGAGCTGGTATCCCTAGCATTGACATTATTCTGACTTCATTCGTTACGCTTTTAAAAAAATTATTGTCGTGAATTTAGTTGGTCGATATAGGCTATTTTTTACATGCTACTCCATGTATAAAATAGTCACTAACAAAATATACGACAGTAATAATAAACTAAACGACTGAAGTTCTAATTATTTATGTACAGAGGTCTTATACACCGACGGTCTCGGCTGAAGGCAACATTCGTCAGTTACTGGTGACCCAGTGGCTAAGTACATGAGATCACTTAACATGTAAATCCGCTTACTGTGATGATGATTCACAACTCAAATTCCTTTCAATCAAATTCCTTCCTATCGTGACTGTAAATTCATGTTTATAATTGCGAATAAGCTGCACATTAAGGTGCGAAGAACAAAACTTTTACAAATATGGACATATAATCAGAATCTGTCAAACATAACATGGGCACAATTTATACTCAGATGTCAAGTTTATTTCTGTACAAACTTGATGTCAAGTATTGTCAAGTTTATACTCAGATATCAAATTTATACTCAGGCGCCAAGATTAAGCAAATTTAGCTATTCTTTAGCTATTTTTCTATTTTATATACTTTTCTATTTTCTTTAGCTATTCTGACAGGTAGGCATCTGTTCGTCTCGGGGAAGAAACATCTGATTGGTTCGAGGTTCAAAACGATGTCTGACAGGCCTGCAGTTCCTCGTCACATTTGTTTAACTTATTCGCAGTAAAACACCACGCGAGAAAACATATATTATGAACAAATTCAACCTCTTAATCTTGAGGCCATGAAATTCCAGAAATTAGATATACAGACTACAGCGACTTAATATCAATATGTCCCACAGGTATAGAACACATGATTATGTTAGTTAAACATAACAGTTGAGCTCAAAATATGTCCCTCCATGATAAGAAGACAAAACTATTGCATATTTAAAAAAAATTGACTCAACCTACTACAGTCATTGACAAAGAGCAACTAGAAAATTTCAGCATATTTGAATATCTTGAGTCAGCCACTAATATCACTGGAGATTGTTCGGCAGAGATTATCCTCATCATCAGGTGCCATGCCAGCTGGCGTAGGCGGTCATGGCTTTCCACAGCTCTCTGTCCACAGTATTATGTATCAAAGTCGTTGTTGTTTCCTTGCCTTGCCAGGTTGTCAAACTGTCTAATATTTTCTCACGTTGTCGCCCTCTGTCAGCAGAGATCAGGAAATAAGTTTAGCAATTGTTGCCTATTGTATATCCCCGCGTAGCTGTCGTATCTTCCACACTTGTCGTTGAGCGTAGGGATTTGTGAAGGAGATGTAGTCTGCGTTCCATGGCCAGGTGTGTTGCTCTGGTTGAGGTGTAGTCATGTTCATTCAGGATGGTCTTGATGTTGTCTATTCACCTTTTCCTATGTCTGCCGTTGGCTATGTAGGCCTATCCTGATTCCATCGTGTTATTCGCTCTTATGGGAAGTTGATCGATTATCCTCATAAGATGTCCACACTATTTTATGTACTGAATCTCTATATATTCCATGCATGATATGATATCTATTATCTGTCTAATGTTCTCACTGCGCATTTTGTCGAGTCTGGTGACTCCAATAGTCTTCGTTAGACATTTCATTTCGCAAGTTTCAACCTTTCTCTTATGTGTAGATGTTAGTTGCCAAGTGTGGCAGTGGTAGCATAGTGTTGGTATAAAGTTGCTCTTAATCATTTGTTTCTTTACTTCCATGTTGAAATTTGGGTACAACAGCAAAGGTGACAGTTGGTATGTCACAGCATTTGCTTTTTGACATCTTGTTTCTGTCTCTTTATCGAGTAATCCGTCTTCTGTGAAGATACTTTTTAGGTACTTTTACTCTTTGACTTGTTTTAATTTTGTGTTCTCTATTTGGATGTTTAAGTGCTCTGTTGATATCGTTATTTGCATTTTCTGTCTTTTGTGTATTAATCTGCATGTTGTATTTATTGCATATTCTTGATAGTGAGTTGATGTGAGTTTGCAGTTTTTCTTCGTCATCAAATATGATGCTTTGATCGTCAGCGAAAAGCAGTTCATTGAGTTCATTGATAAGTTGTTCATTCTCTGTTTTTCCCCACGTATTTATCTCATTTTGAGTTTCTTTTATAATTCCGTCTATGTAGACGTTGAATAGAATAGGCTATAGCGCACATCCCTGTCTCACTCCTGCTTTTGTTGTGAATGATTCTGATACTCTATCTGTAGTTCTCATCTTGCTTTGCTTTTTTGCATAATGCTTTGATGTTGTGTAGTAGTTGTCCCTTGATTCCGTATATTTCTAGAATTTCCTATAGTATGTCTCTGTTTATTCTGTCGAACGCTTTTTCTTGGTTGACAAAGATTATGATTAGCTGTTTGTCATATTTAATAGCTTTTTCGCTTAATTGCCTAAGGTAAATATTGCAATAGATTTGCAATGGTCCTACACAAAAAAATATAGCAGATTCTTCTTCTTCTTCTTTCGTTCACTTTAAACATGTCTATATCTGTAATTCTGTCTCCTTAATAAAACTCACTGTCTTTTGTAGTTCATACAGTGTCCCATAGAGTTTTGATTCCAGTGTTGTTTCCTCTGGCCAATATGTCTGCCTCAGCGTTTCATGCTCAGAACACTCTTGAAGTATATGTTTGGCACTCTGTGCTGCCTGTCCACATGTACACATGGCTGTGTTGCCAATCTTGAACTTTGTATACATGTGACTGCGGAGTCGGTTGTGTCCTGTTCTGAGACGTAGAATTATAACTTGTTCTGGTCTGTTCATAATATGATAGTCATCTTGTGTTGGTGTTTGTGGCTTTCTTATTGACTTGATCATCTGTTTTTTCTGATGGTAGGTGATTGATATATCTGGTTGGTCTTCGGCAGCACCTTCCTTAGCCAGTTGGTCTGCTTTTTCATTTCCTGGTATTCCACAGTGAGAGGGTATCCTCTAGCAGATGAAAAATGTATGGCTAAGGACAAACAGAAGAACACAGTTACAATTTTTTAAAATCTATAGACCTATGTTTCTATGTTTTATTGGCAACATTTGATTATGAGACGTGGGCAGTGACATCCAAAATGACAAAATTAACATCAACATTTGTAATGAAATGTTATATGAAAGGTAACGTCCTAAGAATATCATTGGCAGAAAGATGCGCCAGCATAGACGTCCTTATAACCTGAACATAGAAGAATACTGGCTCATGAAAACGTTTTAAAAAACCCAAGATGACATATTTTGGACATATACAAAGATACAATGGCTTATAAAGATTAATTATGGAACGAAAAAGTTGTAGGAAAGATAACAAAAGGCATATTAAGACTACTATGGGTTCAAGATATCGAAGACCTTCTGGACGGTAAACACAAAACAAGGAAACTCACAGGGTGTCAGTAAGGATGCAATAGATACGTATGAAAGACTACGAATCCTCAGCTTATTCTCACGTCCATCGTTCATTGTTCTGACACTAGGGATAGAAAATAAACTAACAAAGTTATTAGTGTCTATGACATGGTTAATGTCATGTTTATTAGATTGTCAATAACCTGAGTAATGTCATGTTTATTCCTCCAGGTGAGATCTATGACATGTTCCACATCTGGGATTTTAATAAACCAATGCTATGTAAAACCAGACTGTTCTTCAACGCTTTCACTACCATGGTAGCTGCTATGGTTCTGGTTGCTGTAGCAGTAGTCAGGTAGGCTGTTCGTACTTCTCTTGTCATAATAGGAATAACACATCTCCATCGACCGTGTGTTGCTGAGGCCCGAAAGGGGAGCAAAGAATAGCAACACTGTTGACCTTCCACGCATGTCGTAAAAGGCGACTAAGGAGTTATGGGATGGTAATGGTTGTCCCATCCCATATAGGGTCAGTGACCCAAAGCCATGCTGAAGTCGGATGTGTCAGGCCGAAAGGTGCAGATATCGCAGCAATGCTGTAAACCATGGCGCAACGCATTCCGTTCTCCGGACTACATCCAGTTAATCTGCAGGATTTTGAGAACGAACACAGAAGAAGAAGACACATCTCCATTAACACATAATAAGAATAACACATCTCCATTAACCTAATAAAAGTTTGTGTGCTTGTAATATTTGGAGATTAAAGCCTCTTTAATCAGAGACACGCCTATTTTAACCTGAACCTTGTGTTATCTGGGTGTGTCGGCTATTTATCTAATTGTGATCTTGTGGTCTGAGATAATTGGTCTGAGACCAAATGTTATTTGTGCGTGCAATTATTGCGCATAGTGAGACAGAGACACAGTGTGATAGTTGTCGATATGAGAGTTCATCTGTTTCAGCTTTCCGTGATACATGTTTTTATGTTCTCTAATACTGTTTAGTCGTGACTATCGACATTATTTATAAGACATCTGTACAGAATTAATGAGGACTTCATACTGTACGTTTTTGATTATTGTGTGATTTATTGGTCACTATTTATATACTTGAAGTCTCCTTGGTGATTTTTGGCATGCGATTTCAAGTATACAAATAATGACCAACAAATTCAGGACAATATTAAAAAACTTAACAAATGAAGTCCTCATTAATTCTGTGCAGATGTCTTCTACTGGCGAGGGTCTTGGTTTAGCTCTAGAAAACTCTTATACTGTGTAAATATGTTGTTCAAATGAAACATATATATATATTCACGAAATAATAAACAAACCTACACATTTACAAACATACAACAGCCACACTCAAATAGTCATAGCGAGCTTAATAACTTATTTTATTTCTATTTTTAAAAATTTGTTTTGACAGAGTGTAACATTAACACACAGAGGATGAATGTGGAGACAGGGCGTAATAAGGCAAACTTACGGCTATTCAAAAGGCAGACGTGAACAATTGTCATTCTCAGTCTGTTCCAGGCCAATCACTTGAGAAATATAAAACACACTTCGCGTCCGCACACACACACGTATGCATACGCGCACAAATATGTATATATATATATATATATATATGAGTTATAAATATATATATGAGTTATAAATATATATATAAATATATATATGAGTTACCTAAAGATGCTTTAAATGAAACCATTAACAGAGGCAGCAAGGTGACCATCTTCTTTGCTTGCTTCCTAAAGCTAAATGACAAATTTTGATTTCCTAAATTGAGATATGATATGAAACCTTCGTTCTCCTCGTCTACTGGCCTGATATGAAACGTTCGTTCTCCTCGTCTACTGGCCTGATATGAAACGTTCGTTCTCCTCATCTACTGGCCTGATATGAAACGTTCGTTCTCCTCGTCTACTGGCCTGATATACATGGATATGAAACCTTCGTTCTCCTGTCTACTGGCTGGATATATTATGATTATCAGGTGCCATGCCTGCTGACGTCGGCGATCATGGCTCTCCATAGCTCTTTATCTCTAGCATTATGTATAAAGATTGTTTTTGTTTCCCTACCGTGCCAGGTTGTCAAACTGACTATGTTCTCCACGACTCCCTGTCTCATGAAACTGCCAAAAAATGAAGATTGTCTTTTTTCTTATATTATTGATTAAGGTTTGATATAAATTTTTAAATTTATATAATGTATTAACTCTAAGTGAGGATAAAATAACTTTTGTAATTAAACACTCAATGATGGATTCTGACTTTCTTTCTTTCTTTTGTTTGTTCGATGTTAGACAATGGATAAACTCTGTGATTATCTGGAGTTCTTTAGTTCCATGATAATTTATTACAAGGGTGAAGCATTGGCCAAGATGTCTTACTCAACTGTTCATACTGGGGAAAAGTGTTCAGGACATGCTCAGAGGTCTTTTACTTCGATCCAGTACAAGTTCTTCTCTTTCTGCTCGCTGTGATTAGTTTGTTTCAGATGTGCGGGGTCTTACGACCTCTGAAAGCTTTCTGAACAAATAGTCTATTGTCTTTTCCCGGGTGAATGATAGTTGGTCATATCCACACTTGCCGCTAAACGTAGGGGTGTGAGTTTCGTCGTTCCAAGGCCAGATGTGCGGCCTTGGTTGCGTTTAGTCCATGTTTATTCAAGGTTATCTTGGTGTTTTCTATCCACAGTTTTCTTGATCTACCTTTGTCTTATATTCGGATATTCTTTTGTTATATGCTCTTTTTGGTATTTGTTTTAGTTCATTCTCATTTAATGTAAATCAGTCGGTGAAAATCATACAGGCCTTGCAAGCCGACATTGCGTAAACACTGCATTAAACTTACAACAGACAACAAGAGCTATACATGAAGAACACTAGAACACATAGTGCCCGTAAAAATTACCATTTACTGAAACTTGGAGTCATTAATTATCATGGCAGCTTATTCTATCTCCTGAACTTCAGCGGTGTAGCTGGATGGAGCAGAACTGTCCGGTGGGGATAGGCTTTGTGTTGTTCATATTCAATGCATCGACAAATCGGCATAAATGTAATATGTTATTTTTAAATTCCAAAAGCAGATATCAGAAAAGTAAACGATTATAGCATATTTATATATCAAGTGCTAGTATTATGAAGATATACGCATTCTTCACACCAAATGTGTACATAAATATCATTGAATTTAATAAATGACGCATGATAAATGAATAAATATAGCTTTCATATAATAATACATGTATCATATGTTTCAGATATCGAAAGATCTGCAAGCCATTCCAAACACAAGTCTCGATCAAAATGTCAAAAATAATAAGTATCACGCTAGCCGTGGCATCTTTAACTTTTTCTATTCCATACGCTATTATAAATGGCCGCCAGACCAAACCAACGCCACGACCAGGGATAAACGGGTATGAATGCACACTCGATGACAGTTATGTGGAAACTATCTGGCCACTTATCAATGGTGCTTTTTTTATATTTCTTTTCGTGGCATGCTGTATTCCTCTTGTAGTAATGTACATTTTTATTGGTGTAACGGCGTGGAGACACAGCAAAGTACATGGAGTCATTGCGTATTCTAAACGTCCTCATGAACAATCCGCCAACGATTCGAGTAATTCTAATGGAGTAAATACACATACCACAGATGATAAGTCTTTGAAGTTTACAAAAACACAAAAAACGAGATCATTTGTTAAGATGAAGAGTGATCCTTCCAGCAGGAAGCCATCGGGGAGTAGTCAGAAAGTTGGGGACAAGAACAACCATTGTTTTGATAATCAATATCAAGAAAATCAAGGCAGCAAAGACATTTATAAAAGCCGAGATGACGATTGCGAAGATGATGTAGATGGAATAGAGTATTTAAATGACTCAACAGTTACAGCCAAATCAAAAACACTGACTTCAATGAGAACTATGCGATCTGCCACCGGGGAAAAGGTTAACATTAACTTGCTCATGGTTAAGGAACTCACGGTGAAATTACGAGCAGTGAAAAAAGAAGCAGAAAGCCGAACTTCGGAAAACGATGTGAGCAACAGTAACCACTACTGGAAAGACGACTCCGATGAAAATGCTTTGATGTCCACAGAAAAATCAAATGAAGATGTCAACGAGAAAAGCAAGATACTTGATAAAAATAAATTTGACATTTTTAACAAAGAAAACACTAAAAACTTGTTTAAAAAAAAGATCCACAGAAATAAAAGTGCTGATTATAATTTATGCACGGAAAACAAACAAGAGCTACAATCTTACTATCGCACAAGATTCAGTAAATCTTTGGATGATCTCTCTCGTCTGACATCAACACAGAATCTGAGTAAAGAGATGACCAAGTTTAAAGCTGCTGAGAATGAAGACTTGGACTTGCGTGGAGACACTAAGAGTTTGATAGACCACGAACATGCAACAAATAAAGACGAGTCTGAACTATCAAAAGACGAGCCACTGAGCGAGTTTGCCAGAGCTATGCAGTGGGTAGATTTAACATATTGTCTACGAGAAGACCAGAAAGAAAATGAGAACGCTAAAAATGAAACGAACGGAGAAGAGATTGATACAAACAGCTTATCCAAAAAGGGATCTTTCGCTCTCGGTCGTAAAATATCGCGGGATAATAGCTTTCTGCAGAGACATCGAAAGTTAAAAGACGCACTGACAGACACGCTTACACGAGCACGGAAGAATAGAAGAGAACGAGAGGCTTCCGAAACTGAGGGTAAAGATAAAGATAGCAATGGAAACGGGACACTTGAGAATATTAACTCAGAGAGTGAGAACACGTGTAATGATGATAATACAGATCGAACTTGTCAAGAACAAGAAATAAAAGACATCAAAGCTGCACAAGCTAACGAACATAACGACATCAAACGAAGAGCTAGCAGAGTCAAAGAAGATATGAATAGTAACGAGTCAGACAAGAAAATAAAATTAAACATCCATGGAGCTAAACGTCGAGGGATAGGACGAACAACATTTATGCTTATTCTCATTAGTGCAGTCTATATTTTAGGATTTGTGCCTTATCTAGGTCTGATGTTCACAAAGTATGCAATGGCCAAAGGAACATTTGAATCCATGAGCATGACTCATCAATCATTATATAACTTTTTTCTCAGATCATACTTCTTGAACAGTGCTGCCAACCCAATTATCTATAGCTTGTGTGATATCAACTTTCGTCGCGAGTGTTTCAACCTATTGAAATGTAGATAATATACTACATGTAGAATCAGATTGTGAAGAGAATATATACATGATCGAGTCTATGTGTGAGTATATAGACCTACATAATAAAATAAGGAGAAAAATATGATGTTTGTCATTTGAAAAGAAGAAAGTAGGACTACCTTCACATGAAATAATTCAAGTATTCGTATTATTGTTCAAACTATTTAGCCGATATTTCATATCTTAATCGTATATTTCAAGCATTCATATCACATGATGAGTATTCACAAAATAGTAATATATATATATTAATGATATTTCAAGTAAACATATTGTAAACCATGTTAAGCTTGAAATCTATATTTGATATCCTTATGTTATATTTTCACTACATTTAGCATCATTATCACTTTCTTTCTGTTCACTGCTTCGGAAATGCAGAGTGGATGCAATGCAAAGTGTGGTGGATGCATGTTCTGTTAACAATTTGACCACCAAGCTGTGATCAAATCACTGACAAAAATATATTCACGGCGCACCGATCAAACTGTTGACAGAAATTGTATCGACCCAAACTTTGATCAGATCGCTCACAGAGAATGTATCCACCACATATTGGTCAAACCGTTAATACGTGGTGAATACATGTTCTGTCACTGATTTGATAAATGTATGGTGGATATATTTTCTGCCACTGATTTGATGAAAGTTTGGTTGATATATTTATGCCACTGATTTGATCAGTTTGGTGGATATATTTTCTGTCACAGATTTGATCAATGTTTGGTGGATATATTTTCTGCCACTGATTTGATCAAAGTTTGGTGGATATATTTTCTGCCACTGATTTGATCAAAGTTTGGTGGATATATTTTCTGCCCAGATTTGATCAAAGTTTGGTGGATATATTTTCTGCCCAGATTTGATCAAGGTTTGGTGGATATATTTTCAGCCCAGATTTGATCAAAGTTTGGTGGATATATTTTCTGCCACTGATTTGATCAAAGTTTGGTGGATATATTTTATGACACAGATTTGATCAAAGTTTGGTGGATATATTTTCTGCCACTGATTTGATCAAAGTTTGGTGGATATATTTTCTGCCACTGATTTGATCAAAGTTTGGTGGATATATTTTATGACACAGATTTTATCAAAGTTTGGTGGATATATTTTCTGCCACAGATTTGATCAAAGTTTGGTGGATATATTTTCTGCCCAGATTTGATCAAAGTTTGGTGGATATATTTTCTGCCCAGATTTGATCAAAGTTTGGTGGATATATTTTCTGTCAGCGATATGATTTGATCAATGTTTAATGGATACATTTTCCTGTTAACAATTACATTAGTGTGTGAAAGAGAACTTTCCTGATCCAATCCAGGTTATCACATTAACTCCTACAAGCTCATGTTGAAGGACTCTGCTAATGTTGAATATTCATCAACGTTTTGGTCTTCCTTATGTTACCTACTGTATTATCTGTATTTGTAGATTTATATGATAACATTGATGTCGTTTATCCACATTAAAAAAAAAGTATTTGTAACAATCATTTCTCATTGAATGTATGTTTATAAATGAAAATTGATTATTAAAACCCTCGTGTCTTGTTATTTCTTTGTTTCTCCATTTTTTGTATTATTATTATGTCCATTTTGATATGATATAATATCATATGATTTGATATTGTTTGTTTGTTTTTCGTTCGCTCCATTGTAACCATCACCGATATCCGTGCGATTTCCGCCGGGAGCGTGATTACGTTGTGCCACCGTTATGCGCCTTGTAGGCCTAGCACATCCGATTTCGGCATGCCTTGACAATTCGGGTGGGCTACCCTTAGCCTGTGACAGCCTCTATATCTGTCTCCAGGCACGCGTAGTGGAGACTCTTCGCACAGACGATTTTTTGCTCTCGTCTGACTCGAACGAGGTGTTCCATTGTCTATGAACTTGCCTCGTGTAATTGAACGTGCTGTGCCTGTGCCCATTGGGTACTGAACCGTTTCTCATCCGTGAGCCTGGTTCCTTAAGGGGAAGAACTCAACAGAGGAGTTGGACCCTGGCTCTTTCGCCCTCTTAGCCGAGGTGTCATTCACCGACATCGTGTACCCTTGTCCAAGTTCGTGTCTCACACCACGCGTTTGAGAGCAAGGAGTTCTCGAGCTGAGCGTCCTTGTCCCAATAGCACCTGAGCCCATCAGGTACTGAACCCTTTCTCTCTTCAAGTGTATTTCCGGTGTAGGAAAACCTGACAGTAGAGTTGGGCCAGGAATAAATCGTTGTCCCTTTTGTGCCTGAGCGCATCGAGTACGGAACCCTTTCTCTTCGCGAGCATATTTCAGGTTTAGGATGGCTCGACATTAGAGTTGGATTAGGTCTTCTTGCTTTACCAAACGCCAATGAATGGGTCTGGGTATCTGCCTGTAAGGAACACAAGTAACTAGAAGCTCGTCTCGAGCTGACGGAGCTTGTAGTTCCCCTTTCCTAGGAACTTTTCATGTTCTATTTGCAGTTCGCGCTTCCCTCTAGCGCTGTTCTGCCCTTTCATTGTTTCATTGTACTCGGTATGAAATCTATTTGTCTCTTGCCATGCATCTACCTTTTCGTGCATTTTACATTGGCCGCCCCTCCAATGTTCGGACTGGACTGACTAGCTTCACTGTATGTCGACAGTGTCGCTATATGTGGTAATGCTGGTGGTGTCGGAGATATTGTCTGTCTCCTGTGCAGTCAAATCTCTTTCCATCTGCTACCTCCACATTCTCGGACACGATCCCCAAAAATTATTTGGCCAGAATCAGCACGAGCTGCTGTATTTCTGTTTCCAGGGTGCACCGCGTGGAGGTACATCTGTGATCTTGGTTATCTGCTAACCCTGGGTCCGCCTAGAGCAATGCGTTCCCTTTGCACCCCATATGATTTGATATGATATGATATTGCGCGGTGTCGTTTATTCCAATTCCAAAGATTGGGGTGTTCTCAACGTTCTTCGCTCCTGTCCGCTCTAGGATATCAGAATATGATTTTTAATACTTGGAATTTAGCTAAGAGGCGGGTAAACGCCTTCCCCGTAACAATTTTTCAAAAGTAGGTAACCAAAAATATCATGAAAATGAAAGAATTACTCAAACAATTAATTAATTTCATGAAAATGAATGAATTGCCAACACAAAAAGCTAATGAAAATCTACGAATTGCCTGCACAAAAGTATCATCAAATAAAAACATATCCCACACAAAAATCCAATGAAAAGGAAGGAATCCCCACACAGAAATATTTTGTGTGATTGATCTCTTGTTTTTTGGGTTTTTTAAAGACAAATTTATTAAACCACCTCCTACTTACTGAAGTCTCTGGTTCATTCAACAAGGTATTTAAGGTTGCTATCAAGTTTATTAGAGTAATATCTCATCAGTGAAATGTGATCCAAGGAATCACACACCATATATTGAAAGTAGTAAATCACACACAATATGTTGAAAGTAGTAAATAACACTCCATATGTTGAACGTTGGAAATCACACATCATATATTGAAAGTAGGAAATCACACACCATATGTTGAAAGTAGTAAATCACACATCATATGTTGAAAGTAGTAAATCACACACCATATGTTGAAAGTAGTAAATCACACACCATATGTTGAAAGTAGGAAATCACACACCATATGTTGAAAGTAGTAAATCACACATCATATGTTGAGAGTAGTAAATCACACACCATATGTTGAAAGTAGTAAATCACACACCATATGTTGAAAGTAGGAAATCACACACCATATGTTGAAAGTAGTAAATCACACACCATATGTTGAAAGTAGTAAATCACACACCATATGTTGAAAGTAGTAAATCACACACCATATGTTGAAAGTAGGAAATCACACACCATATGTTGAAAGTAGTAAATCACACATCATATGTTGAGAGTAGTAAATCACACACCATATGTTGAAAGTAGTAAATCACACACCATATGTTGAAAGTAGGAAATCACACACCATATG
The DNA here is from genome assembly GCA_034231615.1 of Meghimatium bilineatum. Classification (NCBI taxonomy): domain Eukaryota; kingdom Metazoa; phylum Mollusca; class Gastropoda; order Stylommatophora; family Philomycidae; genus Meghimatium; species Meghimatium bilineatum. The sequence goes on along the minus strand of CM067306.1, from coordinate 20,946,408 downwards.
TTGAAAGTAGTAAATCACACACCATATGTTGAAAGTAGGAAATCACACACCATATGTTGAAAGTAGGAAATCACACACCATATGTTGAAAGTAGGAAATCGTGCCGAGAAGTCTGTTACCATGTACACTTTATTAGAGAATAAGGGTGATCATCATTTGAGCTACGGAGTTAGTGTTCTGGGCGATAATACTGACAGGGTGTGTACTAGATTATTGAACGGAAAAGAGTGCATATAAATGTATTGGGAAATCAGAATACTGTGTAGTCAATCATGTACAGACAATATAAATGAATGGACAGGAAAAGATATTTCCTCACTCATCCGTATCGTTGAAGATAGAATCGCTGGATATCCCTGTGTGCTGAATCATCCAATGTGGTATTCCTACGACCCACACGAGTTGCAGGTTTATATATTACAGATAGTCAATCATCCGAGACTCGTGAACTTTTGTAAAAAATGAGCTAGTGATGAATGAAGAAAGCCAAAAAGCACAACTTAAAGTATATAACTGATCTACTCTAATATAAAATAACAGCAAATACAACTAACAATTTTTAACATTAATTTTTTCATGAAAGAGTTGACAACTGCAAACAAAGAAGACGATGGACAAAGGTAGTAGAAGAAACATTATCCCTGAAAATAGAGCACACTGATAAATGTTCTTCTTTCAGACTCTACAAGAGTGACATGTGTAAAGTATGCGCAACATGTTTTAATTATGGGTCTCATTAACATGTCAACACATTATTCACTCTGGACTATTGTAGTAACATAAAAATGTGACTAATTTTCTAAAATTATTTTTCATAGAACAGTTGAGGATGGGAGGAATGAGAAGAGGCGTACAAAGAAAATACTGAACTGATAACAACAAGTCATGGTCTGTGCAAGGTTTCTCTATATTCACCCAAACTCCTTCTTTCGAACACTATCCGAATTCCTGTGGACAGAGATTGTTGGTCAGCTTTTTGTCCTGCTGTCTCAAATGTGGCACCCCTACGTCCATGACGGGTTATGGGTATTATTATTATTATTATTATTATTATTATTATTATTATTATTATTATTATTATTATTATAACATTGCAAATAAACCTGATGAAGAATTTAATAATGAAATCAATGAACTATTATTTGCTGATGATCAAAGTTTAATATACAAAGATGAGGAAACTTTGCAAAAGCACATCACTGCATCGTTGTTAGCATGTCAGAAGTACAACGTGAAAATTAATGTACAAGAAACAGAAGTTATGAAAATGAGCAAGTCTTCAGCACAAATGAATATAACAATAGATAACACCATAGTGAAACAAGCCAAAGAATTTAAATATCTAGGCAGCATTTTTTCCGAAGATGGAAGACTAGACAGAGAAATAGAAACAAGGTGCCAGAAAGCAAACACAGTGACTTACCAACTTTCATCATTACTTCTTCATCCAAAGATCAAGATGGAAATTAAAAAACAAATAATATCTACAATATTTATACCAATACTGTGCTACCAATGTCAAACATGGTCTTTAACAGCTTCGCAGCAAAGAAAAATCGTCACATGTGAAATGAAGTGTCTGAGGAAAACTGCAATGGTTACCAAACTAGATAAAATAAGAAATGAAGAAATTAGGAAAAAAGTTGGTATAATATCATATATCGAACATATTGAGAGACAGCACGTAAAATGGTTCGGTCACCTTATGAGAATGAAGCCAAACCAAATACCAATAAGAGCATATAATACAAGAATATCCGGGCGTAAAGCCAAAGGTAGACCAAGAAAACGGTGGATAGAAAACATTAAGATAATCTTGAACAAACATGGACTAAATGCAACCTCGGCGGCACATCTGGCCTTGAAACGACAGCTTAAGAACCACACCTACGCTTAACGGCAAGTGTGAATGCGATCAACAATCATTCACCTGGGGATAGACAATAGACAATTATTATTATGTGTCCACAGTACTGTATGATGAACAGAGGACTCGAACTAGGTATGTTTCTGAAAGGTTATATTCATCTCAACATTTTGCCAGTTGAACGCATGCTCACTGGAGCGTTAAAAAACTTACTTAAGTATAGAACAGCGGTTCTTAAACTGTGGGTCCTCTCAGGGGTCCGCGAAGACTAGTAGAAATATAAGCATTTACAATAAACACGTATAGGATTATCAAGAAAACAAGAAACCAGACCAAAAGTATCCAGAATAACCAATAAACCAGGATCCAAAACACCATTCAATGATTTATCCAAAACAGTCCTTTTTAGGGCTAAGCTTTAATCCCCCCTCCCCCCCCCCACTATTTAATAACCTTTTAAGAACAGACCAGACCCCAGGTCATTCCCCCCAGTCCCAAACAGGACAACACCCAGGTCATTCGACCACCAGATACGCCCGATATAGCCACAGACAATTATTTCACGGTTGAAGAGGGCGTACCTTTCTACAGAAATACAAATCTACCACCAGACAAAGCATCTTACAAAGCCTCTTTATGGGCTCACTAGCAAGTAGATTTCCCGGAACTATTAAAAATGGCGTTCAAATATGTGATGCCTTTCGTAACAAGATACTTGAACGAAAAAAAGATTCTTTGCCCTCGTTTATCTTAAAATAAACATGTGAACCGGTTGCAAAATGTGCAGTCAGCAGAACTCAGAATACAAGTATCAGCTATGAATCCCCAATATAAATAATGTTGTAAACCGTTCTCCGGACTACATCCTGCAGGAGTTTGAGAACGAACGCAGAAGAAGAAGAAGACAAGCATTGTAAATGAAATACAGCGTCATATGAAAGAAAGCGATTCTGACACATGAGTTTTGTTTCGTCTTCTGAGCCCCAGAAGGCAAGATTTACCATATAAAGAAAACGCCTCACAACTCATTCAGTGTTTCATAGGTTTTAATTGATATAAACGTAAAGGTATGTCGCATGGCAGCAACCTGCCGTCGGGGATGAAGATAACTCTTCATGTACTAAGCCGCAGCAACTATTAGGTGGGGGTGGTCAGTTCCCTTCCTTGCTGTCTTTACCTCCCCTAACCCATGCGTTAGTACTCATTTACAGCTGAGTCAACTTGATGAGTAGAGTGGTCATGTGAGTTACGTACCTGTTATAGTGAGATACGCTGCTGCTATGGTGAGATACTTACTATAGTGAGTTACGTCTCTGTTATGGTGAGATACTCTTTTGTTATGGTGAGATAGGCTCTCGTTATGGTGAGGTACGCAGCTTTATACACCGGAGATAAGTCCAATTCGGTTATTCATATGAAAACTGTGCAACATTTTAAAAAATAGTGGGGATCGCGGTTCTGGTAATCCAGTCTCACCACCTTTGAATTGACACTTTCCTTGATTGTGTAAATATGGAGATATATATATATATATATATACGGAAAATACATAAATACATAAATTATCTTTCTGGTTCACAAACGTGCATGATTCAGTCGCAGACGTGGGGGATTTATTCAAGTTGTGGGTCGCAGACATGAAGGATTCATTCAAGTTGAATAGTATACTTATAGAACAATGTACAGTTTATTAGTAACATATGACCTTACAATTACAATTGCAAAAAGCGTTCACTATTTTTAACACAATTAATTCCTGAACATTTTCAAATGTCGAATATTTTGGATGTCCATGAACGAAAAAATATTTAAAGGATGTTAGCCACAACTTAAAAGAATGTAAGAACCACTGGTATAGTATGTAACATCGCATGAGTGAACTGTTGTAAAACAAACATTCAAAATATGTGCCGTGTTGTAAACTTGGAATGTTTATCAATATTACAGAGTGTACTTTCTAGTGAAATGTGCAGTAGGCCCTATTGATAACTGTGGACACATGTCCATTGATATCTAACTGTAGTAAAAAATATACTATATTCTGTGATACTGTTAATGTGATTGAAATTATTCTTGTTGACTCTGAATTGGAGATATATCCATGTAGTGTTGAGTTAGCGCTATTCAAAAATGGCCATGAGCATCAATGAAGAACATTTCTAACTACGGCGTATCAAGGAGTTATTCATTGTTCTAACTACTACGGTGTATCAAGGAGTTATTCATTGTTCTAACTACTACGGTGTATCAAGGAGTTATTCATTGTTCTAACTACTACGGTGTATCAAGGAGTTATTCATTGTTCTAACTACTACGACGTATCAAGGAGTTATTCATTGTTTTAACTACTACGACCTATCAACGAGTTATTCATGTGACTCTTCTACAGCGGAGTAAGAAGGATTTAGTCCCGTGTTTCTATCTTACATTGAATATTAACATGATACATGTTTCTAGAATGTCGTATCATGGAATCAACAATGTATTTCTATCTATTGTGACATGACAAAGACTTAGGCCAAGTGTTGTTATTTACTTTCGTAAATGCTGAATGTGTATATTCACTTTCGCTAATGTGTGTGTTATCACAGTAGCTATATGTTTATAGAATATGCCTATATTTTCATAAAATGTGCCTATATGTTTATAGAATGTCGCTATATGTTCATGGAATGTGTCTATTACGAACATTTATCATTATACATTCGTATACATACAATGGTCTGGCATACGCATGTATCCTTAAGTCTCTTCAGATAACTTTCTTTCCGTAAGCAATCAGTCTTTTCCAGAAATGTGTCCACATTGACGCCATGTAAGCTTCTCGGTTTATGTAAGCGAAAACTTCCGTGTTATAGAGATCATCAAATCCAATGTCCATCGATGTTCTATTGAGCCTTTTTGTCTTTTAATGGAATCGGTTCTTCCAAGAATAGTATTTCTAACTCAAATTTCTTGTTATAAGTCTGAATATTGCTTTGAGGTGTGTGTTGATTTTCAGGCTCCAATCATTCTCTTATTTTTTTTTATCCTTGCAGACGACTGTTAGTTTACCTCTCTGTCTATATTGTGGTACCCTTCTATACAACTTAATTTCAAATGCTGATATTTTCTTGTCTTTTGCTGCTGTCTCCTTGCCCGTGTCACACGCTTGCTAATTTAAAAAAATATTATTTCGTATTAATTATAATTTTGTTTTCGTTTGACCATTTTTATTGACATGTGCGAAATTACATTATTCTGCTTGCCGTTGAGGAAGTTTCGGAGAGTAGATGGGCGCAACCTAGTAAAATTTTGTCCAGTTTAAATTCTACTTTTGGAAAAAAATACTAATATAGATCGTGTCTTTATGGGCTGTTACCTCTATGAACCTATTGTGAGAATTATTATTAAATTCCATACAAAAATGATTTTGTACCAAGACGATCTTGTAGAAAAATTTACTGTCTCTTGTGTTTCAAATAAGTTCAGTCGGTGACATTTGTTCGTGTCACAGTGACAACATATCCAGAAATAATGATGAATTCAATCAAAATGTTCAAACTTAAGTCAAGGATATTAATCTCCATTCTCCTCATTTCCTGTTCCAAAATTTTTACTGTTCCTAAATAGGCCATGTTTCTCACATTCCATATAACTAGCTTGATGGGATTCTTGCGAACAGTGACCGGAATGCGGTCTGACCGGAATGCCTTCGATCTTGTCTGTTGTGACTATATTCTCCAAACCTCCTTGTCTCATGAAGTGGCCAAAAATATGAAAGATTGTCTTTTTCTTATATTATTTATTAGGGTCCGTTTCGCATTTGACTCTATCAACACCTCCACATTAGTTTTTCTGGCAGTCCATGATATTCTCAGCATTCTTCTGTAGAACCACATCTCTGTTGCCTCTAATTTCCCACTTTCCAGTTTGTTTATTGTCCAAGACTCGCACTCATATTTTAAGAATAAGGGTTATATAGCACTGCAGAACTCTCTTTCTCACCTCTAATGACAGGGTCATATTACACAGTATATATTTCATTTTTCTGAATGTTGTTTTTGACTGTCCTATTCTGCATCTTATTTCTGTTGAACTTCTTCCATCTGCTGTAATCATTGTACCTAGATATTTGAATTGGTAGACCTGTTTTAATACTATATCATTCACTTTGATCTTGCAAGGTGGGTTATTTTATTTCTTTGAAATAACCATTACTTCTGTATTGAAATAACCATTACTTGGTATTTAGAAAGAGACCTTTCTCTTTACTTTCTGTGACTACTACATTAATTAAATCTTTAAGGTCTTCTTCACTTTTTGCAATCAGAAAAGTATCGTTCGCATATCTCAAATTATTTATGTTATGTCATCCCACTGATATTCCTGAGATATCTACTATTGCACACATTATGTTTTCACTGTATAAAGAGAACTGGTCTGGTGAAAGTACACATTCCTGTCTAACTCCTTGTTATATTTGTTGAAAAGGGCCAAATTGATTTCCTACTCTTATTGCTGCTGTTTGTTGCCAGTACATGTTCTTAATGATTCTTAAATCCTTACTGTAGATGTTCAAATTATCTAGCATGTGTATAACTTCACTATGTTTGACTTTATCAAATTCTTTCGTGTAGTCTATAAAACAGAGGTAAAGATATGTTTTTACCTCCATAGACCTCTCTATTATTGTTCTGAAAATATATATAGCAATGTTGGTACCTTTGCCTCTAGGAGCCACATTGTTCTGGACTTATTTCGGTTCGTATTTTGTTTCTCACTCTCTCCATGATGATTCTGAGAAGTATTTATGGTATTTGGCTCATGAGGCTGATTGTAAGGTGTTCTTCACATTCGGTGGTCCCTGGTTTCTTAGGTAATGTTATAAATATGGACCTCATTAAGTCATCGGGTATGTTCCGCTGTTATATATGTCATTCAGCAATTTTGTGAATATTTCAACTCCAAAATCACCTAAAGCTGCTAATTCCTCTAATGTGATATTGTCTGGTCCTAGGCCTTTGTCATATTTCATGTGTCTTAGGGCCTCCATTACTTCTGCTGCGAGTATTGATGGACCCTCGTCGTTATCTTGTATGCTTATCTCTGGTCTATTGTCATCATAAAGTTCTTTGATATATTCTGACAATCTCTGTACTATGTGATCTATTCCCATTAATACCTGCCCTGTCTTAGATTTTAGACACCCTGTAACTGTTTGCGTTCTCTTTCCTGTTATCTCAATTTTCTTATATAGTAATGTTGTATCTTGGTTGTAATGCAATTCTATTTCTGTGCATTTCTTGTTCAGCCAGCTTTCCTTTGTTATCTTGCTTTTCTCTCGTATCTCTTTATGTATTTTCTGATATTCCACTATCTTGTGTTTATTTTTCCTTCTGTTGCTCATCAATTCTAATATTTCTTCAGTCATCCATTTTTGTTTTGATGTATGTTTTACTTTTGGTATTATCTCTTTAGATGTTTGGTTTATCGAATGTTTTAGCATGTCCCATTGATCTTCAATAGTCTGAATCTTTTCAATGGCATTGTATCTATTTTGTACAATCATGTTGTATCTTTCTTTAATGTCAGCATCTGATTTCAATAATGCTAAATATAACTTCATATTCCTTGGTGCTCTCTTGATCTTCTTTAATCTTATACAAAATTTCCCCACCACTAGATATGATCACTGTTGCATTCAGCACATGGCCTAGTTTTCATAGATCTAATGCTGTTTCTATGTCTTTTAGAGGCTAAAATGTAACCTATTTAGTTCCGTATATTATCTCCTGGGCTAATCCATGTACACAGCCTTCTTGGATATTGCTTGAACTAAGTATTCCCTATTATTAAGGTATGTGCCTGAGCCCACTCTATCAATAAATCACCTCTTTCGTTCTTAACCCCTAAACCAAATCTTCCAGTCACATCCTTTATCTCTCACCTACTTTTGCGTTAAAGTTCCCCCATTACTATAGTTACTTCATGATTTTTACACTGTTTCATTGTGATTTCTAGATCTCCATAGATATTTTCGATGCCTTCCTCTGAACTGCTTTATACAATACAAATGTAAAACTCTGAACTATCACGGCATTATGGTACTAATTAGAAATGATGTCCAGGTCATCGTAATCAACGGCCCTGAAGGAGGCACAGATCACCAGAGAATAGAATTATGAGACAAAAACAACACCTGGTGTACACTGCACAATATTTACTGTTCCCCAACATCTTTCACAAGTCACTCAGAATTTGAGCGATAAATTAGACCGCTGATGGAGACAACCGGTCAATAAATTATAAAAGAACTTGTCAAACATATAAAGAAACACAATCAAACAGTGATTTATGTAGACTTAAACAACGTTTTATAATAATGGCAGAGACAGTCAATATATCAATGACACCAGCTTCAAATGTTACAAATACCAATACAAATTTGTCAGAAACAGAAAGACTGCGTTATATTCAAGAGTTGCAGGATGCGACCACTATAACAATGATTCCTGCCATGACTCTTCTATTACTTGTAGCCTTGACTGGTCTCATCGGAAACTCTGTTGTATTATACGTGTATTCTAGAAAGTTCAAGAGGAACCCTACCAGGATTTTAATAGTGACTATCGCTATTTTTGATCTAGTGTCTAATGTGATTGCTATTCCAGGTAAGACAAAACCAACATCACTAACTTTACCGCCATCGGTTCATCATCATCATCAGCTCATCATAGTCGTTACTAACATCATCGTCGCCATTTCATCATTATAAACATAATTATTATTAGCATTATCGACATCACTATAACCACTATCATTACTACATTCACAATTACCTTCTCTATCACTGCTTTATTATTATTACTATTACTAATACTATTACTATATTAATACTACTAATATTGCTACTACACCAGTATTGTTACAACTACCATTAATACTACTGTTACTATTACTACTGATATTTTTACTACTATTGCTACTACTATTAAGACTATTTTTATTACTGCTACTATTAATACTACTACTACTTTTACTATTACTTTTACTACTATACCTTTAATACTACTAATATTGCTACTATGCCACTACTAATACTACTACCATTACTGCTACGATTACTATTATTACTATTACGATTACTATTCTTACTAATATTGCTACTACTATTACTACTATTACTATTACTATTACTATTACGTTTACTACTACTAACACTACTACTATTACTACTACCACTATTACTAGAACTATTATATTACCACTATTACTATTAATACTACTACTATTACTACTCATGATGTGACATATTTTCCAGTGCGTTGTCTTCCTTATTGATAGTCAGTAAACTCCACGATTCTGTGCGAGTTAACCTGCCGCAGACAGAGACACATTTAAACAATCTGATATTTCACTGTCCAATCGTCGTCTTATGCGTCTTCTTTCCCTGTTACCGTTAACTCTGTCTTCTACTATTAGTCTTTCCACGCTGTTATGTTTCTTTATATGACCAAAATAAATCACAGCTTTCTTGTAACAGAAGCCAGCCGTCTTCGACGTTTATTGATCTTAACACTTCTTGATTTTACTACTACCACTACTACCACTACTACCACTACTACTATCACTACTACTACTACTGTCACTACTACTACTACTACTACTGTCACTACTACTACTACTACTACTGTCACTACTACTACTACTGTCACTACTACTACTACTACTACTGTCACTACTACTACTACTACTACTGTCACTACTACTACTACTACTACTGTCACTACTACTACTACTGTCACTACTACTACTACTACTACTGTCACTACTACTACTACTACTACTGTCACTACTACTACTACTACTACTGTCACTACTACTACTACTACTACTGTCACTACTACTACTACTACTGTCACTACTACTACTACTGTCACTACTACTACTACTGTCACTACTACTACTACTACTATCACTACTACTACTGTCACTACTACAACTACTACTACTATCAATACTACTACTACTACTGTCACTACTACTACTACTACTACTACTGTCACTACTACTAGAACTACTACTGTCACTACTACAACTACTATTGTCACTACTACTACTACTACTACTACTACTGTCACTACTACTACTACTACTACTACTACTGTCACTACTACTACTACTACTGTCACTACTACTACTACTACTACTACTACTACTGTCCCTACTACTACTACTGTCACTACTACTACTACTACTGTCACTACTACTACTACTACTACTACTGTCACTACTACTACTGTCACTACTACTACTACTACTGTCACTACTACTGTCACTACTACTACTACTACTGTCACTACTACTACTACTACTACTACTGTCACTAGTACTACTACTGTCACTACTACTACTACTACTATTGTCACTACTACTACTACTGTCACTACTACTACTACTACTACTACTACTACTACTACTACTGTCACTACTACTACTACTGTCACTACTACTACTACTACTACTGTCACTAGTGCTACTACTTCTACTACTACTACTACTGTCACTACTACTACTACTGTCACTACTACTACTACTACTACTACTACTACTGTCACTACTACTACTACTGTCACTACTACTACTACTATTACTACTACTACTACTATTGCTACTGCTATTAATTGGTAGCATATCCTATCCAGGACGTAGCTATCAACCCAGCATTTGTTGGCTGTGGTGATTTTCTAGGCAATATAAATACATTCAGTAGGTTGTAATTGCTTTCTGAACGGTCCGGATGCACAATTGCCTGTGGTGAGGATCTAACTAGGTACCTTTCACTACTATTACTACTACTAATATCTTTACGACTACTGTTGCTACTACTACTACTACTACTACTGCTACAACTACTATTACTAGTATTACTACTACTATTACCATTACTACCACTACCACTACTACTACTGCTACTTTACTACTACTACTACTACCACCACCACTGTTACTACTACCACTACTACCTCTACTACTATTACTACTACCACTACTACCACCACCACTATTACTACTACGATTACTACCACCACTACTATTACTACTACTACAACTGCTAACACAACTACTACTACTACTACTACCATGATTATCCTTCCTGGTCATGTTAGAGTCCCTGGAAACGATGCGACTGACAATCTATCGAATAAAGGAGCTGTTCTTTGAGGAGAACCTAAAAGACATGACACTCACCTTTCTAACACCAAGAGAAACTCTATTCTCTTTTCCACAAATGCTTTTGAGCGTCAATGGGAGTTGAGTTTTCTGTCGTTTACCATCTTTGTTAATCATGTCATGGTTTGGCCGTGGTTTTTTGCTATCTGATTGAATCTTCTCATCTTGTTCTTGGTTTCCCTCTTGCTTTGTAGCTGTTCTTTCCGATGTTTTCCTTTCCATCATACAGGTATTGGGAATTCCTTGCCAACAGAATATGTATTGGTGATTCCTTTCCAAACAGAACATGTATTGGTGATTCATTTCCTCCATCGGAGCATGTATTGATGATTACCTGCCAACAGAATATGTATTGTTGATTCCTTGCCAACATAATAAGTATTTGTGATTCATTTTCTCCATCAGAGCAGGTATGGATTCATTGCTAACAGAATAGGTATTGGTGATTCCTTTCCATCAGAACAGTTATCGGTGATTCCTTGCCAACAGAACAGGTATTGGTGATTCCTTGCCAACAGAATAGGTATTGGTGATTCCTTTCCTCCATAAGACCAGGTATTGAGTGGTCTTCAACACATTTTATTACAAAGAAGATTATCAGATAACTAGCCAAACATCACGCTCAGCCAACTTCGCTGCCTCCTGCAACTTGAATGGCAGATGGCAGTATTGCTATTCTTTGCTCTCATTTCGGGCTTCAATAACTCGGTAACAATCGTGTGAACCTGATGATGATAGCACCGTCACTTTAACATTATATCCAAATTAAAAAAAAGAGAGAACACTGCGGGCAATTTACAAGTGTCGGAAGCTGAAGAACAAATCCAAAAACTCTCCTACTCGGGACCCGCTACACTCCTGCATGCACTTCAATGGAACTTTTCTGGTTTCCTGGCACCAATCTGACTCATCGGGCATCTACGAACTCACAAACCCAAACTAAATTAGACAGTCAGAAATGTTTTTTTCTACTTGTTATCCAGATATTTATTGTTTTTCTTGACATGCTCATCTTCACTTGCGAAGGAGGAACAGGATCATTATGTTCGATTTGTTATATTATTTACTCTTTTACATAATTATTCTGCAGGCGATATATATGACATGTTTCACATCTGGGATTTTGACAATCCATCCTTGTGTCGGGCAAGATTGTTTGTTACAGCGTATGCAACTATAAGCCCGGGAGCGGCACTCTTAGCGGTAGCGGTGATCAGGTCTGTACCTCCAGGAACCAGGTTTGTCTCTGATACTATATATATATATATATATATATATATATATATATATATATATATATATATATATATATATATATATATATATATATATATATATATATATATATATATATATATAAGATAATGATATAATGTGCCACCTGTGTGTTGACAGACAGATTAAAAATGATATAATGTGCCACCTGTGTGTTGACAGAAAGATTAAAAATCGTTAATCTTGTAGGGCAACTCAGCTAAGAGAAGGATAATTTGAAATCAAACAGCTCAGAAGTAGTAGAGGATTGACTTAATCGTACAGGTTTATCTCATATTTACTACATCCTTCTCAACGAAGCAGCACCTAGGCTACCTAGAGTACCACTCATAGCACGTAACTCCGTAGCTTCAAATGATAATTTCCCCCAGGGATCTCAGAAAAATTCACTTTATAAACAAGGCGTCGCGAATAAAATCCGAATCCGCGACTTCTTCAGCACAAGGCGAACGGCTTACAAAAAAATCGCCACTAACGTGTAGGCTAATCTATGTTGAGAGTCAAATGCTAGTGAAGTACGCAGTAAATGTATCTTGTAGGTTAGTCTCTGTTGACAGTCAAATGCTAGTGAAGTACGCAGTAAATGTATCTTGTAGGTTAGTCTCTGTTGACAGTCAAATGCTAGTGAAGTACGCAGTAAATGTATCTTGTAGGTTAGTCTCTGTTGACAGTCAAATGCTAGTGAAGTACGCAGTAAATGTATCTTGTAGGTTAGTCTCTGTTGACAGTCAAATACTAGTGAAGTACGCAGTAAATGTATCTTGTAGGCTAATCTATGTTGACAGACAAATGCTAGTGAAGTACGCAGTAAATTTATCTTGTAGGTTAGTCTATGTTGACAGTCAAATGACATCAATCATTAAACTAGTTGTTGTTTTCATGAAGGCAACGAAAAAAACCATTGCTCAATCTCGCAGTAAAGGATCACTCCACCCCTGGCGGCGAATGACTGACCCATTGTTTAAATTACAGCGGTGTCGCCAGCATATTTACACATGAGCGTCTCAGTACCCACAATTATATGATTACGCTCCTTGTAATCTGGTGTTATGACAGTCTTACGTTCCTCTTGAAATATTATCAAAACCGGTCTCGATTCCTCACCTTCCGACAAATATGTTTTATACTCGTAGTACATCAGCATGCCCCGCTCATAGTTTTTATCTTACGTTTGCTCCATCAGCATGCCCCGCTCATAGTTTTTATCTTACGTTTGCTCCATCAGCAGGCCCCGCTCATAGTTTTTATCTTACGTTTGCTCCATCAGCAGGCCCCGCTCATAGTTTTCATCTTACGTTTGCTCCCCTTTAGTTAATGTGTTGCTTTCGTGCCCTAAAAGGCACATAGACCGAAGGTTTTGATTCTCCACTGCTTGAAAGCTGCTTGAAATTTTAGTTCTTGTTTTGAAGGGGAACCATTGTTTCCCCTTATTTAAGTATGACATTTTTTAAATAGTAGTTTTAGGTCTTCCTCGTTTTCTTCTCCCATCCGGTGTCCACATCAGTGCTATTTGCATCTAGTCTTGGGACGAGTCCCAGGTATTCCCATGTTTCTACGTTTTCTTATAGCATTTGATATGTAGTCTTACTCTTGGTGTGTTTTATTTCTCAAATCACTATTTGAGACAAAAACCCTCCATTTTATGTTCGACAGTTTACGAAGACGTTGCTTGCTCCCCATAACATGGGTATATATTATTCATGACTTTTGGCAGGAAAAAACACCGTACAGAAAGTAAACAATACTTCATTATTGACGGTGTGTATTATTGTCGTGTTTTCTGCTGGTCCCTATACTTAGAAGTCACATACCAAAAAAGCCAAGGCAGACCAACGAAATTCACTGAAATAATCAAAATCAGCCTTTCAGGACATGTTTACCTGACACAGGTGTTTACTTAAACCAGGTCATGATTTTATCCATTGTATGCATTACAAGACCTTTATATAAGGTGTGGATTTAGGGGTTTACACGCATTCCTTAGGAAAAACAATATACTATATAATACTGTTAGTAAATCAGAGGGAAAAGCAACCCTATCAGCTGTTTTCCTAAACGGAAATAATAAAAATACTGGCTGTTTCTAAGAGGACAATTATCAAATTATTATTACCATAATTAATTTTTTTTTAAATATCAAAATGATATTTACATATATAATCGGAATAATACATCAACATCAGAGAAATTCGCATGAAGACATACAGAAAATGTACACCAATTAGAACATTACTATATAAACAGTTTCAGTATCACAAAACAAATGTTGTGATAAGTGTTTCACACAAAAGTAGGAGATCAAGATACTGACGTCACTGATAGTTTGGTTTGGACATAAGAAATGAAAGAGATCAGAGGTATAAATGTTCTAGCAGGGTAATCCTAAACACGAAGTAGGTGGCTGGAGTAACACGGGGCAAATATCAAGATAAACAAAAATAGGTAGATGTGTTACCAAAACAAATAATAAAACAACATAACAACGAGATGCGGAGAAAGACGACGTTTCGTCTACAAAGCCTTCATTAGGACAAACGAAAGAACAGTACAACGGATCTTACAAGGAGACAAACGTGGTTATGATAGGGATATCAATATGATAACAGTAATACATGGTTTTCTCAACTTGATAATAGAAAATACATAGTTCTCTCAACTTGATAATAGAAAATACATGAACCTCTCAACATTAAAATAAGAAATACGTGGTTCTCTCAATTTGATAATAGAAAATATATGGTTGCCTCAATACGATAGTAAAAAATACATGGTTATGCAGATAATAATATGAAATACATTGTTTTCTCAACACTATAATATGAAATACATGGTTCTCTCAACATAATACAGTCAAATCTGTTTATAACAACTTGGTTCAAACCGAAGAAATATATATGTAATAACATAAATTCGCTATATATAGTACACACAAAAAGAATAATATAATCGGGGATTCTCAAAAGTGCTGTTATATAGGGAAATGTGTTATAAAAGGTCTCTATAGAAGGATTCCATTTTAATATGAATTACATGGTTCTCCCAACCTGATAATATGAAATACGTGTTTTTTTTCTCAACATGATAATAGGAAATGTGATAATTCTATGAGGATCCGAGACGAATACGAACATGGAACAGCCGAGATAATAACACCCAAAATAAGATGTGTTACATTACGAAGAATAAAATGTGTTACATTACGAAGAATAAGATGTGTTACATTACGAAGAATAAGATGATTAACATCTCGTTAAGTCTGTCAAAACATGACAAATCTCTGACTGTTACAAAATTAGAAATTGAGATCGCCGAAGAGGGTGTATCATGGCAATGGATAATTTCTCGATGTATACACTTGTATGTATGTTCATGGTCAAGAACAAGCTTTTAGTTAAGGTTATGAGATATCTGACCAATCCGCAGAAAAATGTGTGTGTAAACTTATGTGTGTATAAATTCAAGTGTGAGCGAGACGCTCACAATGTCGAAAAAACGGATCATTTAGCAACAGGGAGAACCAACACAAGTCAAATTGTACCATTGAGCGTTTCCTATTTCTCAACTAGACCCTCAGATAATAGAAGCTTACGTACCGGACCGTACAGTGTGAAATAGTCACGTTTTGCCAGAGGAATTCTCTTGCAGCTTAACACATCGTACGATATAGACATAGTCGACCCACGTTCAAATCCTTCGCTACCGTTTACACCCCGGAAACAGTCATCCAGGAACATATTAGCCTCTAAAGTTCAAAGACAAAACAATTGATATACCTTCATGGCACAAAATTGATATACTGGGGAACCCGTTCCAAAACAAGGCATTCCAAAATTGGATGTGCTTGGCCGAAAGACACACATATCTAATTTTTGCTGAAATCTAGCAACACGCGTATCCAAACTCTTCAGCTCAGATCACGGGTCGAAATTTTGTGATAATTAGATGTGAGTGTGAACTCGGCCACACAAATAAACAAACAATAAGATAAAACATAAGAAGGATAATCTTTAGTGTTCTCCAGAATATCTGTAAAATTTCATTTTCCATTGATAAAGAGTTTCAGTTTTAAATGTATCTCTTGTGTTGCAGGTACCGTAAGGTATGTAAGCCCCACGACTGGCAAGTAACAACCACGCAAGCTAAAGTTATCAGTCTAGCAGTGGCCTGCTTTGGTGTTCTCTGCTGCATTCTTTACGTTGTCACAAATGGCCGTCAAACAAAGAAAACACCACGCTCTGATGTCATGGCATATGAATGTTCTGAAGATGACAGTTACAAGGACACAATATGGCCGACCATAAACAACGGTTTTTTCTTACTTCTCTTCATTTTAACATCTGTTCCACTTACAATCTTGTATGTGCGCATTGGGGTCACTGCCTGGAAAGCTGAGAGGTTGTATCAGAGATCGCTGTCGGAGAGATCAGCATCATCTACTCGGTATAATTCCATTAGTTCTGAACTGCCAATAATAGCATGCACAAATATGTCTTCAGTGCAGTCAACTCAGTCGCGATCGCGCAGCTCATCACAACAATATACAGAAAATGAATATAGCAACAGCTCATCAAAACAGTATACAGAGAATGAATATCAGGCTATAGATTCTTCTTCTCATGAGATAGCAAGATTACACAACTGTTGTGAAACTAGAGAAGTTGATAGCTGCAGCAGAGATGACCAATTTAATCAGTCTCTTCGTTCGAAACGTGATTTTAAGAATAAGGCTAGTGGAGCTAATATAACAGATATACTATTTATTAAGACGGAAAGTGATACATCTGTTCCGATACAATGTGATAGTCTTGTGAAAGTAAAAAGTGGTACATGTAAGCAGACAGAGTGTGATGTGTGTATTAAGAAAGAAAGCACCATAGATGATAAAGATAATGCTGAATTCACGCTTGTACGAGAGTGTAAGGAATCATCAAATTCTGAATTAGTGGACGATTCTAATCAAGAAAGTGAAGAAATTAAGAAAAAAGGACAAGCTGAAATGGAAACTGCATTCCTGAAAGTAGAAAAACATAAGAGTTCTAACAATGATAATACTATTGCTAAACCGACCCAACTTGATTCATATTCATTGGCTACTTTTCTAGAAAATGCACGTCAGTCACAGGTAAACCACGAAATTCTAGAATATCGTGAACCTTGTGTAAAGTTTCACAACAGTTTAGATGAAGACAATGTTTCCAGGTATCATTCTGATGTCTTCAAATGTGTCTCCGTTAGCGATATTGCTTTAGATGAACGCAGCGAGGATAAGAAATATGATGATGATACGCGAATAGACATTCATGTTAATGCAAGGAACAAGCAAGAAAATATATTAATTCAATCAGAGATTTCTAAATCGATTACCTGTGAACAAAGTGAGGAAGAAGAATTACATCAATGTTCGATGATCTCTGCTAATAATGTTTACAGCCAAGATGTGAATATCACAGAACAAACGTGTCCTAGTAGCAGGTCACAATCTATTAGTGAACAATACGTGAATATTCACAACACTCGTTTAAATAGTGGATTGGAAAATGTTTTGAATCATTTCAAAAGTTGTGAGACAAAAAATAGACGGCAAAGTGTAGGAGCCCAGACAATAAAACGATCTGTCAACCGTACAACAGCAATATTAATCCTTATCAGCGCCGTCTATACGATCGGATTTCTTCCTTATATTATATTATCATTCTTTACTTTTATAGCGCCAGAAAAATATGAGGAACTGTCTATGGTGGAGTTGACTTTTTATCAACTTTTCCTGAGATTTTATTATATCAATTCGGCCGCAAACCCAATCATCTACAGTTTGTGTGGTGCTAATTTTAGACGCGAGTGTGTCCAACTTTGCAGAAGGAGGTCCTAGTGACAATATGGTCCACTTATATATCACAACAACATATATATATATATATATATATATATATATATATATATATATATATATATATATATATATATATATATATACGTGCTGTCCTTTATAATATATATTATATAAATATATATATAAATAATTAGAACCTCCAAGCACAACAATAAAAATCTGTGTAAAGACATGTAACGACAAAAATCAAGGAGAAAGTATATAACTTTTCGAAGACCCTTCTATTGTACGTAACACAATCAAATACAGAGATAAATTATACGTCATGGCTTACTTTAACCCCTTAGCTGCTGATGTATTCTTGAGGATACGATCAAAGGCCACCATCATTTTGCATAGATCCTCCTCTTCTTATCTTCCCAGGGAAAAAAATCAGACTGGAAACTTATAATAAAGTATCCACATTAATTGTTTCTCTGAGAAACTAATAAGAAGAAGATCTCAGCAAATTACAGCAACCTCTATTGTATCCTTAAGGATACCTCAGCAGCTAAGGGGTTAATAAAAGAGTAGGAAAGAAAAATGGGTAACATGAATCTTGCATGGGAAACTTCAGCGACACAGGTACTGTTCGCAACAAAAACGCAAAACTCTTCATAAACTTATGTATGGAACATGGACTCATCATAACAAACACCTTCGACCAACACACAAAGAAACTAAATTTTGATACAAATGGGACAACTTACAACAAGCATCCCAGATCGATTACATTATAACAAGACAAAACAAATGAAAGATATCACCGACGCAAGGGTCAGACCAACCATAAACATAGATATCGATCATAAACCCTGAGCGAAAAAATACGACAAACAATAATAACACCAACGAAGTAAGTAAGAAGAGAAGACAAGGAACCTATTCTAAACCTTAAAACCTCTACAAGAAAAGACAGTTCAAAGTACACTATTACAAAAAATGCCTAAAGTATATTTGTTACTACCTGAATAAAATGACAACATCGAGATATGGGGACATTCTAAGCACATATGATAAAAAATCTTTAAAATCTTAAATGGGGTGAAAAAATAACAATATAGAGACAGAAGACAATGTGGCGGAACGAAGAAGTACACGAAGCCATTAAAACAAAAAGAAACGTTTCAACACATGGTTAAAGTCCAAACCAAAACGCGATTACCTACAATACAAGACGGCTAGAAAACAAGCACAATATGCGATTTAAAAATAACAAAGATAATTCGTGGACTAAATACAGGGAAAACATAGTCCACATATGTAGGACAAACCTACGAGAATGTTTTAATAACATGAACTCAATGAGAATAATGTGTTATACTATGTGCTATACTAAGCAATGGTAGCATGTTGTGCTATACAAGCAATGGTAGCATGTTGGGTTATTGGGTTATACTATGCAATGGTAGCATGTTGGGTTATACTAAGCAATGGTAGCATGTTGGGTTATACTAAGCAATGATAGCATGTTGGGTTATACTAAGCAATGGTAGCATGTTGGGTTATACTAAGCAATGGTAGCATGTTGGGTTATACTAAGCAATGATAGCATGTTGGGTTATACTAAGCAATGGTAGCATGTTGGGTTATACTAAGCAATGGTAGCATGTTGGGTTATATTAAGCAATGGTAGCATGTTGGGTTATATTAAGCAATGGTAGCATGTTGGGTTATATTAAGCAATGGTAGCATGTTGGGTTATATTAAGCAATGATAGCATGTTGGGTTATACTAAGCAGTGGTAGCATGTTGAGTTATACTAAGCAGTGGTAGCATGTTGGGTTATACTAAGCAATGGTAGCATGTTGAGTTATACTAAGCAGTGGTAGCATGTTGGGTTATACTAAGCAATGGTAGCATGTTGGGTTATACTAAGCAATGGTAGCATGTTGGGTTATACTAAGCAATGATAGCATGTTGGGTTATACTAAGCAATGGTAGCATGTTGGGTTATACTAAGCAATGGTAGCATGTTGGGTTATACTAAGCAATGGTAGCATGTTGGGTTATACTAAGCAATGGTAGCATGTTGAGTTATACTAAGCAATGGTAGCATGTTGGGTTATACTAAGCAATGGTAGCATGTTGGGTTATACTAAGCAATGATAGCATGTTGGGTTATACTAAGCAATGGTAGCATGTTGGGTTATACTAAGCAATGGTAGCATGTTGGGTTATACTAAGCAATGGTAGCATGTTGGGTTATACTAAGCAATGGTAGCATGGTGGGTTATACTAAGCAATGATAGCATGTTGGGTTATACTAAGCAATGGTAGCATGTTGGGTTATACTAAGCAATGGTAGCATGTTGGGTTATACTAAGCAATGGTAGCATGTTGGGTTATACTAAGCAATGATAGCATGTTGGGTTATACTAAGCAATGGTAGCATGTTGGGTTATACTAAGCAATGGTAGCATGTTGGGTTATACTAAGCAATGGTAGCATGTTGGGTTATACTAAGCAATGGTAGCATGTTGGGTTATACTAAGCAATGGTAGCATGTTGGGTTATACTAAGCAATGGTAGCATGTTGGGTTATACTAAGCAATGGTAGCATGTTGGGTTATACTAAGCAATGATAGCATGTTGGGTTATACTAAGCAATGGTAGCATGTTGGGTTATACTAAGCAATGGTAGCATGTTGGGTTATACTAAGCAATGGTAGCATGTTGGGTTATACTAAGCAATGGTAGCATGGTGGGTTATACTAAGCAATGATAGCATGTTGGGTTATACTAAGCAATGGTAGCATGTTGGGTTATACTAAGCAATGGTAGCATGTTGGGTTATACTAAGCAATGGTAGCATGTTGGGTTATACTAAGCAATGGTAGCATGTTGGGTTATACTAAGCAATGATAGCATGTTGGGTTATACTAAGCAATGGTAGCATGTTGGGTTATACTAGGAATCATAGTGCATATTTGGTTATACTAACAAGGAAGCGGTACATGTTTGAGTGATTAATCTCATTAACCTGTCAACACATTTCTTACCACTGAACTATTGTAGTAACAGAAACAGAAACATGTTTTACATTATTCATTGTGTGTTTCATTACGTTGTTGTTGTAACGCGAATAGCACCATGTAACGTTGGGTAACTACGTAAACACAGATCACAGCAGGGTTGCGCAACAAGGAGGCATTGACATAAAGTGACGATCACGTTGTACAATGTGTAGAAACCGATCTGAAATATGTACAGTGTAAACTATGACAACATTCGCTCTAGTAGGTGCAAGAAAAACTCTCCTTCTCTTTGAACAACATAATAATTATAGATACACCATCTCTAAAGGAGTATAGACATCAACACCGTAAATAGAAAACCATGAAAACACATAGAAATCGCGTTCGATAAAAGACTCTTTTGAGTTACGTGTCGACAATGTCATTCATAAATCTAAGAAAGTAGGGTTGAGAAAGTCTCCAGAGAGGTACCGCTCGACCAGGAGTACAACGAGATGATAGCTCAGTGCTGGAGAGAGACGTCTCGACCAGGAGTACAACGAGAAGATAACTCAGCGCTGGAGAGAGACGGTTCGACCAGGGGTACAACGAGAAGATAACTCAGCGCTGGAGAGAGAGACGGTTCGACCAGGAGTACAACGAGAAGATAACTCAGCGCTGGAGAGAGAGACGGTTCGACCAGGAGTACAACGAGAAGATAACTCAGCGCTGGAGAGAGAGACGGTTCGACCAGGAGTACAACGAGAAGATAACTCAGCGCTGGAGAGCAGCAGAGAAAATGTGTGCTTGTTATTGGAGTGTCACTGCTGAAGATGAAGTAGAGGACCATATATTTGACAAATACTTTCAGTGACGTTTCTGCTTCACACTCGGACAGGCCTATGTTTCCTCCATGTGAGTGTGTTTGCGTGTGTATATCATTTGTATATATATATATATATATATATATATATATGTAAATTCACAGCTTTAAATCAGTGTTTTCCAAAAAAAAATTTACCATACCCCCACCTAAGTCTTTCTAAAATTCTGATGGCCCCATATGTAACATATACATAATTTTTATATTTAAATATTTAATTTTAACTTAAATGAAGCTTACAACATGTTCGAATTGCCCACCTGGACAATCAAATTGCTCCCCTGTGGGGCGTGGATCCCACGTTGGGAAACACTGCTTTCAATTCTTCTGAGTATGTGTGTGTATTAAATTGATAGAGTTAAATGTGTGTCTGTACATGTGTGTATATGTAATATGATATCTTTCAATGCTTCTCTCCATCTCCTTCCATATTAGAATCAATACCATTAACCAAAACACACATTTATTAGTTGATCCCTCATTATATGCTCTTCAGTGGACCACTACTTCAGAAAAAAAATCTCTACCATCTCAACATAAGAGCACTTCTTGTCATTCGTTCCTTCCCAACCTCAATAATTACCTCGTCTTTCAAGAAAAAAAACTCAATAGCACGTATCTCGAGCTTTGCCCGACTAAAAATTAGGTATCTCAGTAAATATACAATGCATATAATTAAATTTTCTGTGTGAATTTGAAATGTTATAGACCATATGAATGAATGTTTTTATTAAATGCAGCCATTTGTTTCAATTTTGTTTTATCTATCAATAAACCCGTAACCCTTCAGGGTCGTAGGGGTACCACATTGGATGCTTCAGCACACAGAGTCCTCCAGCGAATTCTATCCTCAGCGATGCGGATGAGTGTGCAAATACCTTGCCCTGTCCATTCCTTGATGTTGTCTGTCCATGTCTTAATTGTTTTCCTCCTCTGCTTCTTCCACCCTCGACAGTTCCCTGCAGTATTGTTTTTGACAAAGAATCTTGCCTGCATACATGTCCGAACCATGCTAGTTTTCGTCGTTTCACTATTGAAAGCAATGACTCCTGAACACATGCACACATCTCTATTTTATTTCTTATGTACGTATGTATCGTTTATATGCGATAAAGAATAACAGTCTACATGGGAGCACACATCTCACACAAAAAACATTAGAGTGTGTACAGTCAATTATAAGACGTCATTGGCACATGATTGGTTTATCATACAATTAGCAATATTTAAGTGTGAAATTGCACGATTCTGTACTCTCGAACAGAAAATAGAACGTGTCTAAAGGTGTATCATGGTGTCGCACTCAAATTTTCCGTCAGAATCGTCTCTTCATAAAGTGTGCAGTTAGTCGGGAAAATGAGCCTGCGAGTAAAGTTTATGACATTAGACCACATTTTAAAAAAGGATTTTAAGTACTTCTGCAATGAAGCTACTCGAGGAAAACTATATCATTCTATTTCAAACCTAGAAAAGAGGACTATTAATGCCTTATTGATAAGTAAGCGAACATTGAACCGTTGATAGCAAAATCTGATATATCCAATTCAAGTTGTTTCAAAATCGCCAGAGCCGATTGCAGTTGGCGAACAAGCATCGTCAATGGACCGTTGGAAATTTCTGGAGACGGGTTTTGTTTAGTGATGAATCATTGTTTGTGCTCCAGCGACACGATAGACAGAGAAGAGTTTACCACAGAGTCCGCGAGAGCTTCTCCCAAAACAGTGCTGATGAGACTCCTCCACATCGTGGTGCGGCGGTGTACTGATGTGGGGGACGATTAACTTCATGAGAACAAGCGACCAGTACAAATTGTAGGACGCAAGAATGCCGAATGATAACGTCGCTGAAATTGTTCGTCCCCGCGTCCTTCCAATTTTAGCTGCAAGAGGGTCAATTTTTCCGCAGATAACGCTTGACCGTATGTAGCACAGTTCACCACCCAGTTCCTTGCTGATAACAACGTCAAGATCATTCCGTGGCGAGCCATGTCATCAAACATGAATCCCATAGAACACTTATGGGATCAACTCCACAGTCAACTCCGCCAGTGAGACGTGGCTCCAGTCAATCTCTGACAATTGTCTCATGCACTGCAGGACAGCTATCACAAAACAACAGATCAAACGACTAATCGGATCCATGTCACGGAGATGTCGATCACTGATAGAGTCCAGAGGAGGCCATACACATTATTGAAACGTAGACCTCAGTGGCAAAGAATAAAAGTTTAAACCAAATTTAATTAACATCATTTCATTGTTAAAGTCTAAAAGTTTCTTCATGCCAAGGTTGAAACATTCATTCTGTAAACTAAAATTTGGGTACAAGTTCGAATTTTTTTTTTTAACGGAATATATTATCGGTCTTTGTAAATGTTCTTTATATGCTTATTGATCTGTTTAGATGGCATTTATATACTAATTGGCCTGTTATTTTAAAGTTAAATACTACCCATTCATAACACAATGGCAAAATACTGAACGCATTTAGAAAATGGCTAGAGAATCACTACAGTCAAAACATTGTGGGTTGATAGCTATATCGTGAATAAGATTTGCTTTCAATTTAATTTAAACACTACTAACCGAACTAAGCACGCATCTCAAAGTAAATATGAAGTGGATACCATGTCATTGTTGAATACCTGGAAACGAGAAAGCAGATCGTCTGACAAAGGAGTGTGCTCATGATGATGATGATCTACCAGATTTGTCAATAATAATCATCATCATGTGCCGTTTCTGCAACGATGTTTCACTGCAGAGGGTCTCCAACATCCTCTGTTTCTTGCTTTGTATGTATACTCTGCTAGGCTGTAATATGATAATCTCATTATGTTTCTCTTCCACTTGTATATTTGCATACATTTTGTTTTCTTCTGTTTCAATGAAGTTCTACCTATTCTTCTATATATTCACATATCAAAGGCATTAATTCTGCAATCCAATTGTTTGCTCATTGTCCATATTATTATAGAATACAATCAATCAATCAATCAATCAATAAATCCCATATTATTATAGAATACAATCAATCAATCAAGTGTCCTGCCGAATGGCGTAGGCGATCATGTATCTCCACGACTCTGTCGCTAGTGTTGTCAATAAGCTCATAAGCTCGGTTGGTGAGCTTTTACCGTGCCATAATATACATCCATCTAGTTAATTTGTGTCGACCACTATCTCTTCTCCCCTATCTTTTCAGTGGTTATTAAGTGTTCGAGCAGTGTTCTTCTCAGCACATGCCCTAGAAACCTTGGCTGTCTGCGCCTAATGTTTGATATTGTTGATCTTTTTAAGCTAGCATGAATACAATTGAATTCCAATATCAATACAATATGACATACACAGTATGAATAGAGCAGAACAAGTTGTCATTCTTCACATCAGAGCAGATCACAATCTACTCGGTAGCCACATGTATACAAAGTTCCAAAATGGTAACACAGCCGTTTGTCCAACTGGACAGGCACCTCTTAGAGCCGAGCGTATTCGTCGTGAATACCCAGAATATTAAATGCCGAGGGAAGTACACTGGTACAGAAATATAACAGTGGAAGAAAATCTCTACGAACTTCTGTAAGAGTTATAAAACACATGTTTATATAATTGACAAAGCTACATATATAAATATATAAACACATTTCAAGCCAACGACAGAAGAAGATGGTCTTTGATGTCTTGTGTCCATTGTCTCATGGGTCAGCCTTGTTGTGATAGTCACTGTAACTAGCGCGTAAACCTATCTTCATACACACTCATCTGCTGAGGGAAAAGTAACCCCTATGGGGATGGTCTGCATGTACAACCATATGTTCACGAATCACGAATCCCTATTAGTTTCTCCAAACTGCAGTACAACTTGATGTGACCAAAACGTTTCTATTTTATGTTAACCATTTTGTTAAATAATCAATTGTCTTTACCTTTCAGATCATCTTTCAGTCTTTCATTCTTTTGGTGATCATTTTAATCTTGATATGCTTCACTTATAATTGTTATTAAAATTATATCATCTCCTGCGCTCCCGTTTCTTCCCTTGATAATAACATATTTTATCAAGTCATCTCGTGCACCTTCGTTTCTTCCCTTGATGATAAAATATTTTATCAAATCATCTCGAACAACCTTCGTTTTTTCCCTTGATGATAACACATTTTATCAAGTCATCTCCCACATCTTCGTTTCTTCCCTTGATGATAACATATTTTATCACATCATCTCCCACACCTTTGTTTCTTCCCTTGATGATAACATATTTTATCAAATCATTTCCCGCACCTTCGTTTCTTCCCTTGATGATAAAATATTTTGTCAAATCATCTAGTACACCGTCGTTTCATCTCTGGATAACATTGTGTTAAGTATTTTCATCCCACTTTTCATCATTGCGTTTCTTTACAATTGACGAATTCTGCCCATCTCCTAAGGGGGTAAATGACAAATGTGTACATAAGAAATAAAATATAGATGTACACAAGTCAACAAGATTCATTACTTTCAATAGTGAAACGACGAGAAAGTGCTTGGTTTGGGAGGTATTCAAGGACATGATTCCTTGTCAAAAGCGATACTAGATACTATAGGGAACAGTCTCGAGTTGAAGGTACAGATAGGGAAGAAAATCATGAACAGACAACGTAATGAACTGAACAGGTCAGGAAGTTTAATCAGTCATCTGTATCGCTAAAGGTAGAAATCGCTGGAGGACTATGTCTGTCGGTGCATTAAATGTGTACATTCCTTCTTCTTCTTCTTCATCATTCTTCAGTCAGATATCAGGTTACAGCCCCAATAGCTTCAATGAATTGTGTGATTCGCTTCAGGTCATCCATGGAACCCCTCAAGTCTGAAAGCAGTGCCGTCTCAGTAGGCCATATTTTCTCCCTCTCTTCTTGGTAGAGTTGACAGGCATGAAGAATGTGTTCTGCAGTCTCTGGGCTCAGTCCACAGTTGCACAGGTCTGTCTCACCAATCTTCAGCTTTCGAAACATGTGACTTCTCAGTCTGTTGTGACCAGTTCGTAGTCTGAAAATGATGGTTTGTTCCTTGCGTGACATTTGGTGGTAGGGGTCATTTGGTTCTGCAGTTGGGTGCATTTGCTTCCACTTTTTCTTATATTCTGCTTTTAACATGGTCTTACTTTCATAGTACGTATTATCATTTTCTATTTGTTCCAGTGATCCCCCTTTCCTTGCCAGGAGATCAGCTTTTTCATTTCCAGGTATGCCACAGTGACCTGGGATTCACTGCAGTACTGTTTCTTTGGTGGTACTGCTGAGGTGTAGTAAGCAGGCCGTAAGTTCATTCATGCTCGTGTTCTTTGGATCTTTCAATGCCTGCAATACTGATTTTGCATCCGTTAGAAATACTACATGTCTGTTGTGACTCGGCAAGCAATTCGTGAGCATTTTGGCTGCCTCTATTATGGCTTCCATTTCTGCTTTAAAATTTGTGGAATGTTTGCCTGTGGGTATGGATTTCTCTATTTCTTTTCCATCTGGTGTTACTATATATATTCCTGATCCTCCATCTAATACTGCCTCTTTCGCTGATCCATCTGTATATACATGTGTCCATATATCCTTTGGGTATGCTTTCTGTATGTGATTCTTAGTTGTCTCCTTTAGTACTTGTATAGTAGTTTCTGTTTTCGAAATAATGCTTAGTATATTGTCCATAATTCTTGGGAAGTTTTTCCTGTCCCATGTTGGGTATGTGTTAAAGGTGTTTAGTGGTTTTAGGTTTTGTAGGTCTGTATCTGTGAGTGATTTCTGGAGCTGTTTAGCGGAGTGTAGAAAGCTACCTCTTTTGAGTCGCTCTTTTGTAGGTCTGCTTAGTCTTTGGTTCATTTGATGACTCTCCAAACATTTGAACTTTGCATACTGTGTGAGGATTTTTTCATTTCTTCTTTCTTCCATTGATGGCAAACCTGTGCATGTTTCCATTTCTGTGATTGGGGTAGTATTCATACCTCCTGTTATAATTCTGAGATTGCGGTTTTGTATCTTTGAGATCTTTTGAGTGTTACTCTTGGCTGCAGTCCCCCATGCTGACATTCCATATTCCAAAGCTGGTCTTACATAACCTGTATATGCTCAATTTTTTAAGGAGTGCTGTCCTCATTGTACCTTTTGTTTGGCACTTGTCTATGTGCTGTTTCCATGTAAGTCTTGGATCAAAAGTGACTCCAAGGTATGTAGGTGTCTCATCTTTTGGCAATGTTTGACCATTTATGGTTAGTAGGATTTTCTGTGGTTTGGTGGACATGCTGAAGATGGTATAGGTAGTTTTTTGGACATTGATAGACATGGCCCATTGGTCTGTCCACTTGGCCAAATTGTCCATAGTTTCTTGCAACCTTATTTTTGTTGTGCCTACGCTCTCTTCACTGCACCATATCGCCAGATCGTCTGCATACATTGCAGCATTTACTTTACGCGAGAGAATTTGGTCAATGTCATTCATAAATATAAGGAACAGAGTGGGGGATAGAACACCTCCCTGTGGTACTCCATGCTTAAAGAGTTTCTTTCTGCTATGCTTCATTTCAAGCTTCACTGCTGCTTTTCGGTTGTGCAGGTAGTGTTTTATCCAGTAATACATGCGCCCTGTCACTTTGTTTTGTTGTAGTTTAAGGAGGAGTCCATCTTTCCATACACAATCAAAGGCTTTTTCCATATCTACCCACACCACTGATGTCTGCTTTTTTTCCTGGAAAGCATCCTCTACTTCCTGGGCAATTAGTGTAATCTGGTCTTCAGTTGATCTACACTTTCTGAAGCCAGCTTGCTGATCTAGCAGGATTTTATTTTTTTCTAGGAACCACATCATTCTTTTGTTTACCAGGCGCTCCATTAATTTGCAAACACAGCTGGTCAGACTTATTGGGCGATAGCTGTCCACCTTATTTTTTGGCTTGCCTTTCTTGTGGATGGGTATCATTATGGCGGTTTTCCACACCTGTGGCACTAGACCTCTATCCCAACAGTTGTTAAAAAAATTGCATTAATTTCTTTTTTGCTGATGGTCCGATGTGAATTAGCAGTTCATTTGGTATGTCATCAGGGCCAGGTGATTTCCTAAGTTTTAATACTGCTAGTTCTTCATTTAGTTCATTAATCGTGAATGGAATATTCATGACATCTTGTTTATCTTTGCTGATCTCTTTTTCGATATTCCGTAGTTCTTTTCTTACTTCTCTTCTCCTATTTTCATCGACTTTGTGGCAGGCAGTACTTTGGTAATGCTGTATAAAGTGATTTGCAGCCTTCTTTCCTGTGAGTACATCTCCACCATTCTCTATAGCTACTGGTGCTGTTTTGTTATCTTCATTGTTGAGCATTTTTGTTATTTTCCATAGCTTTCTTCCCTCTTTGTCGAAGTTTAAATTTTCTGTTTTTTCATGCCAGCTTTTCCTTGTATTTGTAATTGTCGTTTTTCTTAGTTTGGCTACAGCAGCTTTTAGTGATATGTTGTTTTCTGTAGATGGGCTTTTTTCTGCTGTGTCTCTGGCCTTTGACACTTCTTTCTCCAACTCATCGAGTCGTCAGACTAGTATGGTTTGTAATTTTTCCTAGCACCTCTTGGTATGGTTTGCTTGGCTGCTTGAAGAAGTGCAGAAGCCAGGAGTTGTGCAGTTTTGTTCACGTTTTTAATCCTTGGATTTAAGGTTTTTGTGAATTTGTCTGTCAGGTCAGCAAACTTACTCCAGTTTGCTTTCTTGAAGTTCCATCTGGGTGTGGTTGTAGGGCCAGCAGGGGTATGGTTAATGTCAATGGTGAGTTTGATGGGGAGATGGTCACTTCCGCCAAGCTGCTCCAGCACTTCCCTGTATGTTATTTTCGCTAAGGCGTCTGTTGCAAAGGCTAGGTCAGGGGTTGAGGTGGTGTGCCATCTTCT
Organism: Meghimatium bilineatum; assembly: GCA_034231615.1. NCBI lineage: Eukaryota > Metazoa > Mollusca > Gastropoda > Stylommatophora > Philomycidae > Meghimatium > Meghimatium bilineatum. The sequence goes on along the minus strand of CM067306.1, from coordinate 20,916,440 downwards.
AGAGTAGAAAGTTGGGTGGTCTTCAGGTTCATTAAGCAGTTGAAGTTTCACCTCACACTGCCAGTCTTCCACTTCTTCTCCTCTAGTATCTTGTTCTGTATATCCCCAACTCTGTGAGTGGCTATTGAAGTCACCAATTACAAGACAGTTATCTTTTTCTGTGTTAATTGTGTGTAGAGATAGGCTCTTGTCTTGTGGACAGTAATAGTTATATACTGTGACCTCTTTAGTTGGAAGGGTTAGACAGGTTCCAATGATTTCAGCCTGTTCTTCTGTGTCTACTCGAATTTCAGAGGCAACGATATTGTTTTTCACCAGTATAAGAACCCCTCCTTTATGTCTTTTTTCTCTGTCGTTCCGAAATGTTTGGTATCCTCGGATGTTGAATCTATTGTTGTTTGTGAGGTGTGTTTCCTGTATGCATGCTATGTCGATTTCCTCTGTGTGTAATCGGTTTGCAAGTGCAGTCTTTTTATTGTACACGCCCTCTGCATTCCACTGCAATATTTTTAAGTGCTTATTTTTGTCTTTGTCTGCATCATGATCTATATGTGATTTTTTTGAACCAGTAATTTTTTTCCTCTGATCTCTTTTCCTGGCTCCACAAGTTGGGACAGAGGTACCACCAGTCGCTGAGGGTGGGCTCCTTCGAGGCTTAGAGCCCGGCACTTCATCCACCTGACGGGATTCCACAGATGAAGCACCAAAACGAATCATCTGTAACCTTTTATTTGACATGTGAAGTCATTGCGTGACACTGTGGTTTTCAGCCTTGGCTGGACTATTTTGTACCTTTCGGTCCAGTGTCTCCGTCTTCCATCTTACTTTTGAGTCAGGATGTGTTTCCCTAGCCCTTATCCATCCAAGGATTGTCCACAGGGCAGTGGAGGTTTCATTTTGGAGTTTTCCTTCTCCTAGACAGCTTGCCTAACAGGGTTAACGAGCACCATCTGCCCGGGGTTTTGAGGTAGAGTTCCCCTCTCCTAGGATAATTTTTTTGTTGTCAGGTATTCATTATCCTCCTCTGTGGTTTATTTCTTGTAATCTAAGACACCTCTCATTCAGAGAAGGTGATTTAAGAACATTGCTCTCTCTTGTTCTAATATCTATAATTTCCCATTTACCCTACCCAACCCTCTAACCCTACCTAAACCCTATCCCTACCCCCCTCCCCTCCCCCCCGGCACATTCCTGGAGTGGGGTCAGTGACCCCACTTCAGCAACCTGAGCTTATAGCGGCTCATACTCGCTTTGATGCTGCCAGTCAATGGACATATGGGGTATTTCAGTGGGAATATCAGCGCCGACTGATATCCCACCCCGTCCTCGTGGTCAGCGACACCGTTTGGTCAGCGGCTGTTTATTTGCCCAGAGGGTTATTCACAGCTGGCCTCAAGAGGCTTTTCCACTATCCGCCACCTGTGGACGCTCCTGGTAGGGGTCGGTATCCCCCGCAGGGTACATTCCTTCAACACTGGACTTTATGGACTTATGTATACGGATATGGTTAGTTTATTTACTTCTATATCCTGTTAATGCAACTTTCATGTTTATGTCAGAATATAAATTATTGTAAGTTCTTTCTGGTAAAAATGTAGAAAAAAGATACAATGAAAGAAGATGCGATTGAATCAGGCGTGTTTTATGAAGCTCGGTTCTAGCAATTGTTCAGCTACAGAAAATTGGAAAGTATGGAGACTTGATATCATAGACACATAGCCGAACAGGGTCGTAGTGTTGCCATATTGGAGATCTCATCTACGAAAAGGTATCCAAACACTCATGTCTTCAGCCTTTTGGGGGAGTGTAGGAAAATGTTTGTAATCAATGATTTTTCTATTTTCACATCTTATCTTTTTACTCCAACGGTTTTTTGCATGATCATTTTAGAATGCGTAGTGGTCTCCTTACATGTCTAAACCAAACACGTTCACTCCGTTTCACCACTGACAGATGTGGTTCTTGTTGCAAGTTTGTTTGTTGTCGAACAAATATGTGTGTGTGATGTTCTATAGAAAACGAACAAATAGTTCTGACAACACTTCCGTTGAACTATAAAAAAAAATATTAAACGTAATAAAAGTCAAATACATAAAGTATTTTGGACGTAGTAAAAGATATTCAACCTCGCTTAAGACTGCGGGTAGAGTTCAGAGGAAGCGAGCAAGATGTAAGCAGAGATACAAGTTGGAGGGAAACATTATGAGATGACAGGTTACATTCTAGCAGAGTGCACTACTAAAACAAGAGACAGAGGATGATGAAAGTCTGTTGCTGCCAATCTTCGTTGCGTAGAGGGCACTTGATGATGATGATGACGTTCTATATAATATATTTTTAACACGTTTATATCACTTATATTGAAAAATCTGAATACGTATTTCCGTGTCTGCATTTCATGTCCAGCTCTCACATCGAAACATAATATGAGTTAACACCGGCGCTCTGTACAGATTGATTTTTACTGTAATACTGATCTTATTTGTGCAAATAGTATTCAGATTTGCCATGGAAGGCATCGTCATGTCCAGTATTAAACATCATCTCATTTCCTGATTTGTTGTCAGCACAGATTTGGTACCTGAGATTTTTGAAGGTGGTAGCAGTAGTTTCCAGTTTCTGACCGTTTAATCGGACATTCGTGTGATCTTGCTTGATATCACCAGTCACCAATATCTTGATTGATATCACTAGTCACCAATATCTTGATTGATATCACTAGTCACCAATATCTTGATTGATATCACTAGTCACCAATATCTTGATTGATACCACTAGTCACCAATATCTTGTTTGATATCACTAGTCACCAATATCTTGTTTGATATCACTAGTCACCAATATCTTGTTTGATATCACTAGTCACCAATATCTTACTTGATATCACTAGTCACCAATATCTTGTTTGATATCACTAGTCACCAATATCTTACTTGATATCACTAGTCACCAATATCTTACTTGATATCACTAGTCACCAATATCTTACTTGATATCACTAGTCACCAATATCTTACTTGATATCACTAGTCACCAATATCTTACTTGATATCACTAGTCACCAATATCTTACTTGTTTGCATACAATATTTCCTACTAGCGTCTTCCAATTATGAGCTGAGTTCACGAAGTTCAAATTCAGAAGCGGCCTAGAGCCATGGTTGGATTGTTGATTGCTGATCCAGCGGTCCATGGGCTCATTCCCTTTGACTCACCTCTGGCATTATTTTGCTGGGAAGTCTGTGGATTTTCGGTCAACCCGGGGACAGAGCCATAAAATATCTACCACACCACCAGGATGGTAGGTTTTATCCTATGCACTGATCCGAGCCACTGCAGCCAAGATAGGGTTCACTGTGCTCATTACCAACCACCAATTGACTACTGGTTATGCCGAATTTCTCCTTTGTTCCAGGCATGCAACCAAATGTTCAATTCAAAAGGATTGTCACGTCCTGAGTCACTATGCCTCTATGATGGACCTCAGCCATAGGAATAAACAGCGCTGTCAGTTTCCTACCCCCCCCCCCCCCCCAATGCAGTACATTTCTAGCTCCCTCCCAACCACAGAGGGTGCGTACATATATACAAATAACAAAGTATGAAACACATTGCAACAAAAAACAAAAAAACACGAGAAACATAATTGTATAGATGACGTGCTATAAAGCTTCTATAAGAAGATAACTTCAATATGATGGCATGTCATCTACTAAGGTGTCTGTCGCACGAGTGGTTTGTCTAGTGGGGGCCATTGGTGAGACCCACAGACGCAAACCATGCGGAACCTAGATATTCATATGATAAGCGTAATGAAATTTTTTTAAAGTAATCTACGACCAAATAAATAGACAATATTTTGGTGATCTGATCTCGCTTCCTGTTTGTTATAAGAAGTGGGAATAAAAGTCACTTTGCCAGAGCAATCGTCTCGATGTGGATTCAAATATATAACAGTAAGTTGATATGTAATACAAATGAGGACACATCTTTATACATATTTGCACAAGCTGTATACTGTCCTTTTAATAATAAATCTACATCCTGGTGTGTTGAATTTAACTGCTTTAAATTACGACTAGGCGAGTCTTTCGTCAAATATAGTCCTCTGGACACATCGGTCTCATCGTGTAAAAAGTGACGCATGGTGACGTTTCCGTCATTTTCACTGGTATGTGTATACATCGCCAGTGTAGCAACTCCTGTCTGGACTTCCAGTTCTCGGTGCAAAATCTAAGGCCACTATTTTCTTTTCAGGGATGTCACAGAAGGAGACTAAGGAAAAGTAGGGGATAGGCTAACAATCTGTCACCTGACAAACAAATCATCATTGTCACAACTTGTCTGAATTTCTCACTGTTGTCTTCTATGAAATAATCCCCATGGGTGACGAAGAGACGCAGGTTAGCGGCCATTGCGCTTTTCTCCTGTTTGTGACAGACTCTCATGGACGGGGAATGCTAGATATGCAATCACTGCGTATGGGCCAACAAATCTGATAGAATAGTTATGAGATAGTTCGCCCAGATGTGTGTGCTATGTATGATGTGTGTGCTATGTATGCTGTGTATGATGTGTATGCTGTATATGATGTATATGCTGTGTGTGCTGTGTCTCTGGCAGGACGTAGTAATATCTGAGATACTGACACAATTGAATTCCACTATTCTGGTTCTAAACATACATAACCCCCCCCCCACCCCCCACAACACATCTGTGCCTTTGAGACATAATGAGTCAGGATTTCACCCCAGTTTACACAACTGAGAAGAACTTGTGCTTTTGTTAGTAAGTATATGGGCTGTCAGGAGCTACCTGCTCACAGCTAAAGAGATTATTTCATCATAAGCATCATCATAGTGATGTTCATGATCATTCGCATTTGTGTCATTTGTGTCATTTGTGTCGACATCCAATGAAAATCACTGGGCACACAATGTGTAGAACTAAAAAAAACAACAACTAGAAATACAAAGTTCTACAAAAGTTTGTTAAGACTTAGTTATATAGAATACAAGACAAATATATTTGTCTGGCAGCAAGTAAACACATTTGCAGACTATCACACATCAATTTGTGTAGTGGTGACACGGCGAAAACCTGTTTGGTTTGGACATGTACAGACATACGACTCGCGTTCTAAAATTATTTCGCAAGGAACAGTTCTGGGTGGAGTGAGAAGAGACGGTGGAAAATCCTGGATTGATAGCACCAAGGAATGGTCTGGGCATGATTTTTTCTACACTCCTCTGAATGGCTAAAGACAGGTGTTTTGTTGGCTTTTTCAGGTGATGTCTCCAGTGCACGACCTTGACTGGTTATGAATAGCATTTTTGTTATTTTTATTATAATTACTTTTATTATTATTATTATTATTATTATGAAGCAATCAGTCCACATTACTGTATGATGAACAAAGGACTCGGATCAGGTGTGTGTGTGTGTGGGGGGGGGGGGTTAAAAACCCATATTCCTCGCTGCATGTTGTCAGTTGAACGTATGTTGAATGAAGCGTTAAACAACTTACCACTTTAGTATAGAACTGCGGTTCTTAAACTGTGGGTCCACTCAGGAGTCCGCGAAAACATGTAGAAATATGAACTTTTACAGTCTCTTACATAGCCTCTTTATAGGTTCACTCGAAAGCAGATTTTCCGGAACTATTAAAAAGAGCTTTCAAATATTTAATGTTTTTCATAACAAGATACTTGTACGGAATATCATTCTCTGTCCTCGTTTATCTTAAATATAAGTATGTAAACCGGTTGCAAAATGGTGTGTCAGAAATTATAATACAAGTTTCAGCTGTTAAGCCCTCGTTGTAACAAGCATTGTGAATGAAACACAGCATCGTATGAAAGAAAGTCAACACTGTAAATTTGACACAGGGGTTTTATTTTGTCTTCTGAGCCCCAGATGGCAAGATTTACCATTGAAAAAGTATCGCAACTCATTCGGTTATATATTTAAAATGATATACGAGAGCACAGATTACCGAGTACCGGTAAAATGTATTTAGAAGAATATATATATTCCATAAAACGGATACATATTTAAAGTGAACATAAGCGGACATCGCTTCACCTTTACTTTGTCAACACTATCCACTTTCATTATGTTATTTGTGCTTAATATCTGATGTCACTTCTCATTTTCTTTTGTTAAGTAAGATGTACCTCATATGGTGAGGTACACTCCTGTTATGAGGAGATATGTACCTCTTATGTTAAGGTGCACTCCTATTATGGGGAGGTATATACCTGTTATGTTAAGGTACACTCCTGTTATGAGGAGGTAAGTACATCTTATGTTACGGTACACTCCTGTTATGGGAAGGTACGTATCTGTTATGTTACGGTACACTCCTGTTATGGGAAGGTACGTAGCTGTTATGTTAAGGTACACTCCTGTTATGTTAAGGTACAATTCTTGTTATCGGAAGGTACGTAGCTGTTATGTTAAGGTACACTCCTGTTATGTTAAGGTACACTCCTGTTGTGTTAAGGTACACTCCTGTTGTGTTAAGGTACACTCCTTTTATGTTAAGGTACACTCCTGTTATGGTGAGGTACACTACTACTATGGTAGGTACTCTCCTTTCTATGGCGGAGGTTAGTTCAATTTGGTTAGCCTGTATGAAAACTGAACATTTATAAACAATAGTGGAGGTCGCAATTCTGGTAATTTAGTCAACACGACTTCTCAACTGACACTTTATTTGATTTTGTAAATATGGATATATACTGAAAATACATAAATTGTGAGTCACAGACGTTGATGATTCATTCAAGTCGTGGGTCGCAGACGTGGTTAAGTCATTCAAGTTGTGGGTCGCAGACGTGGTTAATTCATTCAAGTTGTGGGTCGCAGACGTGGTTAATTCATTCAAGTTGTGGGTCGCAGACGTGGTTAATTCATTCAAGTTGTGGGTCGCAGACGTGGTTAATTCATTCAAGATGTGGGTCGCAAACGTAGATGATTCATTCAAGTTGTGATTCGCAGACATGAAGTATCCATTGAAGTTGTGATTCTCAGAAGTAGATGATTCATTCAAGTTGTGATTCGCAGACATGAAGTATTCATTGAAGTTGTGATTCTCAGAAGTAGATGATTCATTCAAGTTGGACAGTAAGAGATTAAAAATAGTTTATTAGTAGCATATTACGATTACAATTTTCAATTGCAAATATCGTTCACTATTTGTAACACACAGATAATTCAGTGTTGAACATTTTCAAATGTTGAATTTTTTGGAGTCCGCTAAAGATTTAAAAAAAATATTTAAAGGATGTCCCCCACAACAAAAAGCTTAAGAACCACTGGTATATAATTGGACATCGCTTGACGGAACTATTGAACAATAAATAAATAACGTCACAATTTGAGCCATGTTTCAAACTTGGAATGTTTATCAACATTATAGACTGCACTCTCTAGTGAAATGTGTAGTATTGATAAATGTAGACACATGTCCATTGATCTCTAACTGTAGTAAAGATATACTATATCCTGTTATTCTGATATGTTCTACATTATTCTTGTTCAGTCTAAACCGGAGATATATTAATGTAGTGTTGAGTTAGTGCTGTTCAGAATTGGCCTTGAGCACCGAGGAAGAACACAGATATTTCTAAATTCTACGGCGTATCAAGGAGTAATTTATGTTTCTAGTTATTACAGCGTATCAAGGAGTAATTTATGTTTCTAATTACTACAGCGTATCAAGGAGTAATTTATGTTTCTAATTACTACAGCGTATCAAGGAGTAATTTATGTTTCTAGTTATTACAGCGTATCAAGGAGTAATTTATGTTTCTAGTTACTACAGCGTATCAAGGAGTAATTTATGTTTCTAATTACTACAGCGTATCAAGGAGTAATTTATGTTTCTAGTTATTACAGCGTATCAAGGAGTAATTTATGTTTCTAGTTACTACAGCGTATCAAGGAGTAATTTATGTTTCTAATTACTACGGCGTATCAAGGTGTAATTTATGTTTCTAATTACTACGAAGTATCAAGGAATAATCCATGTTTCTAACTACTACGATGTACAAAGCAGTTATTTGTGTGTCTCTATCTGCATCGCGTAAGAAGGATTCAGCCCCGTATTTCTATCTTACACTGGATATTAAGGATGTAAGTGTTTCTAGCATGTTGTATCAAGGAATGAGTAATGTAAGTGTTTCTAGCATGTTGTATCAAGGAATGAGTAATGTAAGTGTTTCTAGCATGTTGTATCAAGGAATGAGTAATGTAAGTGTTTCTAGCATGTTGTATCAAGGAATGAGTAATGTAAGTGTTTCTAGCATGTTGTATCAATGAATGAGTAATGTAATTCTATCTAGTGTGGCATAACAAAGAGTAAGACAAGTGTTTCTATTTACTTTTGTAAATCCTAAATTTTTATATTAACTTTCTCTAATGTGTGTGTTATCAGTGTCTATATGTTCATAGAATGTGTTTATGTGTTCATAGAATGTGTTTATGTGTTCATAGATTGCGTCTACATGTTCCGAGAATGTGTCTATTGTGAACATTTTTCATTGTGCTTTCTTATACATCAAATATTCTGGCATGCACATGTATCATTAAGTCTCTTTATATAATACAAGTCTTTCATACGTACCATGTTTCTTTCATACGTACCATGTTTCCCTAAAATAATACCCATGTTTGTGCATCATGTTTCTTTAAAGTAAGTCCAGATTTTTCATATCTATTTTATTTCTTTATATCTCGTAGTAACCCCGAATCTTTGTTATTTATCATGCTTCTCTAAAATAAGACCGGTTCTTTGTTGTGTATCATTTATCGCTCAAATAAAACCGGGTCTTTGTATATATCAATTTTCTTTATAATAAGAATGGATATCCTTATGTATCATGTTTTTATAATAAAACCGGACATTTTTCGTGTGTCTGTATAAAACCGGGTATTTGCAACGTATCACGTTTCTTTATAATAAGACTGGTCCTATATAATTTATTTTTAAACTGTCAAATACTGCATGGTTCTGGGTAGGTAGTTGCAGGGAGGTAGTATTTGTAGATGTGTGTTAATGACTAAATACTCTTGATGTCGCTACATCATGCACAGGTTGAATTTGGTTAATTTATCTTCCGAAAGAAAAACACCCATTTCTTACCGAGATTTGAACCCTAGACCTCAAGGATGTGAGACTAACTGCTCTAATCTCTCAACCATGCGCCACGCATTATAATAATTATTACACAAAAAGGCGCATTCTAGCTTATTGTCAGAGAATGTCTATTTTATGTTAAAATCTACATTTATTTACATAAAAAAGTCTACACTAATTTTTAAAAATCTACATTTATTAAAGAACGGAAATCTACATTTATTCTAATACAGCTGTGTCTTCTTCTGAAAAGTTTTAATTTTTCTGTCAGAAACCCATTTATAGATGTCTTCTAGTTTATAGATATTTTCCATCTCAGGAAATAATTGTTGCCAAACTGATCCACAGTTGAGTATTTTAGTATTTCTCATGTCCGCCTGTTGACTAAGGTTATCGCAATCTGCTCGCCATTTTTTGATCATTTGTAGATCTAACTTTTATGTAATAAAAAGCCGTAAGATTAATAACTCCGGAGATCTCCACAATTCCTCTACTGTATTCGACGAAATCGTTCTTTCGTCTTTAACTGATCTTCGCTGGAGATCAAAATATGATTTATTTTAATTATTTCATTATTATTCCCTATTATTAAATCAAGTGTTGATTTTTTTTTAAATCCTGACACAATCGCTATTCCAGTCGACCAAGCTGCAAAATGGTGCCTGACGCTTAAGTTAGGAAAGGTAAACAGGGCAAGGAAGGGAATTAGTCACCCCACCTAATAGTTGATGCTGCCTAGTACATGATGAGTTATCTTCATCCATGACGGCAGGTTGCTGCCATGGGATCTATTTTACCTTTAACTGTAGAATTTCGATACTTACGTCTCCGAAATTCAAAAATCACAGGCTTGTCGGATACAAAGAGATAACAGTAATGTCAATGATGTTTCACAATATTATTTATTTGTACATTCATTACTTCTAAAGAGGAACGAAATCCACCCATCCACCCATGTGGCGGATGGTCTAAGTTACAGCTTATACGAGTATTTATGTCAGACCCTATCTTACGAACGTACTGGCAAATCATGCTATGGCTTATTTTCGAGTTAGATCTTATATTAGGGGAAACACGGTATATCAGCATATTATCGTAAGATTACAATAATGAATGGCTGCCATAGGGCAGGATGACCTGTGTGTGTTAGCTACAGTTCCGTATACTGTATATTTCTTTCAATTAATAGTATTAGAATTGACTGAACCATAACGCGCCAAGCAAAAACGTATTAATTTTACATCATAAAATCTAAAAACAGATTTGGTTGTTGTGATATTGAAAGAAAGGCCGTAGATACGTCTTCAGTAAGGGAAGGGGGGGGGGGGGTGTTAAACTAATAGAATGTTATTCGACCATTTTCGGGTGTGTTGTTTATTGTTTGTGTTTGTCAATAATCCCAGAAATTGCGAGCGATTAGCTCTTACTTCCTATTTAAAGTGAGATGTTTTATCTTAGCTTTATTTCATACCCAGGAGACTTCAGCTTTCGGCTTAATGCAATGCCTATTGAAAGAGCCTTCATCTCGAGGAGTATATGTCTCGAGACGAGCTCATAGTTTGCCTGGGTCACCTAACATGCATCTTACCTACGACAATGCGCTTCGCAGTCAGCGAGCTATTCCTCGTGAAGGAAGACAAATCCATTGCTACCTTTGTGTCCCTAGGTTCCAGACCTAATTTCTTCTGCTTGAGCTATGTCAGACAACAGTGACAGTTGAATTAGACTCGGGATTGGTATACTTTCCTAGACGAGGAGCTGCGTTGCCAAATACGTTGGGAACTGGAATTTGAGCTACGCATTTCTCAGGCACTCGCCTCATCCGATTGTGATGACCTTTCAATCCATCGCCAGGTGGAGCCTGGGTTTTTTTTTTTACTCTTCGCCATTGCGCATATCATCCAAAGAAGTAGAAAGATTGCGCCTATCTCGGACGAGGAACTTCGCATTGGGCCTTTGGCTCCTGAATCCAATTCTCCCAGTATGAGGCGTGTTGGGCAACGGCCACAGTCGTGTTGACTAGTTTTGCAGTGTCCTCAATTATTTACCCCCCCCCCCCGTTCTACGTTGCCCACAGCTTCCTGCGACCGAGTCTCAACACTACTTCGGTCAGAAATATGAATCATGTGCTCCCCGATATTTGTTCAATGCTTTTCTTTTGTGCAATGAGGAACTGTTTTCATAGTTTTTTTTCCACACACAGGAGTGCGTGTTCATGTTGGCGTATCCTATACCTGAGCTATAACTCCTAATGTGAATAGGGTCAATTGTGGTGAAACATGTGGGATTTTGTGTGTTCTCGAGTGTGAACAGCAGTTCCGCTAGTTGGTCCTAAGATGGATAGTTGTAGCTTCGTTCTCACTCTATCGATTCACATCCACAACGTTGTCCTCTAGCTCGTGTTGCCTTTGTCCGGAATCAATGTGTACTCATAGGGTCACCATATCTTAGCGGGATATACCCATACCCGGACATCTACATTAGCAGCCACTCTAATGTTTCTGAATTCTTGGCTGACCGAGATGGAATGCACATATGCCTTACATTACTGTATGCAGACGGTGCTGATAGATGTTTTGTGTAGATGTATCTGAGATATTGCATGTCTCTTTGCAGGTAATTATCATTTCATCTACATCCTCCACATTCACGGACACGAGTCCAATCGTGTTAGCCAGAAAAAACAGCAATAGCAGCTGTCCTGTTTCCAGGGTGCACAGAGGTACTTTTACGATCTTGGTTATCTGCTAACTGTGGGTCCGCACGAAAGCAATGCGGAAATCCTCTGTACCCCATTTGCGTATGTAATTTCCTCTTTTTCATGAAAACGTGCATGACCTATTTGCGAAAAAAATGTATATTTAAATAAATTAGGAAGTTATTTAGATTTAGTGAATCTTTTAGAAAAGTAAATTTCCAGTACGAAAAGCCATGTTCAGAGTTCCTGTTTCCGCCTCAAGCCCCTTTTATCTGCGGACGACTGAAAGTCATAATCTACTGCCAGATATAAAGACAGAAAGTCATAATTCACTGTCGGGAATAAAGAGTCATAATCTACTGTCGGGTATAACGACAGAATGTTATAATCTACTGTCGGATGTAACGACAGAAAGTCATAATCTACTGCCAGATACATAAAGACAGAAAGTCATAATCAAGTGCCGGGTACGAAGGCTGTCATATTTGTAATATAGTAATTAAAAAAAAATATTATCTAATAAAATGTGTGCAATACTTTTTAAACAAAATGCTCATTGATTTGCATTCTCTTTTTCTCTCAATGACTGTCTAGAAGACTCAGAATACATATACATGTATCACTTATCGTTTGAGTATTGGTGATTGTTGGTAAGTCACATCAAGTGACATCTTTTTTCTCGAACTCTCTATCAAGTTTTCCACCCTATGTAAAAACGAAACTCAAGTTGTTTTTTTTTTTAAATTTAAGAGATATTGTAATTCTGTACCATAGACATTTTCATTTAAATAGGCAGGTGTTCTTCTTAACTTTATAACATCCGTCTTATGTGTGTTTAGTTTCATGTTGTATTTTTCGCAGGTTGTATGAAGCAGGTATGTCCTGTAATTTATCTTCAGATGTGTATATTAATTTCATATACCCACGTCTACATTCTTTAAATTATTTCCTGGAATTGCTTTGTCATAAGTATATCTTACCTGTGCTGTTATTTTAACAAACTAGAGTTGTTGACGCTAAACATATATAATAGGAATCACGTACTTGTCGCTTAGTGGGTAAATTAGACAGCTGATGGAGACAACAGGCCAATAAATTATAAAACAACTTGTCAAACATATAAAGAAAACAATCAAACAGTGATTTATGTAGACAAAACGGGAGAGAATAATGGAAGATACAGTCAATATATCAATGACACCAGCTTCCAATGTTACAAATACAAATTTGTCAGAAACAGAAAGACTGCGTTATATTCAAGAGTTGCAGGATGCGACCACTATAACAATGATTCCTGCCATGACTCTTCTATTACTTGTAGCCGTGACTGGCCTCATCGGAAACTCAATTGTATTAACCGTGTATTCTAGAAAGTTCAAGGGGAACCCTACCAGGATTTTAATAGTGACTATCGCTATTTTTGATCTTGTGTCTAATGTGATTGCTATTCCAGGTAAGTTTTTCGTTTGTACAAAACCAACATCACTAACATCATCGTAGTCGGTTTATCATCCTAGTTACTAACATCATTGTCACCAGTTTAACATTATGAACATCAGAATTAATATTAGCCTTATCGACATCATTATAACCACTATCATTAATACAATCACCTTCTCAATCACTGCATTATTATACTATTATTACCACCACTACTACTACTACTACTACTACTTCCTGTACTACTACTACTACTACTTCCTGTACTACTACTACTACCACTACTACTAATACTACCACTACTACTACCACAACTACTACCACTACTACCACAACAACAACTACTACTACTACTACTACCTGTACTACATCTACTACCACTACTACTACCACTACTACTACCACTACTACTACCACTATTACCACAACAACAACAACAACTACTACTACTACTACCTGTATTACTACTACTACTACCACTACTACTAATACTACCACTACTACTACCACTACTACTACCACAACAACAACTACTACTACTACCACCACTACTACTACTACTACTACTACTACCACTACTATCACTAATATCCCTAATACTACTACTAGTACTACTAATACTGTTACTAGTAATACTAATACTGCTACTATAACTACTATTACTACTCTCACCGAAGTGTCAGGCCATTGGCGAAATAAAACGGCCACACAACGATTTTCCCTTTTCTGGACTACATCCTGCTGAAAATCTAGTAGGACTGTGGTCATGCTACAAGAGAGATCCAGTGGGAGTTTGAGAATGAACGGTGAAATAGAAGAACACTACTACTACTACTACCACTACTACTATCACTACTACTATTATTACTACTACTACTACTATTACTACTACTAATACTACTGTTACTACCATGATCATTCTTCCTGGTCAAGGTAGACTACCTGGAATGATGGGAATGATAATCTATCGAGGAAAGTAGATACATTCTCACATTTTTCACCAATTACTACACTGACATGTAAAAAAAAGATCGGGGAAATTAAATACAGTCAAGAGTGTCAACATCAGTGGAGAACCTCAAATATAGGCCGCTCACTTCTATAAATACAGTCAAGGATGTCTACATCAATGTACAAACCTCAAATATAGGCCACTCACTTTTCAAACATCAAGAGAAGCCATATGGACCCGGTAAAACAACTTGTCGAACCAAGGTCTATTTCAAATAAGAACAAGCCATGCTCACGTCAATAAACATCTGTAAATAATAAATCCACTACATAAATCAAACTGTAACAATTGCATTCACCACGAAGAAAGAGTTGAACTTCTGTTGTCGTGCTAAACACAAACATTCTATAGAAGCTGCTTCCGTCACTTCCAACCATCCACAATATACTCTACACATCTACATTACAACTGAGTAGGAAATGTGAGTTTGTCAGAAAAAGTAAGGGCATTCACGAGCTAATTGTTCACGTCCTAAAGGAGCTTTATCATCAACATGATCATCTTAACCGCAACCACCATCAACAACACGAATAACATAGTTACAATAACATAGTTACAATAACATAGTTACAATAACATAGTTACAATAACATAGTTACAACAACATAGTTACAATAACATAGTTACAATAACATAGTTACAATAACATAGTTACAATAACATAGTTACAATAACATAGTTACAATAACATAGTTACAACAACATAGTTACAATAACATAGTTACAATAACATAGTTACAATAACATAGTTACAATAACATAGTTACAATAACATAGTTACATAGTTACATTAACATAGTTACAATAACATAGTTACAATAACATAGTTACAATAACATAGTTACAATAACATAGTTACAATAACATAGTTACAATAACATAGTTACAATAACATAGTTACAATAACAATGAAATATTTCAGTAAGTGTGTGTGCAATTGAGAATGTTCAATTACTACATTTTCTATTTAATATAAAGCTCTTTAAAATGTTCAAGCACGAACTTAATGATAACATAATCCTAGTGAAGTTTACATGTTCTAGCAGGAAATTAATAATAACATAATCCTAGTGAAGTTTACATGTTCTAGCAGGAAATTAATAATAACATAATCCTAGTGAAGTTTACATGTTCTAGCAGGAAATTAATAATAACATAATTCTAGTGAAGTTTACATGTTCTAGCAGGAAATTAATAATAACATAATTCTAGTGAAGTTTACATGTTCTAGCAGAAACTTTATGATAACAAACTCTAGTGAAGTTTCATGTTGTTGCAGGAACTTAAATATAACATAACCCTAAATGAAGATGACATTTTAAAATCGTATTTCTTGTTTTATTTACGTTAGATTTGTTATTTGGTCTGATACTAAATAACAATGACAAGAGTGAGCTGTATTAAAAAAAACAATTTTTAAAAATGTACTCAAAAACATGGATAAACAGATAAACAGAAGAACAGTTAAAAAGACGAACAAACAGACAGACGAATAGATAAAAAGACGCTTACAGAATAAAAAAAGACAGAGTAGCATTGACCTTTTCCAATAAGAGAAATGGAAACCTACTACCTACACCACTGGAGGGAAAGATCAATGGAGAATAAGATAAGGAGGTATATGAAACTATTACATTATACAATTATATCACACAGTTGTATCACACAATTATATCACACAATTACATCACACAGTTACATCACATAATTACATCACACAGTTACATCAGACAGTTACATCACACAGTTACATATGACAATTACATCACACAGTTACATCACACAGTTACATATGACAGTTACATCACACAGTTACATCAGACATTTACACCACACAGTTATATCACACATTTACATATATAAGACAATTACATCACACCGTTACATCCGACAATTACATCACACAGTTACATCACACAGCTACATCGGAGAGCTACATCATATAATTACATCACATCAGACAGTTACATCACACAGTTATATCACACAGTTACATCCGACAGTTACATCACACAGCCACCTCACACAGTTACATGAGACAATTACATCACACAGTTACATCACACAGCTACATCAGAGAGCTACATCGCACAGTTACATCACATCAGAAAGTTACACCACGCTGCTACATGATGGTGATAGGAAAATGAAGGAGTACGGAATTAATACTCTTGTTTCCTACGCCAAGTGATGGAACAATACTTTCTGCACCAGATTGTTGTCTCTCTAACATTATTTCATTTTTGAAAGTCTGCCAAGTCTTTTTCAAGTTCTAGACGACTAGTGACTGTGTCATCAATGTGGTTGTAAGGTACAATGTGGTTATAAGATAGAATGTGGTTGTAAGATAGAATGTGGTTGTAAGATAGAATGTGGTTGTAAGATGCAATGTCAAGAACTGGGTAGTCCTATATTCCGGAGGTGACTGCTCTGAATATCTTCAGTGTCTGTTGTAGACAATTATTGGATGATCCCTGCCATCAGAAAAGTTTTTGGAGGATGTCTTGCCATCTGAACAGTTCTTTGTGATTTCTTACCATCAGAACATGTATTCTGATTACGTTCCATCAGAACTGGTAATTGGTTATTACATCTGATCAGAACAGGTATTGGTGATTACTTTCCATGAGAACACTTATTCTTGATTACTTCCCATCAGAACAGGTATTTATGATTACTTCCCATCAGAACAGGTATTTATGATTACTTCCCATCAGAATAGGTATTTATGATTACTTCCTATCAGAACAGGTATTGGTAATTGCATCCCATCATATCAGATATTGGTGATTACTTCCCATTAGATTAGTTATTGGTGATTACATTCCATCAGAACAGGTATTGGTGTTTACTTCTCATCAGAACAGATATTGACAATTACTTTCCATCAAAACAGGTATTGGTGATTACTTTCCATCAGATCAGGTATTATTGATTACTTCCCATCAGAACAGGTATTTATTGTTCTTCAGCAAATTTTATTACAAAGAAGATCATCAGATAACTAGCAAACATCATGCTCAGCCAACTTCGCTGCCTCCTGCCACATGGATAGCAGGTGGCAGTGTTCCTATTCTTTGCTCTCATTTTCATTTTGGTAACATTCGTGAGAACATGATTATGATAGAATAATTCATTCAACCTTATGTTCGAATAGTGTCATTGGTTATTCTTTTACATAATTATTCTACAGGTGAAATTTATGACATGTTCCACATCTGGGATTTTGACAACCCATCTTTGTGTCGGGCAAGAATGTTCGTTACATCGTATGTCATCATAAGCCCGGGATTGGCACTCTTAGCGGTAGCAGTGATCAGGTATGTATTTCCAGCAACCTGGTGTGTCGTATGTCTCCGACACGATATGTAAAAGATATAATGCGCCACCCGTGTGTTGAAGGACAGATGAAAAACAATATCTTGGAGAGCAACTCATCTAAGATAAGGATACTCTGAAATCAAAAGCGCAGAGGGTTGACTTACTGTATTCGGGTTACCCCCATATGTACCACTCTCAAAATAATAATGGAGTGGCTATCAACGAAGCAGCACGCTGATTGCCGACAGAGAGTACCGCTCATAACACGTAACTCAGTAGCTTCAAACGATATTCCCCCGGGATCTTGGAAAAATCCATTTTATAAATAAGACGGCGTGATTGTAATTCGAACCCAAGAGCTCTTGAACACAAAACGAATGACTTTTCCAAACAGCTGCTTCAGTGTAAGTTAGTCTGTGTTGACAATCAAATATGCTAGTGAAGTAAGCCGTAAATTTACCTTGTAGGTTAGTCTGTGTTGACAATCAAATATGCTAGTGAAGTAAGCCGTAAATTTACCTTGTAGGTTAGTCTGTGTTGACAATCAAATATGCTAGTGAAGTAAGCCGTAAATTTACCTTGTAGGTTAGTCTGTGTTGACAATCAAATATGCTAGTGAAGTAAGCCGTAAATTTACCTTGTAGGTTAGTCTGTGTTGACAATCAAATATGCTAGTGAAGTAAGCCGTAAATTTACCTTGTAGGTTAGTCTGTGTTGACAATCAAATATGCTAGTGAAGTAAGCCGTAAATTTACCTTGTAGGTTAGTCTGTGTTGACAATCAAATATGCTAGTGAAGTAAGCCGTAAATTTACCTTGTAGGTTAGTCTGTGTTGACAATCAAATATGCTAGTGAAGTAAGCCGTAAATTTACCTTGTAGGTTAGTCTGTGTTGACAATCAAATATGCTAGTGAAGTAAGCCGTAAATTTACCTTGTAGGTTAGTCTGTGTTGACAATCAAATATGCTAGTGAAGTAAGCCGTAAATTTACCTTGTAGGTTAGTCTGTGTTGACAATCAAATATGCTAGTGAAGTAAGCCGTAAATTTACCTTGTAGGTTAGTCTGTGTTGACAATCAAATATGCTAGTGAAGTAAGCCGTAAATTTACCTTGTAGGTTAGTCTGTGTTGACAATCAAATATGCTAGTGAAGTAAGCCGTAAATTTACCTTGTAGGTTAGTCTGTGTTGACAATCAAATATGCTAGTGAAGTAAGCCGTAAATTTACCTTGTAGGTTAGTCTGTGTTGACAATCAAATATGCTAGTGAAGTAAGCCGTAAATTTACCTTGTAGGTTAGTCTGTGTTGACAATCAAATATGCTAGTGAAGTAAGCCGTAAATTTACCTTGTAGGTTAGTCTGTGTTGACAATCAAATGGCATCAGTCATTAGACGACTTGTTGTTACCGCGAAGGCACCAAAAACAATATTTTTCCATATGATCTCGCAGTAAAGACCAACTCATGGTTGGTACTGAATGACTGACTCATTGTCTAAATTATAACTGTGTTGCCAGCTTATTTACAGATGTTTTAGAAATATCTAATCATTCACATGTGTAAAGCGAGTTTTGTCACATGTGTGGTAGTAGTTTGAGAAATGTCTCATTATATATATTTTAAAGAATATTCTGAAAAATAATGTAGCTTTTATCATTATTATAATATTGCTATTGTTTCTGGCGAAAATATTTGAGTAAAATGTTCATTTGTATTGTCCGTTTTGTTTATTATCATTGGTTCCAACATCTTATAATGGTTTGTTTTCTTTCGTTCGCCTGAAGTTATATTCGCGTAACACCTGGTATTTGGAGAAATTGAGAAGAAATTCCAGTAATTGTTGGTTGAAAACTTTTCAGGAATTAGGTAGAGTACCTTTTCTACCAGAATATTCTGCCATCATGTATGCTGTCTATAAATTATTTCAATAATTAGTGATCTGAATGTTTGACAGAGGTTGTCAAGGTAGATGAAGTTTGACAGAAGTTGACCAAGTGGGAAGAGTTTGACAGAAGTTGACAAGGTGGAGGGAGTTTGACAGAAATTGACAAGGTAAGGTGGAGGGAGTTTGACACACGTTGACAAGGCAGAGGTAATGTGAACAATGTTGACAAGGTGGAGGAAGTTTGACAGAAGTTGACAAGGTGGAGGAATGTTTGACAGAAGTTGACAATGTGGAGGGAGTTTGACAGAAATTGACAAGGTGGAGGGAGTTCGACACACGTTGACAAGGTGGAGGGAATGTGAAAAATTGTTGACAAGGTGGAGGGAGTTTGATAGAAGTTGACAAGGTGGAGGAAGTTTGACAGAAGTTGACAAGGTGGAGGAAGTTTGACAAAAGTTGACAAGGTGGAGGGAGTTTGACAGAAGTTGACAAGGTGGAGGGAGTTTGACAGAAGTTGACAAGATGGAGGAAGTTTGACAGAAGTTGACAAGGTGGAGGAAGTTTGACAAAAGTTGACACGGTGGAGGAAGTTTGACAGAAGTTGACAAGATGGAGGGAGTTTGACAGAAGTTGACAAGGTGGAGGAAGTTTGACAAAAGTTGACACGGTGGAGGAAGTTTGACAGAAGTTGACAAGATGGAGGGAGTTTGACATCAGTAAAAAGGTTTTATACACTACTTTAATTTTGTTTTTGAAAAGATGTTCTAAAAATCTGAACACAATAACGAAGTCTTTCCGCACTTCTGCTAAAAAGTTGTTCAAGTGAGCAGATCGGATTGCCCGATCGTGTAGGAGGGCTTTATCCTATAAGAGTTCCTGGTCGTGTAGGAGAACCTGACGAGATTTAATTTTCAGCCAATGTTATACTAAAGACATATCTCCAGGAGGACAAGGCAAGGAGTTGGCCTTGATTGGGACTTTATCATCATCCCTAGTATTTTATTATCATTTTGTAATTAATCCGTATTTGTTTTTATAATACTTTTGTCGCATCTGTGATATCACAGCCCACGCCCGATAATCATTTATTATATGATTTTCTTATATAATTTTACAGTCTGTCATGATAACTTTGAAGACTGTGCTCAAATAAATGTATTAACAACACAAGAGGAATGGAATTGTAGAGAAACATGAAAGTCAACTCTGCTTAGCGTGAAACATGATAGTGTTGCCAAGGCGGGAAATGGAAACAAGAATATCAGCACTGATCTGCCATGCATGTCGTAAGACGCGACTAAGCATGGTTGATTGAAGGCGTTGACTGCTCATCTCGTAAAGGATGAAATGTTTTTTAAAAATCGGATATGCTTGAAGACGGATGTATTAACCGTATGTCACATAAACTGTAAGATGTAAAGCTCGACGCAACACAACGAATTCAGACCTCAGTGCTAACTGGCTGGAGATATTTTGCGAACGTAAATAAAAAGAATGATGGAGAATGTTCTTCCTTATTGTTCTAGAACTACTAGCAGCATAGCTATTGACTCTCGTTTCCATGACATGTTCTTTATACTTCTTTACATCTAATTTTTTTTAAACCAATTAACTTACACGTAGTCGCTTGTGACATCCCTTTGATCTTGTCTTGTCCTATCCATGTGTGCCGCTAGGCTTCATGGGGAGCCGGTCTTCATTCATTTGCTAACTGTGACGCCGCTGACATAGTGTAGCCGTGGTGTTCTAGTATTTCTCTGAAGTATATCCATCTTGGTCTGTGTCGTCCCCTGTTTCTCTTTTCAGATAATCTTCTATTGAAGGCTATCGATAGAATGCGATCTGGTTCCATTCTGATTGGCTGGCAGAACCATTCGATCTTTTGTGTGTCTATGTATTCTTTGCACGATATTACTTCACCAGATTTCTTATAGTGTCATTGTTTATTATATCGCATTTTGTTATCACCAGTTCCGTTCTCAGACACTTCATTTCGCATACTGCAAGTTTGTGTTCTAGTTTCTCTAGAGTCCAGATCTGGCACAGGTAGCACGGTGTCGGAATGAACATTGTGTCTACTAACGTTCTTTTGGAGATCATGTCAACGTTCTGGTGTTTCAGCAGCAGTGCTGCTAATTGGTATGCTAACTGGTGCTAAAGCATCATCATCAAGTGCCGTCTCCGCAACGAAGGTTGGCTGCAACGGATCTCCAACATCCCCTGTCTCTTGTCTTGGTGGTGCACTCTGCTAGACTGTAACCTGTCCATCGTGTGATGTTATTCTCTCACTTGTATCTCTGCCTACCTCTTGTTCGCCTCCCTTTGACTTTACCCTCAAGTAAGGTCTTCAATAAGGTGTCATGTCTTTTAATGTGTCTAAAATATTTGATTTGCCTGATCTTTATTTCTCTTAGTAGTTCTTTCTTCATATTAAGTGGCTAATGCAGTGGTGCTAGCTGTGTTTGTTTTCTGACATATTGTGACCTTAGGATGGTAATTGTTTGCACACAAGACTTACAATATTTCTGACTGCTTCCTCTTTGACCCTTCACACCCCTCTCCCACACACAGCTGAGAACCACTGTATCAGCATAGTGTAAAACAATAGCATTCCAGAACCATGACCGTTCTTCTGTATAAAGACTTGTGTACAGAATATGTAAACATGACGTGAAAGGCCAATTTTGATGACTTCCGTAGCTATGCTATGTTTAGCATGCGCCTTTAGGTATATAAAATAGTGACCAACAAAATATACGACAATAATCAAAAAAGGTCACGAATGAAGTATTAATAAATTCTGTGCAGAGGTCTTCTTACTTCTCATGGTCTCTCATGAACACACACGATAACTTAACGCACAATAGCGGGATAAGTGAGAAAGTCACCGGAGAGATCAAGACTGTTATTAAGTACAATGAGAACTGTGAAGACAGAACATCAGTAGTGGAACATCGCTTTGAACAACTGGTGGTTAATTTATGACAATGAAATAAGAAATCTATAACGAAAGCAGTGTTGATGGTCGAGAACAAGATTCTAGTTTACGTTTTGAAGCATGTGGTATGAAAATAGAATTGCAGGAAGTCATACCTGACCATTCCGCAAAAAAATATAAGTGCAAACTTAAGCTTGAGCGATGTGTTGACATTGTGGAGGAAACGATACATTGGCTAACAGAGCGAACCAACACAGTCCATTTTTACTGTTGAACGTTTCTTATTTCTCAACTAGACTCTCAGATAATAGAAGCTTAAGTACCGGAACGTACATTGGACAATGGACAGTCTAGGTTTACTAGAGGAATTCTCTTGCAGCTTAACACATTGTACGATATAGACATAGTCGACCCATGTTCAAATCCTTCGCTACCGTTTACACCCCGGAAACAGTCATCAAGGAACATATTAGCCTCTACAGTTCAAAGCAACAACAGTTGATATACCTTCATGGCACAGAATTGATATACCTTCATGGCACAGAATTTATATACCTTCATGGCACAGAATTGATTCACTGGAGAAACCGTTCCGAAACATGACATGTCGAAATCGGATGTGCTTGGCTGAAAGACACACATATCTCAGTTTTGCTGTAGTTTAGAAGCGCACGTATCCATACTCTCAGGCTCAGATCACGCGAGATTATGTGATAAGTAGTTGTGAGTGAACTCAGTCAAACAAACAAACAACCATAATATCACACGTAAGAATTATTTATAACCTTGAGTCTATCTATTATCTATTGTCTTTCCTCGTGTTGTTTATTATCCACTATTGCGGTTAAGAGTATAGGTGATTAGACTTCGAGCTTGTGTTCAAAGGCCAGGTGTATCGCCTAGTCTCTGCTATGACCGTGTTTGTTCAAGATGCCCCTGATGTTTTCTATCCATCTTTTTCGTGGTATTCATCTGGCTTTGTACCCCGATCTCATTTGGTTATATGCCTATAAGGGCAACTGGTCTTGATGCATTTTCATAATATGGTCAAACCACTTGATCTGCTGCCTCTCTATATATTCTGAGCAAGGTGTTATACCTATTCTTTCCCTGGTGTTTTCATTTCCCAATCTATCAAGCCTGGTGATCCCTGCAGTATTCCTGAAGTATTTCATTTCACATGTCACTATCTTTCTGTAATGTGAAGATGAGAGAGACCAGGTTTGGCACTGGTAACATGCTGTTGGTAGGAATATACTGTAAATTATCTGTCTTTTAACTTCCATCTCGATCTTGAGATGGAGAAGTACTGGTGACAGTTGGTATGTTTACTGTATTTACCTTTTCAGTGTTCTCCAGAATATCTGTAAAATTTCATTTTCCATGGATAAAGAGTTTCAGTTTTAAATGTATCTCTTCTGTTGCAGGTACCGTAAGGTATGTAAGCCCCACGACTGGCAAGTAACAACCACGCAAGCTAAAGTTATCAGTCTAGCAGTGTCCTGCTTTGGCGCTCTCTGCTGCGTCCTTTACGCTATCACAAAAGGTCGTCTAACAAAGAAAACACCACGCTCGGATGTCATGGCATGCGAATGTTCTGAAGATGACAGTTACAAGGACACAATATGGCCGACCATAAACAACGGTTTTTTCTTACTTCTCTTCATTTTGGCATCTGTTCCACTTACAATCTTGTATGTGCGCATTGGGGTCACTGCCTGGAAAGCTGAGAGGTTGTATCAGAGATCGCTGTCGGAGAGATCAGCATCATCTACTCGGTATAATTCCATTAGTTCTGAACTGCCAATAATAGCATTCACAAATATGTCTTCAGTGCAGTCAACTCAGTCGCGATCGCGCAGCTCATCACAACAATATACAGAAAATGAATTTCAGGCTATAGATGCTTCTTCTCGTGAGATAGCAAGACTACACAACTGTTGTGAAACTAGAGAAATTACTAGTTACAGCAAAGATGACCAATTTAATCAGTCTCTTCCTTCAAAACGTGATTATCGGAGTAAGGCTAGTGGAGCTAGTAAAACAGATATACTATGTATTAATAAAGGAAGTGATACATCTGTTGAGATTGAAAGTGATACTCTTGTGAAAGTAAAATGTGATACATGTAAGAAGACAGAGTGTGATGTGTGCTTTAAGAAAGAAAGCACCGTAAATGATAACGATAACTCTCAATTCACACTTGTACCAGGGCGTAAGGAATCATCAAATACTGAATTAGTGGACGACTCTAATCAAGAAAGTGATGAATTTAAGAAAAAAGGGCAAGCTCAAATGGAAACTGCATTTCTGGAAGTAGAAAAAGATAACAGTTCTAACAATGATAATGCTATTGCTAAACCGACCCAACTTGATTCATATTCATTGGCTACTTTTCTAGATAATGCACGTCAGTCACAGGTAAACCACGAAATTCTAGAATATCGTGAACCTTGTGTAAAGTTTCACAACAGTTTAGATGAAGACAATGTTTCCAGGTATCATTCTGATGTCTTCAAATGTGTCTCCGTTAGCGGTATTGCTTTAGATGAACGCAGCGAGGATAAGAAATATGATGAAGGTACACGAATAGACATTCATGTTAATACAAGGAACAAGCAAGAAAATATATTAATTGAACCAGAGATTTCTAAATCGATTACCTGTGAACAAAGTGAGGAAGAAGAATTACATCAATGTTCGATGATCTCTGCTAATCATGTTTACAGCCAAGATGTGAATATCACAGAACAAACGTGTCCTAGTAGCAGGTCACAATCTATTAGTGAACAATACGTGAATATTCACAACACTCGTTTAAATAGTGGATTGGAAAATATTTTGAATCATTTCAAAAGTTTTGGGACAAAAAATAGACGGCAAAGTGAAGGATCAAAGACAATAAAACGGTCTGTGAATCGTACAACAGCAATATTAATCCTTATCAGCGCCGTCTATACGATCGGATTTCTTCCTTATATTATATTATCATTCTTTAAATTTATGTCGCAAGAAAAATATGAGGAACTGTCTATGGTGGAGTTGACTTTTTATAACCTTTTCCTGAGATTTTATTATATCAATTCGGCCGCAAACCCAATCATCTACAGTTTGTGTGGTGCTAATTTTAGACGAGAGTGTGTCCAACTGTTCAGAAGGAAGTCCTAGCGACAGTATGGTTCATAAAATATATAAATATTTATATATCGTGATTCAATATATACCATTCAACAATATATATATATATATATATATAAGAAAGACCGTTAGTGCATCCATGAAACAGAAGGACAATAAGAATGGCTAAAAGTACTTTCAGTTACATAAGGACGATATTGACATCTAAACAGATTACAACAAGTTAAATTTTATAAATTATAGAATTATAAAATACAACATCTGTTATATATGAATGCATGGCTCAGATACCTGGATTGTTATAGAATAGGAATCATGAGACACCTTCATATGGTGATCGATGGTTGTCTTGTAACTGTTATCTCTATTATACTAATAATTGTATATGATTGAGTTATGCATTCTCTCGTCTATCATTGCCAAGATAGATATAATCTTGTATAATTTAGTCCTTGGGCTAGCAGCCCACTGTGTTTGATGATTGTAATAATCCACAGGTTCTCCAAGTCCTTGCCTAATGTATGATAAGTATGATAATGTATGATTCGGCAAGTCAGTGATCGATAGCGCGTCTTATCTCTCAGTTTCCAAGGTCCTAGAGAATTCTCATATTCCCTAACTGCAAGTCTACGACCTGTAACTCCATTGCTCTCTACGTCGAACCGTAATTGTTCTCATGATCCCCGGGAAGATATTCCCGTCACGTTCTCTAGTCTGTTTATGTGAGCCAGCGTCTGCTCCGCTTTCACACTCATGTTCCAATATCTAGGACAGAATCACCGTCAAAACCCACTATCTGGATCTAATGTTCATGAACTGTCCGGAAACTAACTCTAGCTCTGTGGATGTGCAGTCCTCACTTCAGCTGTCCAACTCTAACTCTGTTGATGTGCAGTCCTCACTTCAGCTGTCCAACTCTAACTCTGTTGATGTGCAGTCCTCACTTCAGCTGTCCAACTCTAACTCTGTTGATGTGCAGTCCTCACTTCAGCTGTCCAACTCTAACTCTGTTGATGTGCAGTCCTCACTTCAGCTGTCCAACTCTAACTCTGTTGATGTGCAGTCCTCACTTCAGCTGTCCAACTCTAACTCTGTTGATGTGCAGTCCTCACTTCAGCTGTCCAACTCTAACTCTGTTGATATGCAGTCCTCACTTCAGCTGTCCAACTCTAACTCTGTTGATGTGCAGTCCTCACTTCAGCTGTCCAACTCTAACTCTGTTGATGTGCAGTCCTCACTTCAGCTGTCCAACTCTAACTCTGTTGATGTGCAGTCCTCACTTCAGCTGTCCAACTCTAACTCTAAATCTACAGCTGTAAATAGTTTTCTTTTCCAATTTGATATCCACATAACCAAGTCGCTACATTGTTGTAGACCATTAAGCTCCACTATCGTTCAAGTGTTTGACCTCGGATGTTACTAGATAGCTACTGAGAAACGAATTGTTTTCTTTCAGCTCTTGATAGCCCATTGCCCTTCTGGCGATGTTTTCCTCAGATGTGGTGTAGTTGTGTATACTGTGTTATGTATAGTTGGAAGCGTTGGTAGTAGTTCTTGTCGGATATCTGTTAGTTTTGGGCACTGCAGTAGTAGGTATTCGACTGTCTCCTCTTGTGCGTTACTGTGTTTGCAATTTAATTTGGTTCATGTAATGGATGTTTTCTTTTCAGGTGTTTATTAACGAGTGTGTGACCTGTTCTTAGTTGGAATGTGAGACTGGTTTTTTCTCTTGAGTAATTTTAGAGGGTCCATTGGGTTGGGTTTCTGTTGATGTTCATATAGTAAGCGCCAAGTCTTTGAGTTGGCCCACTGTCGTAGCTATTTTTGTCTGCAATGGCTTCTTATGATTTGCTTCCATGTTTTTGTATGGAGATTTTTGGGAAAAACTTAGAGGCAGCAGCACCTCTCTTAGATATTTTATCAGTAGTTTCATTTTCAGGAACTGCGACATGGCCAAGTATCAATTGGAGGGTGACTTCTGCGCCGTGTGACGTGAATAGCTGGTCTACTTGTCTGTTGGTGTTGCAACTAGGGTTGTCTTTTTGTTCTCCAGGACCTGGAGTGCTGATTTTTAGTTTGATTCTCGAAGTCCACAATGATTCAATTCAACGCAATCTCGAATGCTATTATCTCTGCTGCATAGTTAGAGCAGATATCTCCAAATGGGACAAACATTTTTGGTAGTTTTCTGGGTCTGTGTACGAGTATTGTATCAGAGCTCCATATCCAGCATTTGTGGTAGCGTTGTGTGCGGCTCCATCTGTGTATACCTGGATTATATCTTGTAACGTTCACAGTATGTCCGCTGTAACGTGCACAGTATGGATACTGACGTGCACGCTATGGACACTGTAGCGTGCATAGTATAAACACTGTAATAAGCACAGTATGCACAATGTAACGTATTGTTACATAGTATAAACACTGTAATAAGCACAGTATGCACAATGTAACGTATTGTTACATAGTATAAACACTGTAATAAGCACAGTATGCACAATGTAACGTATTGTTACATAGTATGAACACTATAATGTACACAGTATGGACACTGTATCATGCACAGTATGTGCATTGTAACGTGTAGTTATTCTTTTTTTTAAATTTGCATTTAATTATTTCAGAAAGAATATAATAATACTTTTTAAATCACCTGTGTAGTCCATTGTTTGTTTATAAAGTTCATTGCTGGAAAACAGTATATCTACAGTATATTCCTACTAACACTGTGTTACCGGTGCCAAACCTGGTAAAATCTCTCATCTTTACATTACAGAAAGATAGTGACATGTGAGATGAAATGCTTTAGGAACGCCGCCGGGGTCACCAGGCTTGACAGATTACGAAATGAAGATATTAGGGAAAGAATAGGTATAATACTTTGCACATAATACATAGAAAGGCAGCAGATTAAGTGGTTTGGTCGCATTATGAGAATGCATCACGACAAGTTGCCCGTATAGGCATATAACCAAATGTGATCAGGGTACAAAGCCAGAGGAAGACCATGGAAAAGATGGATAGAAAACATCAGGGACATCCTAAACAGACATGGTCGTGGCACAGCCGAGGCCACACATCTGGCTTTAGAACGCAAGCGAGCTCCAATCACCCCTACGCTTAACGGCAAGAGTGAATAACAAACCAGCTGGGAAACGATGTGTATAGCACAACACAACGATAATGGTTTCTGTTTGTATCTGGTTAAACACGTTTCTCTATTGGTTATTGGTTATGCACTAACGTCATTGCACTTCGGACAAACCGATAAGTGTTTATTTGCAATAATTATATATGTTCAAGTGTATCAACACTGATAGATGGTGGTGTACAAGTGTATGCGCGCTGATAGCTCACGGTGTACAAGTGTATGCGCGCTGATAGCTCACGGTGTACAAGTGTATGCGCGCTGATAGCTCACGGTGTACAAGTGTATGCGCGCTGATAACTCACGGTGTACAAGTATATGCGAGCTGATAGCTCACGGTGTACAAGTATATGCGCGCTGATAGCTAACGGTGTACACGAGACTGATTTATTCTGGACATCGAAAAGGAATCATCACTTTCATTAAAATCGTTGGGACATCTAGTATGTCGTATAAAGTTGAATATCTCGGTGCTGTTCATTGTTCTGCGCTCAATGCATTAGCACAATGTGTCAGTTTATCTGCTCTCTCACTGCCTTGAACACACCGGTATTCTATTCTAGGCAAATACTTCAATAATTATTTCGTGTAAGGTTTGGAACTGCGTTAGTATATACTATAGGAAAACAGTCCACTATACTATGGATCTGAAATATTTACTACTTACATGATGATGATGTTTTTCCTTCGCAAGCGAAGATGAGCATGACAAGAAAAACATTAAATGCGATGGAAAAAAATTAAATAAATAAATAATAATTAAAAGTGGTAATTAACTAATTTGGTTTGTGAGTTCGTAGATGCCCGATGAGTCTGATTCGTGCACGGAAAATTCTATTGCAGTGCATGCAGGTGTGCTGAAAGTTCAGGGTAGGAGAATTTTTGGATTTGTCCTTACGCTTCTTGCGCTTGTGGATTGTCCGCAGTGTTCTTTCTTTTTCAAATTTCGTGATGCCAGCAGTGATCTTGGTGTGCCAGGCTGACCGATAAAGTGCTGTAGTCTCACATGAGCTAGGATCGATGCTGCAGTGCTTGAGAGAGCTTTTTAGGTGATCCTTGAAGCGCTTTTTCTGCCCTCCACTTGAACGTTTATCTTCGCACAACTCCCCATAGAATAATCTCTTTGGAAGGCGCTTGTCTGACATACGGACGATGTGGCCAGTCCAGCGGAGTTGGGACCTAGTCAGCATTGCATGGATGCTTTGCATACGGGACTTAAGAAGAATGTCCATATCTGGTACACGATCCTGTCAACGTACTACCACGAGGTTTCGTAGGCACTGAAGGTGAAAATAGTTAAGCTGTCGAGCGTGTCTCGCATAGACAGTCCAGGATGACGCAGCATAAAGCAGTGTTGGTAGAACAACTGTGCGGTACACGTCCAACTTACGAAAAACACGTCCTTCTTACATAAAACACGAGAGGAGACTAAACACCATTCACATAAGATGTCTCCGCAATACCTTAAACATTCAATGGGACGACAAAATCACAAACATGGAAGTGTTGCTCTCAGCTAACCATCTGACATGGAAACAATCTAAATAGATTGCGTTGGCTTGGTCACGTCCGTAGAATGGCAGACTGCCGCATTCCAAAACATAAAGACATCTGTAAATCCTCAATGATGGGCTTCTTCATAGATCCTAAAATCTGGGAAAACACGGTCGAAACTCGGGATGTCTGGTGGCATCATTACCTGCGTACGGGGGCAACTTTGTTCATAAAAAGTATGTTTAAGGATATGGAAGAAAAGAAGAGAAAGACGCAAACAAAAATATTTTGTTGCTGTGACACGATCGCTTAAAAATTCGCAATTTCTGAGAACATGCTTAATGGATTACTTTTCTGTTTATTCAATGGCCGTCTGCAAGACGTAAACGGTCATACGGTGTAGAGATTAAATTACTTGCCTGTGGATTATCCTCAGGATAACTAGGTGCCGTCTCCACAACAAACGTTGGCTGCAACAGACCTCCAACATCCCCTGTCTCTTATTTTGGTGGTAAAAGAAAGGAAAATTATCCATAGCATTTAATAATGCCGTAGTGGTGTGAAATGTTAGCAATCTCACATTTCTTTTGGTGGCTCTTCTATATGTGGGCTTGATTTTTATTTCTTTTAATAATTATTTATTCATATTAAGTGTTGTTAGAACTTTTTGTTCTCTTCTCCTTCCATGATGTTCTCCTTATTCTTCTATATATCCAAATCTCAAAGGCATCAATTCTGTCTTTTAATTGTTTGTTTTCTATCCATGTTTCAGAGCCATTAATATAGAATAGATTACATATAGAATACATAAAATAATTCTAATTTTTAGTTTGTAATTTGTCACGAGAAGACATCGTCAGAGAAATCAAGATATCAGGAAAGAAGTAAAGACTATCCCATACTACATCGAGAGACAGCAAACAAGATGGTTTGGTCACGTCATGAGAATGGAACCTCCGCATCCAGCCCTTCATGCATACATCAGCAGAAGTAGGGGCTACAAGGAACAAGGAAGACCAAGGACTAGAATGGCAGAGACAAAGAATCATTAAATAGACACGGGTTTACCATGACCAATACAACTCAAATGGCCAAAGGAAAAAAAACTCTGAATCCCCTCCCCCCACGACGCTTAAAGGCACAAGTGAAAATGATAATACATAGTAATTTGTTTAGATACTAATATTTTTCTCCTGCCATTGAAAGTACTTTTAGCCATTCCTATTCTCCTTGCAACTTCTTTTTCACATCTGTCATCATTTGTGATTATGTGTCCAAGATATTGATAATGTTCTACTTGTAGTTTCCATGTATTTTTACTTTAGCACCTGGTCTTCTAGGGCT
This sequence comes from Meghimatium bilineatum, assembly GCA_034231615.1. Taxonomy (NCBI): domain Eukaryota; kingdom Metazoa; phylum Mollusca; class Gastropoda; order Stylommatophora; family Philomycidae; genus Meghimatium; species Meghimatium bilineatum. Next base: position 20,884,882 of record CM067306.1, on the reverse strand, counting down.
TTTTTATGTTTATATCTAGTCCATATTCTTTACTTGTTCTTTCGACTTGATATATTAGTCTTTGTAGTTCATGCTCAGTTTCCGCTAAAAGAAGTGTCATCTGCATATCTATCTCAGGTTGTTTACTATTTTCCCTGTGATCTTGATTCCTGACATTCCTTCTGTGTGCTTAACAATCTCTGTGTGGATATTAAACAGGCTTGGAGATTAAATACATCCTTGTCTTACCCCTCTTCTTATTTCTATGTATGATGAGTAGTTGTTTTCACACATTATTGATGCATTATGTTCCAAATATATAGTTCTAATCATCCTGATGTCTTTTCCATCTATGCCTTTTTCTTGAAGATATTTTATTAATTTTTCATGTTGGACTCTGTCGAAGGTCTTGCTGTAGTATATAAAGCACATATAGATCCTTTTTTTGGACTTCTTTGTATATTTATCTATCAATATTCGGATACTAAGTATAGCTTCTCTGGTTCCTTTCTTTTTCCTAAAACGGAATTACTCTTCACCAACTTCAATGTCTATCTTGTTTTTAATTCTTTCATGTATTATCTTAGTAGTATTTTGGTTAGATGACTCATCAAACTTAATGTTCTATATTCTGTATAGTCCATAGTAAAGTATCTGGGCTTCTTAGGTAGTGGTATGTAATTTGGTATGTAATTTCAGGCCTTTAGGTATGTGGCCTATTTCATATATATAGTCCTATATATATATATATATATATATATATATATATATATATATATATATATATATATATATATATATATATATATATATATATATATATATAATTGCAAAGTTCTGTGATAGTTTCCACACCAAATTCATCTATAGTTTTTATTATCTATCTATCTATCTATACGCTGTGTCCCTTATTTGCCTTGCGGCGTCAGGGGTGAAAGAATTCTCTGGAGATGGACTTCTTGTGTGCTGTTTGTAAGCTTGTTCCTGTGGCTTCTTTTATTGTCTGCGTCTGGCTTTATTATTTTTTTTTTAAATTATTTATTACTTTTTATTAGTTTTAGTCTGCTGTTGTGTTGTCGGAGGCTGCGGCATTTCCACATTTTATTAATTTTATTGCGTTTTTTACATCTTCTTTTAGTATTGCTGGTCCATCATTGTTATGTATTGTAGGTTTCATGTTCCGCTGGTCATTAAACAGCTCTGTCACATAATCTGCCCATCTTGTACGTACTTCTGTTTTATGAATTATCCTAATTCGACACTAATTCAAGTTCACCCATCACTCGTGGTGTGTGATAAAGAACTACAATGGTTGACCCTGCCATTAGAAAATAAATGATGATTTCCTTGAAGCACGAATGTGTACATCTATGAGGTGACAATAAGTTGTTTTTTTTTTGTTTTTGTTGATGCTGTTGTTTTTTTTTGTTGTTGCTGTTTTTTTGTTTGTTAACAACTTTCTAGAAAACTGAACACTATCATGTAAAACTAAGTGACACTAATTCACAACTCAATCACTTTTCGCCTCCATCTTTGTCTTGTGAAAGGTCACTTCTAGGGATAATTCTTGAGTAGTGGTTCCCAATCTGTCAAGATGACACCAGCTCTAGACATTTTGTAGATGTTTCGAACACTAGGAACTACAGGACAAGTTGAGCCTTCATGGTGCTGTATGTTTAAAAAACAGTTCACTCGTATCACCAATACGATATTTTCATAAGGACATACGTTCACTCGTATCACCAATACGATATTTTCATAAGGACATACGTTCACTCGTATCACCAATACGATATTTTCATAAGGACATACGTTCACTCGTATCACCAATACGATATTTTCATAAGGACATACGTTCACTCGTATCACCAATACGATATTTTCATAAGGACATACGTTCACTCGTATCACCAATACGATATTTTCATAAGGACATACGTTCACTCTTACCATCAGTACGATATTTTCATAAGGACATACGTTCACTCATATCACCAATACGATATTTTCATAAGGACATACGTTCACTCTTACCATCAGTACGATATTTTCATAAGGACATACGTTCACTCGTATCACCAATACGATATTTTCATAAGGACATACGTTCACTCTTACCATCAGTACGATATTTTCATAAGGACATACGTTCACTCGTATCACCAATACGATATTTTCATAAGGACATACGTTCACTCGTATCACCAATACGATATTTTCATAAGGACATACGTTCACTCTTACCATCAGTACGATATTTTCATAAGGACATACGTTCACTCTTACCATCAGTACGATATTTTCATAAGGACATACGTTCACTCTTACCATCAGTACGATATTTTCATAAGGACATACGTTCACTCTTACCATCAGTACGATATTTTCATAAGGACATACGTTCACTCTTACCATCAGTAGCATATTTTAATAATGACATAAAGTTAAATTAACTCTGGTTATAAACATTTATAGTTGGAACAATAGTCATGATTTATTTTGACTCTCCTGAAGTATATTATGAAACTGACTTATATTGTAAATTGAAAAACAAAACACACATGCCTTTTCAAAAATAAAATTGGTAGCATATCCTATTCAGGATGTAGCCATCAACTGTGCATTTTTAACTCTTGTGATTTTTAGGCAATATAAATACGTTTAGCTGTATGTCATTGCTTTCTGTTCGGTCCGGTTGAATACTTGCCTGCGATTGCACTCGAATCCGGAACCTTGACCGTCACAGACGCGATCTGTACCATGCCATCACGAAGCATGATATCATTCTTTTAGTGCACTAAATTCCCAAATTTCTTCGCGCTCTCTCCCCACCCCCTTTTTTAGGACCTCCCCCCCCCTCCACAACAGTTTGAGAATCATAGTTTTGGGATTATAAAAATTGTGAAAAATGTTTAAGCATGCAAGTCTCACGAAGAAAGCAAAGTTTACTATAATTAGTAATTTTGATATTTAGTGTCGTTCATTATTTCAATTATTATGAATAAAGTACGAGGCCTAATATAAAGTACGAGGCCTCGTAATAGGCCTATTGATGAGAAAATCTGTTTTATCATAATATATCGGTACATTGATGAAAAAATCTACAACATTATAACATATCGGTACATTGATGAAAAAATCTACAACATTATAACATATCGGTACATTGATGAAAAAATCTACATTACAACATGTCGGTACATTGATGAAAAAATCTACAACATTATAACATATCGGTACATTGATGAAAAAATCTACATTATAACATATCGGTACATTGATGAAAAAATCTACATTATAACATATCGGTACATCGATGAAAAAATCTACTGTGTCTTGATTAGAAACTAGCATCACATCAGGTGGGACACTAAATAAGTGATCATCTCTCCGTTCTAGCAGCCATCCTAGTGTATGTAGATTCAGAGTCCAAGTTAGGTGTTGAATGTGTTATCTTCGGGACTTTCCAAATATTTACTTTTCCTTCCCTCACCTCTAGATACTTCCATCTCTGACATTTTCTGTATCTCTAAGTTTTCAGCATTATTGACATCATCTTCATCTTGAAATGAATTTATTACTGCCTTGTTCAAGTCTGCTTTAACTCTTCTCAGCAATGTGTCATCTATAGGTGCATTGACTGTCAATATTCGGCTCTCGTTTCTTCTGACTTCAGCATGACCAGGGCAGTATGTAATGCTCTGGGCAATTGAGTTATTAAATAAGGCCCACCAATTCTTTCTCAGCATATGCTTTCATATCCTTTGTATTTTTGTTAACTGGGCCATCTGTCTATATAATTATGTCTTGTCGTTTCTAGTGCAGCTGGGAGAGTTAATTCACGGTAACCTGGGCCATGACACCCGTCCATTTTCGACACGCTTTATCTAGTTGTATTATTACTTTAGTCAGTGATTTCCTCTCAATACCTACTTCACCCATTCACTACCCTTTTCAATTTATTCAAATTCACATACTCTTTGCAGTGCGTCTTCAGCCTCCGCTATCCATGATCTATCACGCTTGATCTTTTTTCCCTTTAATTGATCTAGACGTTGGTGTAACGGATGATGGTTGCCTTCTGTTACTTTAAAGTATTACCTAGCCTATGCTACCTGATGTTGCACTCTAACACTGGGTAGATCAAGCAGAAATATCATTGTAGAGATTGGTGATCCCTACTACATCCCAGTACCTCTTTCATTGCCTCATTTTGGATTTATATTTTCCCAATCTATCGACTTGTGTCTGTGACAGTGTTAGTAGACCGAGGCCATAATCTATGACAGTTAGAACCATCACTTGTAGAAGCAAGAACAGTACCCATTGCTGCATGTCGAAAGTCGCCATAACCATGATAACACTGATCCCTCTTTTACTGAATCATATTTGTGATGTATTTGTTGAATGAGAGACTTCTATCAAAAGTTATCCCAAGATATTTAAAGTCCTGTTATCTTTCAATGAATGTGCCCATGCAACTGGCAGTGTGTCATTGACCAGATTTATTCAAAGAGTACCAGACGACCTTTGCTTTCGAGGTATTTATCACAGCGTTGTATGTTATGCACCATATCGACAATTGAGCTAGTCCACACTGTACACTGTCAGCGATATCTGTTCTGTTCCTGCTCATGTTGTATAGTATAATAGTATCAACGTATGTTAGAACTCTGCAACTGCTTGAGGTTTGCAATTGAATTTTTAAAGTATACACATTAAACAGCACCGTGACAGAGGAGATCCTGTGGCCGACCAGGAACTATTGTTCTGATCTCAGAAATCCAGGATTCGCATCTCATGGCAACTTTTCTACAGATTAGCAAATTTGCTATCCAGTCTATGATCCTTCTTCTTCTTCTTCAGCGTTCATTCTCAAACTCCTGCTGGATCTCTCTAGTAGCAGGATCATGATCCATTCTAGATTTCCAGCAGGATGTAGCAAAGAGAATGGAAATTCGTTGTGTCGCAGTTTTATTTGCGCCAATGGCCCGACACATCCGTCTTCAGTGAGGGTCTATGATCCCGGAATAGATATCATATTCCGGTAATAAGTCTACAAGATGCGTATAACGAACTCTATTGTACGCATCTTCTAGGTCTATCGCTGCAACTACTGATTCCTCTTTATTCTGAAAACCTTCATAAATAATGTGCACGAACTTCTGCATTTGTGATTGTGTCTCTTCTGGGTATGTATGCACCTATGTTATTTTGAGAGATACCAGTGGCGTATCGGGGGGGGGGGGGGAATGGAGGTGCGGACCGCCCCGGGCGGCATCATCGGGAGGGCGGCAAATTTATTTTCGTCCAGTCACTTTCACAATCACTGACATATTTTTTTAATGTCAGAAGGGCAGAAAATTATGATTCCGCCCCACGAGCCATTAACCCGCGCTACTGAGAGATAACTCTTTGACCTCTAGTTCCCTGGTTATGCGTCTAGCAACAATTCTTTCCAAAAACTTACTGTACACATTCTGCAGTGGGATTATGCGATAACCTTTTATATCAGCAACATCTTTGCCTGGTTTAAGCACGGATGAGAAAGCTATTTAGCGATTCCTGTTTTCAGACTCACATTATAATCATCTGTCATCTTAGCTAGTATATTCTCCCCCAAAGTCCTTGAGTAAGCTGTACCTGATTCCATCCGGACCTGGTGCGCCAGCATATGTATTCTTAATAGCGAGTTGCACTTCTTCAACATCTGCAAGCTGGTCTACTTTGGCCCTGATATCCGTGATGGATGTCAGGGTACACAGCATTGTTTTGCGTTGATTCATGTCACCCTGATTAGTTTGTTGAAGATATCTATCAAAGAAAGCTCTGTCTTTCATCTCATCTGATGTCAGTGTCTGCCCTGAGTCGTCCCTCACACTTACACTGGGTTTCGTTTCTGTTTTCCGCTTCATTGACCCGTGTAGCTTCCAGAACTTGAATAATGCTTTGTCCGCCTTGACTTCCTCAATAAATATTTTCAAAAATTTTTTATATGCTCGTCATTTGATTTTTTTTCCTGAGGAACCCGTGTCGTAACTTCGATAACAGTTAGCATGTTGTTCCAACAGGCCGATGTTGTGTTTGAACTAAAGAGTTTAATGAGGTAAGCGATCACTAACAAACTTAAGACGAAATTTGTCAATAATACAACGGTGACATCGTTTGTATGCAGTCAGAATAGCAGATCGCAAGCTCATGTTGTCAACAATATACCATTTGCCTGGGAACAGCACGCTGTTTAGATGGAGATCGCGGTTGTTTTGTGTAGTGCTTTCTTTGACAGGAAAGTGAAAAACTTAGGTCCTTCTAATGGAGGTCGGTATACCTACGATTCATAAAATATATTAAAGATCTATCAAGAAATTCCCACCTTGCACACATACCAACAACTTTTCACTGTTGAACGAAATTAACACTGCAGAAATCAACGACAACTCACGAGTCGTAGACATTCTCGTCTGAAGCTCTTGTCGCAAAAACTGTATATAATCGGATTTATGGCACAGTTTAGGAAATACAATCTCAAAAATAAATGATATAAGGATAATTCGACCGTATTCAAATTTTTATATTTATGAGGGAAAAAATTCTTGTACAAAGTTAACAATACGAAAGAGAGATAGCTAATAGCATAAATGAGGCTTATAGTAACCAACATGGCTGGTATACGATTTAACGTTCTATGTCTTCTTTGGTTTCTGTTAGAGTACGGCTGTTTTTCTGTTGCTATTTTTATACCATCTTTACCCTTATGATTAGCATAATGTGACAATTTAAATCTTGACCCCTGATCCTTGCAATTATTCAAACAAGTTCCTGTTGTGGAAACAACATTATCATGTGACTCCTTCAAACAAGTTTCTGTTGTGGAAACAACATTATCATGTGACTCCTTCAAACAAGTTCCTGTTGTGGAAACAACATTATCATGTGACTCCTTCAAACAAGTTCCTGTTGTGGAAACAACATTATCCTGTGACTCTTTGTTGACATTGCGTACTAATGAATCACAATCGATAAGTTCACTTGACGCATGCGTAGATTCATTTTCGGCGGAATATTTGAAATAGTCATCATCGCTTGTCCAGAAATCTATACTTCTGTTTTCAGATTGTGTTTGCGCGGATGAATTTTGTGAATCTATCAGTTCTTTGTTTAGTGACAACTTCAACGTTGTTGAAACATCAATATTTCTTTGCACATCCCTTTTCTTATTATTTCCTTGCCTTTTGATATGTTTCCTTGTTGCTATACATATCCGAGTATATAAGACAGCCAAGGGAACCGCACACAGAAAATATATCGCGACAAACAGTCCATTGTTTAAAAACGGCCATATGGTGCCTTGGTATTTGTCATCCGTATAACACTCATACCCCTTGATTTTGTAGCATGGAGTTAGCTTGGACATGCGTCCGTAAAGGATGATGTATGGGATACTGATGATAACTGCCACAATGGCAGTACTACAGCCAATAACTTTAGATTGTGTCTTGTTTATCTGCCATCCATGGCGTATGCACACTTTACGATATCTGGGGACGACAGGAAGATTATTTATTGTATTTTAAGTCTCTTTCGTTTGAATACAGACAAAAATATAATCACATGAAATAAAACCAATTTTCTGCTTGTTACAACATCGATATGCATAGGGGAATGTGTTGGTTCTATAGTTCATGTCATGTTACTAGTCACAACATCGATATGAATAGAAGATTGTGTTGTTCTATAGTTCATGTCATGTTACTAGTCACAACATCGATATGAATAGAAGAATGTTTTGTTCTATAGTTCATGTCATGTTAGTTGTCACAACATCGATATTCATAGAAGAATGTATTGTACGCATAACTATTGTCATGTTGAAATAACCAAACTGTCCGAGGATATCCGACAAGGTGTAGAGTACCGCAGTAACAAACTGTCCGAGGATATCCGACAAGGTGTAGAGTACCGCAGTAACAGACTGTCCGAGGATATCCGACACGGTGTAGAGTACCGCAGTAACAAACTGTCCGAGGATATCCGACAAGGTGTAGAGTACCGCAGTAACAAACTGTCCGAAGATATCCGACAAGGTGTAGAGTACCGCAGTAACAAACTGTCTGAAGATATTCGACAAGGTGTAGAGTACCGCAGTAACAAACTGTCCGAAGATATCCGACAAGGTGTAGAGTACCGCAGTAACAGACTGTCCGAAGATATCCGACACGGTGTAGAGTACCGCAATAACAAAACAAAAAAGCGATAAATACTGTGTTATTGTAATATTGTTTAAAAAAATTAACATAATATGTATCGCTCAATGTCATGTGACGTGCCACAACATCGATATACAAAAAAAAAGAGGGTTGTATTGTTCTTATAGTTCATATGGTGTGTAGTTAGTTAGCATGTCTGTCCACAGACTTCTGTTTCATGTTATGTCCAATTTTTTTCAATACGGATGTTCCTCCATGCTACAGTGTCAAGATGTTCAAAATTGCGTCTCTTTGTCTCTCCTATCCTGCTCTTTAACGTGCATATTGTCACAACGTGTTCCCATTTTCTAATTCTCATGTGTCAAAAAGGAATGTAGACTGTCTTCTTCTGATGCGAGTGTGCAAATCCTCTTTGAATTACTTTCTTTCAATATATCTTCGTTATTCTTTTAATCTGCACAGACCTTCTTGTCTAAAACTATTGTCTCTGCATTAGTTTTATTGCTCTACCGCTGTCCAAGATTCATTGCTGTACATCATAATTGGTTACATACAACTTCTAAGAATTCTTTCTCATCTCAGTTGACGAAGATATACTTCATGTGATGTTCTTCATCTTGTGAAATGTTGACTTTGTTTGATAAATTCTATATTTAATTTCTTTAATACATTTTTCATTTATATTTTCAAGGTACCAAAATATTTGAATATGTCGACTTGCTTCAGACTGGTACCATTTGCTTTCTGGATAACATTTGTTATTTGTTATTACCTCTACTTTAGTTTTCTGATATTCAGACTAACACCTTTGTTCTTATTTTGTTTTTCAATTATATTTATCTTTTTTTTTTAATTCTGATATTTCTTGAACGGATATGATTATTTATTGTTTCACTTTATAAATCTAACACATCATGTAGGAACATGCAGGCATGTCTAACTCCATGTTTAATGTATTTTACATATTCCGTTGTTATTGATTCTTATAGCTGATCTTTGTTTGCAATATAATTCTTTATTGTTCTCTAGTCGTTAACTTCAATATTTAAATTCTCCAATATTATTTATAATGTTTCACATCAAATGTCTTAGTACAGTTAATAAAGCATAAACACATATATCTGTTAACTATGTTGTTTATACCTCTAATTGTTGTGACAATAAGGAATATTTGGTCAACATCACGCTGGACTCGTTTCCAAATGTTTTGGTAACTATCTCCTTAAGCTTTGTCCAACTATGAACCATTGGTAGCTCATTACGCTATGTCGAACTAGGAGCCTTTAGTAACTGTCTCCTTAAGCTTATCCAACTATGAACCATTAGTAACTGTCTCCGTAAGCTATGTCCAACTATCAGAACCATTAGTAACTGTCTCCGTAAACTATGTCCAACTAGGAACCATTAGTAACTGTCTCCGTAAGCTATGTCCAACTACGAACCATTAGTAACTCCTTAAGCTTTGCCCAACTAAGAACCATTAGTAACTATCTCCTTAAGGCATGCCCAGCTAGGAACAGTTAGCAACTATCTCCTCAACTGTGTACAACTAGGAACAGTTAGTAACTACTTTCTTAAGTTATGTTCAACCAAGAAGAATCAGCAACGTCAGCTGCGCCATCATCTGCAAGCGCTGCATCAATGTTGTATATAGGTGAGACTGGTAGGATCCTTGCGGGCCGATTCTGCGAATACCTACACAGCATAAAAATCATCCTGTCGGCGTCCATTTCAATGTCACCGACCATCACGGCACCCAGGATATTCAGGTTGTGGCCTTTACGGCGTGCTTCTCTAACGGCGGGACTCGTCACTCGCTTGAGAAACGCTCTATATATGAATTTGAAACTCAAACAATTTCGGGATAAATAAGTGCCAGTCGCATGGATGATACGATGTTGTTACGTCATTCCCATCATTTCTCTGTTCGTTGTGTTTTCCCATGTATTTGGATACGCTTTTGTATATTTTTTGTTGGTATCACCTCTGACCTAGTTTTAATCATTCCGTATCAAACATATATCTTACAATATCAAACATATATCTTACAATATCAAACATATATATTACAGTATGAAACATACATCTTACAATATCAAACATATATCTTACAATATCAAACATATATCTTACAATATAAAACATATATCTTACAATATCAAACATATATCTTACAATATCAAACATATATCTTACAATATCAAACATATATTTTACAATATAAAACATATATCTTACAATATCAAACATACATCTTACAATATCAAACATATATCTTACAATATCAAACATATATCTTACAATATCAAACATATATTACAATATCAAACATATATCTTACAATATCAAACATATATCTTACAATATCAAACATATATCTTACAATATCAAATATATATCTTACAATATCAAACACATATATTACAATATCAAACATATATCTTACAATATCAAACATACATCTTATAATATCAAACACATATATTATAGTATCAAACACGTATCAAACAATAGATTAAAGTATAGAACATATACCTTACAGTATCAAACACATACCTTACAGTATCAAACACATACCTTACAGTATCAAACACGCATCAAACAATAGATTAAAGTATAGAACATATACCTTACAGTATCAAACACATACCTTACAGTATCAAACACGTATCAAACAATAGATTAAAGTACTGAACATATACCTTACAGTATCAAACATATACCTTACAGTATCAAACATATACCTTACAGTATCAAACACATACCTTACAGTATCAAACACATACCTTACAGTATCAAACACATACCTTACAGTATCAAACACATACCTTACAGTATCAAACACATACCTTACAGTATCAAACACATACCTTACAGTATCAAACACATACCTTACAGTATCAAACACATACCTTACAGTATCAAACACATACCTTACAGTATCAAACACATACCTTACAACAGCAATAGCTAGAAGAGATATGCACCCTCCTAAAGTTGTGAATACATTCAGAAACACCTTGGATTTACATTGATTTGGGTTGCTGAAGTTCCAGTATTGAAACATTGTACTAATCTCGCCTGGGAAATCACATAAAATATGCAAGTACCATAATGTTATATACTAACCTAAAACCATTAAGCAAGTAACAATAAAACATCAAGAAATTTCTTAATGTGAACGCCAAGAAAACTTCAAGAAATTTATGAATGGTAAAGCCAATAAAGCATCAAAATTTCTTAATGTGAACGCCAAGAAAACATCAAGAAATTTCTGAATGTGAAATGTTCTTATTTTAGACTTCGTTTGGACATGGCTTCCATTAGGATATAAAAGCCAACATTGTGAAGAACGTGTATCATCTTGTAGCGTTATCTCAACGCCGATAGTGTGATGCGCTAACAAATAACAATATCCCATACTCACATTTACACCAATTGTTCAAGTTTTTAAAGCACCATCACTATCCCTTACGTTGTTCTGTTCATTCTTACTGAATATTCATTTTTCTTTGACCTGAATGCGTTTTGGTAATCAATGCTTCAAAGGGTTAGTTCTGGCACAGACCTTAAGGCAGGGTCGTAGATATGATTACTTTAATGAGTTGGTTTTAACTAATGTTGAAGACCTATTTAGTGAAATATCACTAAAGAAGATGTTTTACCCACCTTTTGGTTACGTTTCTAGCACTAAAAGTCATGTTTCTGTATTTCAATATACTTGACCACAGATGTTGTTCCAACAGTTCTTGTAATATCTGCATTCCTCACATCATCTCTTCATATTTTGATTCTCTTTCTTTAGGTATCTCATTTCACACGTAGTACGATTTCTCTTTCTTTAGGTATCTCATTTCACACGTAGTACGATTTCTCTATTGTTCTTTTGTTAGTGTTCGTGTCTGACATTGATAACAGAATTTTGTTATGAGGATTGAACGTATGATTTCCTTTTTTTTGTTTCCATCGGGATAGATTTGTGTTTCAAAATTGGTGTTATTTCATAATTTACATAGTTGGCTTTTTGAATTATTGTCCTGAACTCTCTGTCCGTCTGTCCGTCGTCTGTAGAAATGCTCCCAAGATATTTAAATTCCTGCAGTTCTTTCAGTCATCGATCATTTATCTTTATGTTGTTTGTATTGGGTTCTCTGCCTATGAACATTAATTCTGTTTGTACATGTGTTGATCTTCATTTTGTGATTGCGGCAATTTTCTTTGAGTAGTTGTATTTGATCTTACAGCTCTTAACTTGAACTGTGGAGTATGCACTGATCATCAACAAAGAGTTAGGTCATTTAGATGGTAAGTGACTGGATGTGTTTTTAGTGTTGTTGTCATAGTATGCATAAAAATAATAAGCAATAATGATAAGACACAACCCTGTCTAACTTCTGATGTTACTGAAAACCACTTTGTAACTCCTGCACTAGTTCTAACTGCACTTTCACTATCTTTGTATATGGATCGTGCACATTCTAATATTGTTCCTTTTATTCTATAATTGTCTAGAATACTCTATAATTATTGTTCTTTACTTATTCCGTCGAAAATTGTATCTTGATATATACAAACAATATTTATTTGGTTTGTGTATTCTATTGTCTATTCACTAATTTATCGTAGCGAAAATGTTCCATCTGTAGATCCTCTTTCTTTTCTAAACCCGAATATCACAGACTTAGCACTGGATCCACAATAGGGTCTTATAAGTCGCTTGATAAGCAGTAATATTGTGAAACCTCAGGACGTCAGTAACTCCTATGATCTACCTTCTTCTTGGTCTTCCTCTGCCTCTTCGTGTTTCCATTCCCCCGTTGTCTGCTCTTTAACTGACCACTATGGGTTCACTAAGGGGCCGAAGTTTTATAGTACATTTATTTTTTAATGAATTTAATGTCTTCTCCGGTTTTTTTGTTGTTATTTTCCAACTGTTGCAACCACATATTAATACAAATGTTATATTGGAGATTAGCAGTGTATATTTACTTATTGATTTTTATTTCCGGATGTTTGTTAGGTGGTTGAATGCACTTTATGTCAACGAAATTATGGTAGAAATCTCGTTTTCTGTATCTCCATCTTGTGTTATTTTGCTGCCTATATAGGAAAAGTTATCAACGTCCAAGACATAAAATGCCAGTAATTTCAACTGTCAAGACATAAAATATCAGTAATTTCCACTTTCAAGACATAAAATGCCAGTAATTTCAACTGTCAAGACATAAAATATCAGTAATTTCCACTTTCAAGACATAAAATGCCAATAATTTCCACTTTCAAGGCAAAAAATGTCAGCAATTTCCACTTTCAAGACATAAAATGTCAATAATTTCCACTTTCAAGACATAAAATGTCAATAATTTCCACTTGGTGATTATTAGTTAAGTACTGATGACGACTTAAGAATGTTAATGACTTAAAGTGATGATCGTGAATTAAAATTAAGAAATACCGTGATATTTATAACTGATTACGTAACGTGAGAATAATTACCTGGAATCGCTCCTATATTTGCCACAATATCGAATCCTGCGATGAACATTAGAAGTATTGTAGTAGACGTGTGTTTAATCTTCTTGGAGTAAACGAACAATATCAGAGAGTTTCCTACAAGTCCTACGGCAGACAATGTACAAAGAAAGATCACTGCTGGCATAATGGTTTCAGTTGATTCGTCTTGTAGACGTTGAAGATATTCCTCCACAGAAACATTGATGTTTGTTGTGTTTGTGCAGTTGTTAGAGTCCATTTGTACCTGGCAAACAAGACTGGCTATACAATATTTGTTGTAACGTTGCTTTTTATTGAGGAGACATAATATGTTTTTTTAAATAATGAGTTAGGAGAAATTATAGTGCGTTTCAATAGCTTTGCCTTCAAACAAATGTAATTATCTGAGTAGCAGTATAACATAGTAATGTCATTTTTTCCATACGATATTTTTGGTTAGACCCAATAAATTTACAATTTATATTTGTACATTATGTCCAGTTTTTGTGCATATATGAAGAGAGGAGAAGCAGAAAGAAGAGCCAAGTGTAGACATAGACTACGCTGGATGTACAACATAAAAGAGACATTACACGAACACCATATAACATTATCTGAAGCTGCCAGAAAAGCGAGAACAGGAACATTGTATCTCCCTCGACACCCGTAAAGGGTAAAAGAGGAAGGAAAGAAGAAGAAGACATTACACCGGATGCAACCTTAAATCCCGTCTGTCTTGTGTTTGAGAGTAAAAATTTCACGCTTAAATAATGCTAAATGTATGATTAATAAATGATGCGTAAATGACGTCATATAATTTATTGTAAACACCCTTGTTTAGTATGTGATATGTGTGATGACAATTGTAAACACCCTTGTTTTTGTATGTGATATGTATGATGATAAGTAGACTTTTAATCTATATAGCAAATAAACGAAATATGCAACCAATGAATGAAATTTAATGAAAACATTAATTCATAGCATTTACACCATTTTCAGTTTATAAACAAAATTGTAATTACAAAATGTTGATGAAATTCGTTATATATTTGCTGAGATACATGATTTTAAAATTGGGCAAAGCTGGTGAAACGTGTTATGGTAAATATATGTATTAACTTTTTACTCTTCACAGACAATGATATGAGACCGTCATTAAAGCAATTAGAAATGTAATTATTTGAGCAACATCTGTCATCATTGAATCTTCTATGATTATCAAGTCAGAGAAAACGTATTTATATTTTATGTATGTAGAGCACAGGTTTTTGAAGTTTCACTTGAGCACAAAAGACGGGCTATCACTAAGGGGTTATGGGGTTAAACGCGAACAAATACAAATGATATACAAAAGATATTTTCAACGTTTTGAACCGTTAGGTCTTTCTCAAGAATATATAAAATAATCTGAAAAAAATGAACACAGTAAAAACAAATGTTACCACCACAGAGGCACTAGATACACTATTGACATGCAAACAATACAAAGCTTTTACATTTTACGCAGTAGGTTTGCTCACGAAGTAGCATACATTAAAGTTTGAACAAGAATCGCGACAAGAACTCTGAAAGTCACGAAGACATTAGAGTATTATATGTGATCTTACAAATGCCATTGAGGTGTTGTCATGTTCTTGACTTTGTAGATATGTACGAGCATTTTGTTTTCCCACAGTTCACAGTTACTTCAAACAATAAGTGCCCATTTTGGCTGAATCACTGTCTATGTTAGAAATTCTTGAGACTAACGGGAATTGAACCAGTCCGTTCAACGGCACCAAATCGCCTAGCAACTATTGTACATGCGTTCTTCCGTACTTGACTAACCGCATCTCCAAAAAAATGATGCGATTTTGTCAAGACATTCAAAGCGTGCACTCAAAGTCACCCGAACGGACACAAGAATTTTAAAAAAAATTGTCCTCTGGCTTCCTTCTTAAAATTTACTTGTCTATGTTACATAACGACGTAAACTATGGCGAAAACTAATACATATAAGAAATAGAAATGCTGAGTTCAAATTATATGATACAAGTTTTGATCAACGTCTAATAACAGGCGATGAAGAGATCGAGCTAAATATATATTTAAATAAAATACATGTACGTTGTATGCTGAAGTTCAAAGAGAAAAGTGCAAATATATTTTCATCGTAGCAAAGTGATCATCTTAAATGAGGATATATACTAATAAACAGTGCAGGATTTACGTATAACACAAGCTATAGCTTAGGGCCAGCACTTTCTTGGGAGCCCCAAAAAAATTGTCCAAGGAGCAATTGTCATATATTACGTATAAAGGGCCCCGTGTCTCAAATAGCTTAGGGCCTTATCAAGTCTAAATCCGGCCCTGCTAATAAATCTTCACTTTTGCATTGAGAACATATTTGGCCAAGATGGGTGAGTGGGTGATGGAACAAGTCTTAGTCTATTTAGTGGATTTTTTATCAAGAATTCGCATCAATTTTCATTGGTGGATGGAACAAGGCATAATTTTCATTGACATTTTATGTGTAAATACATGCTTATCATCTTACTGTAATCAAGAATTCGCATCAATGGTTTAAAGAAGGTTGCTTTGACATAATGAGGATATCACTGAATGAGATAAGCTAATTGTCTTCATGTTCTTCATTTAAAGTCCAGGGATTGAAACTCGATGTAAATTAAATCGACAAACAAAGTGCAATTACAGATAGAATGGAACTTTGGACCAAAAACTTTGATCATGCACACGATACACAATAGAATCAAAATCAAATTTGGGGTGTGATTTGAAAGCATCACACACACAAACACACACACACACATTAAAACTAATATTTGATAGGTTATGGGTTTTTTTAAATGTATGTATCTATATGTCTATCTATATTTCTATCTATCTTCTTCTTCTTCTGCGTTCGTTCTCAAACTCCTGCAGATTAGCAGGATGTATTCCGGAGAAAGGAATGTGTTGTGTCATGGCTTACAACATTGCTCCCATATCTGCGCCTTTCGTCCTGACACATCCAACTTCACCACGACATTGGGTCAATGTCCCTATATGGGATGGAACAGCCACCTCCATCCCATAACCTCTTCAGGTGTCTCCTACAACATGCATGGAAGGTAAACAGTGTTGCTATTTTATGCCCCCACCTCGGGCCCATACAAAACACGGGCGATATTTCTATCTATCTATGTATCTATCTATGTATCTATCTATGTATCTATCTATGTATCTATCTATGTATATATCTATTTATCTATCTATGTATCTATCTATCTATCTATCTATCTACATACCTACCTACCTATCTATCTATCTATCTATCTATCTATCTATCTATCTATCTATCTATCTATCTACCTATCTAATCTATCTATCTAATCTATCTATTGTCATTTCCACTTGTGCTGTTATTAAGTGTTGTAGGAGGGAAGGTTGGCGTTATATGTTATGAACATATGAATCACACTGGCCAGGCTTGAGATGGTTTTTATTTCTTTCCTGACATCTTCATTTCTCCTTCGGTCATTTCATGTGACATTTATAGCTTTCCTTAAACATCTCATTTCACACACTGTAATCTTTTTCGCTCCAAAGTTTGTCAATGGCAATTTTGGCATTGGTAATTGAGAGTTGGTTCTAAAATAATGATTGCCAATTTTCGTTTTGTTGCCATTCAGATTGTTGGATGTGTGAGTTCGGGGTGGGGGGGGGGGGGAGGGAGGGTAGGGGTGTGTTTAATATTTTTTCAGCCATTGCTTGTACATCTGTATTTCTCTGTAACTTCTTTGTCTCTCGCATTTTAAAGTTCCTCAGTTCTTCCATACACCTTTATGTGAATTTTGTCACTATGAGCCAGTGCTCTAACTGGTTTAGTGTAATATAGTCTTACAGTATATGTTCCGCTGTCTGTGCTGCCTGTCCACATGGACACAGAGGTGATGGAACAAGTCTTAGTCTATTTAAGTGGATTTTTAGTCTGCTGTGTCCAGTCATGATGCTGAAGATGATAACTTATTCATCTCTGTCAGGATATTGATATTTTTGTCCGGATGGTCGACTTTCCTAATAGCTTTAAATGAGAATGCTATTATCCTGGACTGCCAGAAAAACTAATGTAGAGGTGTTGAAAGAATCAAATGCGAAACGGACCGTAATCAACAATATAAGAAAAAGGTAATCGTCTTTTGTTTGGCCACTTCATGAGACAGGGAGCTTTAGAGAACATAGTCAAAAATTGAAGGCAACAGAGACAGAGGGCGAGAACGTGAGAAAATATTAGACAGTTTGACAACCTGGCACGGCAAGGAAACAACAACGACTTTGATACATAATACTGTGGACAGAGAGCTGTGGAGAGCTATGACCGCCTACGCCAGCCGGCATGGCACCTGATGATGATGATTTTGGCGATTTTGTTTATATTTTTTTCCAGTGTTGTTCCAGCGTATCTGCCCTTTCATTTCTTGGTATGCCAAAGTGAGATGATATCTATCACAATACTACCCATCTTTGGATACCTACTTCTCGTATAGCTTCCTTCAGATCTGGCAGTTTATCGCTTTAAATGGGTTGTTGGACAGACATTGCATCAGTAAGGAACACCACCTGTTGAGATTGAATGCTTGTGTTTTAAAATGATCTCTGCAGCAGTGTTTACGACCTGTGATTCCGCAGAGTAGTTGGAGCAGAAGACTTCGGTCCACAAGAAGAGTCCACAGAAATATGTGGATTCATTTTCCTTTTCTGAATATTTTATGTACACTCCAGTATCCCCGTTCTTCACTGCCTTGGTCGCTGATCCCTCAGTATATACTTGTATCCATGCTTCTCTGATGCACATATCTTCAATCATGTTACATATTATTGTTTCTTCTGGATAGTATTTAGTTCTCTTATCAGTGTATTTGTTGTTTATGGCACTATATAGTTTCTGATAGTGAGATTTAATATTGCTCCCGCCCGTGTGTTGCCGGGACCCGAAAGAGGAGCAAAGAATAGCAACACTGTTTACCTTCCACGCATGTCGTACGAGGTGACTAAAGAGGTTATGGGATGGAGTTGGCTGTCCCATCCCGTATAGGGTCAGTGACCCAAAGCCATGCTGAAGTCGGATGTGTCAGGCCGAAAGGCGCAGATATAGCAGCAATGCTGTAAACCATGACACAGCGCATTCCGTTCTCCGGACTACATCCTGCTTATCTGCAGGAGTTTGAGAACGAACGCAGAAGAAGAATATTGCTCCCACGGAACTGTGGAATGTGTTGGAATTATTTCCCTTTTTTCTAGTGTTCATTGTTTAGTTGTTGTTTTTTATCGGCGAATAAAACTGCTTGTCTTCACACTTCCACTGGCTAAGTCACCCAATCTGGTCTTCATTTGTGTGCGTTGGTATGCTCTTGTACTTTTTTTGCATAGATAGTGGTCTTATTGGCCCGTCCAGCCATTATGGTAATGAGGTGATGCCTTAATTAATTTTTTGCCATTTCATTTATGGAGAGATCTTCCTGACACCAGTTTTCTAGTTAGAAGGATTGCGGTATCGAGGTTTTTACTTCACATACCATTATCATTCAGATTCAACCTCTGGAAATGGGTACCAGAAATAAATATTGAAAAACAAAGGCCATCTACGCAATGTTAACTGCATGCTACGTATCCACACGAAGGTGACTAACACCACGTTACTTATACACTACAGTGATATGGGAAATACACTACAGTGAAATGGGAAATACACTACAGTGATATGGGAAATAACATGCCTGTCATAGTCTGTATATCTTCTTCTTCCTTTTCTTCATCAAACTTTCAGACATTCACGTTGATAACTCTGAGAAAGGTTACAGTCAAACTCAGGATTCCATTTTGATGACTGACAAAAGGTAGCATTCAACACCAGGTTCCCAGCAGTGCCGTAAAGTTTTTCAAGAACAGAAACATCGCATGGTTAAATGCTTCTCAGTGCTTCATCGTACGTTTGGCAGATCTGCAAGTTCTTTGACTGGCTGTCCTATGTGGCTATCGGCAGTGCGCAGATCTGCAACAGTTCTTTGACTGGCTGTCATAGGTGGCTATCGGCAGTGCGTTTTATGATTGTAGTAACATTTAACTTAATATTTACGTTCGACCGTTTGCCAATACTTTCTGAGCGGTCTGTCTGTCATGCGGCCCGCAAATCTGTGAGATCAAATTCCGTGATTGTGAGGAAATATAAAAATACAAAATGAGTTAGAAAGTATACTCATAAAGTTAAATGTTCCAAATAGATTTAAAAAATATGCTGCTGGTCGATGGACACATGATTGTGTGGATCTTATAAATATGACACTGAAAAAAAAACAGGGCAGCTTGCACAAATCGATAAGTTTACAGAATAGCAGCATGGACAACGTTCCTTTAAATACATGTCATATAGAATAACGAGAAGTGGTAGAAATAAAAGTAGAAGCAGAGGAGGGACATAGTAAAATACAACAAAACAATTCTAGTTTCGCTTATACCGCGCCATGACGTCTATAGCTGTATCTCTTGTTTGCCTTGCGGCGCCAGGGGTATAAGAGTTCTCTGAAGATGACCTTCCTGTGTGCTCTTTGTAAGTTTGTTCCTGTGGCTTCTTTGATTTCTGTGATCCATATTTTACATGGTCTGCCTCTGTCTTTATAGTCGTTATTATGTCTATGTGCCATGGTCATCTGTGACATGATGTCTGTTAGTAGACTTGAAGCGTGTGAAAACCACTCGATCTGTTGATTAACAATGCTATATAAACGAAAAATGTGATAATATAGCTGATATGATGAATACGTAATGTTTCCTAAGCTTATTGAATGATTTGTAACCTACATCTCTCCCCCCCCCCCCACACACACACACACCACACACACACACATTTATGAAGTTCACCTCCAGCGTGTTTTCATTGGTAAACGTTACATGCAACATGCTACAGTAACTATAATAACTCACAGATTGGAAGATACAGATGTCATCTCACGTTATCACAAGTTATACAATAGTGCTCCACAGATGCAAATGACTTAATATTTATAAAAAAGATTGCGTTCATGTCCTGTTTAATTCCCTTCCTTGTTCTATTATTGTCCCCTCGATTGTGTGTTTATGTGAGAATGGCGGGCAAAGATGTCATTTTGTGTGCACATTTTCATCTAGTTGACTTAGTACACATTCTAGTCACTATTTATGTCTTGCACATTATGTATTTACTATTTTACATATTAAAAGACATGACACCTTGTTGAAGACATTACTTGAGGGTAAAGTCGAAGAGGCGGGAAAAAGGTAGGCAGAGGTACAAGTGGGAAAGTAACATCACGAGATGGACATGTTACAGTCTAGCAGAGTCTACCACAAAGACAAGAGACGGAATGTTTGAGGTCTGTTTCAACCTCCGTTGCGGAGACGGCACTTGATTATGATTTAACTTACATAAAGACGGGCAGACATAAATAATAAGGCGGATAAATAGTAAGGCTTAGAAAATATTGATATAACTAACAGACAGATGAATGGATGGACGGACAAGAAAAGATATATATAATCACATACGTTCATACATACATTGATGCATGCCTGCATACGAGGACCGTGTGCTATACATTGGACCACGCGCATGTCTACCAACCGAACCATTTGTGTCTATAATCATGTCACCTTCCCTGAAGTTATCAATGCCTGAACATTAGAATTTACAGCAGTATTTGCATTTTCTCTGCACTCTCTATTGGGGTACTATTACTCGGAAGGTGGTATGACAATATACAACAATACTTTTCCATTTTGCACCAGGTGTCACCTTTTCGACTTCCGGTAGTGACGTCCGTTGATGGATATGTTTCTCTAATCAAGTCTGGGTCATTCCGTCGATCGTTGGATTAATCAGCTAACATCGTAAAGTACAGACCGATTTGTGTAACAGAAGTCAGTTCATTCCAATTCTTTTTCATTCAAACGAAGTCTGGGGTAAACCAAAGGAAAAACTCAAATCAAAAAACATTCAGTTGAACAATACTTAGAGAAAGTAAAACAACCAATATTCATACTATTCAAGAACTGTACAGAATAGCTTTGAACAGACAGAATTGGGGAGATCTGACCTCTACCCTAACTTCAGCGCAAAAGTAAAGTGAATGAATGAATGAATGTCACCTTTTCAAACTTACACATACTTTGTATGACGTCCTGAGCACTCAAATCCACGACTTTGCTCATTTAATTTGACTTTCTAAATTTCAAATGTAGTGGGTGTTCTTTATCAGCATTGATTTTAAGGTAGGACCGTGCTCTGCACAACTGTATTATAGGCTCCGTAGACTAACAGTCAAGTAAGAATTGCATGGCTCGTACTGGCGTGTATCATGTGCACCCAATTATGATAAGCATCGTCTTATTCTGTTATTTTATCCAATACGTGCACAGTCTTCGACTTGTTTAACGTCAGAATTGCCAATGCATACTCTACCACAGAAACTACGAAGCCCTAGCACAGAAGAACAAAGGTAGTCTCTGTTGGCACAGAGCACAGCCATAGCTGTTACTACTGCAAGACTGTTACCTACTACTAAAATAGTATTGTCAGCATTATCTTTGAAATTTATATTCCTGTCAGATCGTTCACTCTCAAATTGTTCCCTATGCTTCATTTCAAAATGGAGGCTAGTTACACAAGTTTAATTTAATTTTCTTTTTCCTTTTTTCTTGCTTGCTTAATAAGATTGAGATCTCATTATGATCATCGCCGATGTTTACGGAGCACGTACATGTGAGCTGAAACTCAGGGTATTTGTTTTTACGACATTGACACAACCGTTGGCAGAAATAGCGGTCACGCTGAGCACTTTAGGTTCCTGTGAAAGCATTGATTCTTCTTCTTCTTCTTTCGTTCATTTGAAACATGTCTATATCTGTAATTCTGTCTCCTGAATAAAACTCACTGTTTTTTGTAGTTCATATACTGTCCCATAGAGCTTTGATTCCAGTGTTGTTTCCTCTGGACAATATGTATGCCTCAGCGTTTCATGCTCAGAACACTCTTGAAGTATATGTTTGGCACTCTGTGCTGCCTGTCCACATGTACACATGCGTGTTGCCAATCTTAAACTTGTTATACATGTGACTGCGGAGTCGGTTGTGTCCTGTTCTGAGGCGTAGAATTATAACTTGTTCTGATCTGTTCATAATGTGATAGTCATCTTGTGCTGGTGTTTGTGGCTTGAACATTTTAAAAGTCAGAAAGTTAAAGTATTGAAAGTATTTTTTCTGTTATGAAGATACGTGCAGATTCTACCGAAACAGTGAAACATGAAGTTAAACATGAAATAGAGTACATAGTCGAAATTAAGTTAAGATGGGTATTCTTTGGCGTTTCTGTTTTAATTATGACTTGTGTACATTCCTTGATAGTGTCAAACTTCCTTGTCAATTCGGTTTCCGTTCAGTCGTTGCTATGATGCGCAAGGAAGGGTTAATTCTTAGGAATGTTCAGATATTATTATCCTTCCGGATTAATTTTTCCATTGAATCGGAGTCGGTATGTCTAAGTGCGTTTTTAACACAAAATGTAATAAGCGCATTAAGACAGCCGACATATTACAATATGGTAACTCGGTTTGTGTTCACTGGCGTTAACAGTTGAAAAGTATTTCCAGAATGAGACAAAATATAGTCAAAAATAATTATATACGTTTTGGAAAGCTGGTTAATTTAATTCAAAAGTTGTGTAATCGTGACGCATTCCGTCAGAGTACCTGAGTCTCAGCAGTATTGATTCTTAAGGCTATACTATGTTCACTTTAAGAATGAAGTGGATCAAAATACACCCCATTACTCTGCGACAACAGATGATTTTTAAATGACATGTAAAAACAATATTATTTAAAACAATTAAAAAAGAAATTTTAAAACAATTTTATTGGGCACTTAACAATCGATTAATGCGTTATGCGTCCAATAACCAATAAGAAGCACTGACCCACTTCATTCTTAAAGTGAATAGAGTATAGCAGAAATTAAACAACGTCCGTTCTAGCGACACGTAATCGCCTTGCAACTCAAGTAAAAAGGATTTCCCTACTTGATCAACCACATCCACACCCATAAAAGATGTGATCTCTTCAAGACATTCAATTTGTGTACTAAGTCACTGAAATTGGACCAAGGTTATTACAACAATAACAACGAACATCCTGCACAAGTATTGAAGTATCCTCAGGACCACAAACATAGAACATCCACATTCGTACTACAAAGACCCGTTAGGCCTACTTGTAAACATAAATAACTCAGAGACATTCAATTCCCGTTAGTCGTAACAATTCTTTCCATTATTCTCAGCAGTAATGAACTTTTTGCATAGTTATTAATCATTGGAGAGTAGGATGGAATCGATGGAAGACTAGACAGAGAAATAGAAGCAAGGTACCAGAAAGCAAACACACTGACTTACCAACTTTCACCATCACTTCTTCACCCAAAGATCAAGAAGGAAATTAAAAAAACAGATAATATCTACAATTTGTATACCAATACTGTGCTACCAATGTCAAACAATAGCTTTCGCAGTAAAGAAAAATGGTCACATGTGAAATGAAGTGTCTGAGAAAAGCTGCAATGGTTACCACACTAGATAAAATAAGAAATGAAGAAATTAGGAAAAGAGTTGGTATAATATCATGTATCGAACATATTGAGAGACAGCAAGTAAAATGGTTCGGTCACCTTATGAGAATGAAGTCAAACCAAATACCAATAAAAGCATATAACACAAGAATATCTTGGCGTAAGGCCAAAGGTAGCCGAAGAAAACGGTGGATAGAAAACATCAAGATAGCCTTGGACAAACATGGACTAAATGCAACCTCGGCGACACATCTGTACTTGGAACGACAGCTTAAGTTCCCACCCCTACGCTTAACGGCAAATGTGAATGTTATCAACAATCATTCACCTGGGGAAAGACAATAGACCAATCAATATTTTCAACAACAAAAAAGAAGTTACGTCTAAAAATAAAGCATAGGAAAGCCCAGTTCTACATATGGGGCATACAAGTCAAATGCACGTGGTTTGACATTGTTACAGTGCCAGACTACATGCTTCGAAATATACAATTCCGCCGAAGACGGATGTGTCGGGCCATTGGCGCAAATAAAACGGCGACACAGCGCATTTCCATTCTCTGGACTGCATCCTGCTGGAGATTTAGTAGTACTGCTACAGGAGAGATCCAGCAGGAGTTTGACAATGAACGCTGAAGAAGAAGAAACACACAAAATGATTGATATGAGTTATAGTATCTACATCTAATCTCTACTTCGTATATGCTACACATATATTTATAGACATACATGGGTACGAGAAACACACTGACTTAAAGGAGATTAAAAGATAGAGGAGAGATGCTGAAGATGATTCATAAATATATGCTGGAGATGGACACTTGGATTCGTTATATTTCTAATAGCGATTATGGGAACTTGATTATTTAATGTGGTATTAGTAGAAATTTCCAGCACTTGTGGAGAATTAAGAGTGTATATGGCGCTCTACAATCAAAAGGAGCAGATGATCTTGTGAAGAGAGAATAAAAGGCAGCAGCTCAACAGCGGAGAGCAGCTAGAAAGTCACGGATAGACCAAGATTCGTCTACAGTGGTCATTCCATGCCCGAACTGTCCAAAGACATTTACAGCTCGAATATGGCTCATTAGCCATCTACGAACTATTAATCATGGTCATAATTATAATTGAATTTTCAAAAGTGGATGTAGAAAATGGTCATCACTTGTGATGGACGAATATACATTCAGGAGTATATAAAATCATCGAATTTCAAGAATTATAAGCGTGCACATATTGTCGACATCTGCTGTGAGAGTCAACATCTGTGGATCTACAAGGGTACAGTGATATTTTTTTAATAAATAATTCATTCGCAATGAGTGTGGTGAACTGTTTCTCATTTTCGTCGTTTAAAATTCGTGTAATTTAAATTTATCAACCAGTCTAGTTAATATCTACTCAGAGAATATCTCTAAACATATGGCCAGGACTCGAAGTCAGTGGGAAAATAATAAATAACACGAGATATGTGGATGCCACTGTTCTTTTAGCAGAAATTGAACATGAACTACAAAGATTAATAGATCAAAACGATAAATCAAGTAAAGAATATGGACTGGATATAAACAAAAAAAAAGCAAAAACCATGATAATCAGCAATCACAGAAGAACAGGGGCTAAACATAGAAATAATGGAGAGAAACTGCAACAAGTTGAACATTATCAATATCTTGGACACATAATCACAAATGATGGCAGATGTGAAACAGAAGTTAAAGGAGAATTGAAATGGTTAAAAGTACTTTCAATGACATGAGGAAAATAATATCTAAACAAATTACAAACAAGTTAAAAATAAAAATTATAAAATGCTACATCTATTCTATATTAATGCATGGCTCAGAAAAATGGACAATAAACAAATAATTAGAAGACAGAATTGATGCCTTTGAGATGTGGGTATATAGAAGAATAGGGAGAACATCGTGGAAAGAAAAGAAAACAAACAAAGAGGTTATAACAACATGTAATATGAAGACAGAATTTTTAAAGGAAATAAAATTCAAGCAAATAAAATATTTTGGACACATTAAAAGATATGACACCTTGTTGAAGACCTTACTTGAGGATAAACTCGAAGGGAGGCGAGCAAGAGGTAAGTAGAGATACAAGTGAAAAAGTAACATCATGAGATCGACAGGTTACAGTCTAGCAGAGTGCACCACCAAAACAAGAGACAGGGGATGTTGGAGGTCTGTTGTAGCCAACCTTAGTTGCGGAGATGGCTACTGATGATCATGTAATTTCATTACCGATAATTCCAATTGCTTAAACACTTTGGACATTGTTTCTGAGTGTGAACTGAATACATTTTCAGAATTGTATCTGAGTGTGAACTGAACACATTTTCAGAATTGTACCTCAGTGTGAACTGAACACATTTTCAGAATTGTATCTGAGTGTGAACTGAACAATTTGCGAGTGAGTGGAAATGTCTGCTAAATTAAGATTGTTTCTTTTGAAATATGACTAATATTGAGCCAGAAACTATTTTCTAGTTTAAATCTCTTTTAATCAAAACAGAATGACTAATACGCAATTAAAGTCAGCGTTGTTTTGCATTCAACATTTTTGTGTTAAGAGTCTTGCAAGCAGCTTTTCCCAGAAATAATTATACACAGTCCCTCTTCATTCTTGTTTGGATTTTCCCTTGTTTTTTTAACTATTGAGTGTACTAAACACCATAAACAATTTATTTATAGAATTCTGAACAATTGTCAAAGCCAAGAAAATCGTAATTTATATTGACACTTTTTTGCTAGTGTGCGCTCAGTGTGTCTTCTTTCTGTTTCCTTTAAGTATGAGTTTAATGTCAAGGACAATTCATCCAACTTTATTACAGCTATCATTTTAATCGTAAATATCAACAATATCATCCGAAATTTCATCAATTCCTCATGGTTTTCATAATTCTAAATATAAACATCTAAAATATCACGTTAGTTATCATCATTAATTTTCCTTTTGCGTTGAGGTTAGCTCATAGGGCGGAGGTCAGATCTCTCCAATTATGTCTGTTTAAAGCTATTTTGTACAGTTCTTGAATAGTATGGATATTTATTGTTTTACTTTCTCTAAGTATTTTTGTTCTGAGTGTTTCATTTGGTCTACCCCTGGCTTTTTTTCGTGTAGGTATCCATTCAAGAGATTGGTGGTGTATTCTGTTGATGTCTGCGCGTAGGACATGTCCGATGTAGGACCAACAACGTTTACTGATAACATCTGTGATGAAACTTTGATGTGTCTCTTCTCTGATTTTATCATTCGATTTTAATTCACTCCAATGGGTGTTAGTTGACAAACGAATACATTTGTTCTCGAAACTCAGTAATTTCTTTTCTGAAGATAAGGAGTTTTCCAGCTCTCACATCCATATGATAGCACTGGAATAACGCAGGAATTAAATAAGCACATTTTCGTGCGTGTACTGATTGACTTTGATCTCCAGATATTAGACAGTCTGTTAAATGCACTAGCTATCAACAGATAAAAAATAACATAATGAAGATATCTTAAAAGAGGTTCATTCAAAAATATAGCTGCTTACCCGCTTCAGAGACAGGCCACATTTTTTGGACAAATGAGAAGAGACAAATGAAATAATTTGTAATAACAGGTAAGTTGAAGAGTAAGAGAGGTAGGGGAAGATTAAGACAGATGATGTGGGGCAACCTAGCACTATGGCATGGGAGAACATCAATATCGGAAATGATTGACATCATACGAAATAGAAGACTGTGGAAAGACATGATAATCAAAGCAACACGACATGGACCATAATAAGAGATGACAACCAACACCACACGGCATGGACCACTAGAAGAATAAGAAGTTATCATCGTTAGTAACCCAATATTACGTGTGATAAAGATATTCCAATCCTTTTATGGTTAATTCTTTTCACCTCATTTCTGTTGTGATTGCCTTGTTTTCATATTTATGTATTTTCCGTTACAATTCCATATATTTTGATTCCGTCGTTCTTTGTTCTTTTTGTCAGCTACTCTTACAGTTCGCCGATTTTGGTAGTTATCAGAGTTGCCATTTTTGTGTTTTCATTAGCAAAATATATTGATCAACAAACTGTAAATGTGTTCATATTTTGTAGTGATGAAACACTCAGTAATATCACAATCAAATTGCATGACCCCATCAATACAGGAGACACTAGCGCCTAAATTAGACACTCGCCAGTACACTAGACACTAATCAGTAAATTAGACACGATTGGATATTATACTCACCAGTACAAAAGACACTAATGAGTATATTAGACACCAGTAGACAGGACACTAATCGGTAAATTAGACACTCACCAGTAGACAAGACACTAATCAATAAATTATACACTCACCAGTAGACAAGACACTCACCAGTAGACAAGATACTAATCAGTAAATTAGACACTCACCAGTAGACAAGAGACTAATCAGTAAATTAGACAATAATCAGTAAATTAGACACTCTTCAGTACACTGGCACTAATCAGTAAATTAGACACTCTCCAGTACACTAGGCACTAATCAGTAAATTAGACACTCGCCAGTACACTAGACAATAATCAGTAAATTAGACACTCTCCAGTACACTAGGCACTAATCAGTAAATTAGACACTCTCCAGTACACTAGACAATAATCAGTAAATTAGACACTCTCCAGTACACTAGGCACTAATCAGTAAATTAGACACTTGCCAGTACACTAGACAATAAACAGTAAATTAGACACTCTCCTGTACACTGGCACTAATCAGTAAATTAGACACTCGCCAGTACACTAGACAATAATCAGTAAATTAGACACTCGCCAGTACACTAGACAATAATCAGTAAATTAGACACGCACCAGTACACTAGACAATAATCAGTAAATTAGACACTCGCCAGTACACTAGACAATAATCAGTAAATTAGACACTCTCCAGTACACTAGGCACTAATCAGTAAATTAGACACTCTCCAGTACACTAGACAATAATCAGTAAATTAGACACTCTCCAGTACACTAGGCACTAATCAGTAAATTAGACACTCTCCAGTACACTAGACAATAATCAGTAAATTAGACACTCGCCAGTACACTGGCACTAATCAGTAAATTAGACACTCTCCAGTACACTAGACAATAATCAGTAAATTAGACACGCAACAGTACACTAGACAATAATCAGTAAATTAGACACTCTCCAGTACACTAGACAATAATCAGTAAATTAGACACTCTCCAGTACACTAGACAATAATCAGTAAATTAGATACGATTGGATATTATACTCACCAGTATACAAGACACTAATGAGTATATTAGACACTCACCAGTAGACAAGACACTAATGAGTATATTAGACACTCACCAGTAGAAAAGACACTAATGAGTATATTAGACACTCACCATTGGATATGACACTAGTACACGAGACTGCTGCCTTTTATCGCCCCTTCCAACAACTCTTTCCATACCATTGTGTCTCTTCACATGGCCGAAAAAGCCTAACTTCCTCCTTCATGTATTGCTTAAAAGCCAGTCTTCTTGAACGTTGATTTTTCTCAGCAAGTCTTGGTTGGCCTTTCTTGCTGTCCATGATACTCTCTGGACTCTTCTTCTCGTTCGCAGTTTGGCATGTATACGCAGCAAGTTCTTAATAAATGCTGCTGTATTTGAAAACTCTTCAGTACTCCCATACATCTTTCTGTGGATATCCATCTATATGGACCAGTGTTCTTCCCTTAACTGGTTTAGTGTATTGCAGGATATGTTTATCAGACTGTGCTGAATGTCCACATGTGATGGGACCAGTCTTAGTCTATTTAATACGACAATCAAAATAAGGTAACTGCGTGAAAGGTAAGAACAAGTTTAACCCTATCAAACGTTTAAGCCTATTAACTTGGATAGGGTTAAACGTGTTCTTACCTTTCATCCCCATAACTCTTCTGTCCGACGCATCATGCTTAAAAATTATTCCTTTCTCCAGTTTGATCCTGACACCCGTGCCGCTTTCCACGACTTACCTCTGGTGGCGTATAGGCGGGACAAAAATCTGAAGGACATCTTAGTCCATGGCCACCTTAAGTCTTCTATTCCCTACCATTTTGACACTGTTCGTTGCTAAACATGTCCTTATGTGGTTCAGATGCGCTCCATTTCAATTCCCAAGGTCACTTTCTCCATCAATGAGGCCTTTACATGTGAATCCTGTAATGTTATTTACCGATCATATGTAAACGGTGCGGCAAACAGTACATAGGAGAAACCGGCTTAAGATTGAGCGATCGCTTTTGTAACAATCTTCATGGCATCAAGCATGAACACCTACTCCTGTGGCCACACACTTCAACGATGATGGTCATCATGTTGCTCTTGAAGGTTACTGCCATCAGATCCTGCACGATCGATGATAGATCTAGTAGGTACGCTCTATAAAATATCCCTGTCTGTGTTCTGATTGTATCTCTAGGCTTGTGTGGATATTATATATATATATACACTTGCACCTCCATTCCTCACTGCATTATGTGCTGACCCATATATCTTGTGAATATTCCTCATCCAGGAAACTGAGGGTGACTGTCCTTCGCTGCACACTGTTCTGTTCGTCCTCGCTTAGTATTCCTTTCACATGGGTCTGAATGTATATTGGCATTCCATACCTTTCACTCCACAGGGTTTGTTCTGGTACAGACCTTAAGGGGCTGTCAACTTCAGGTAGGTCTGTAAGTTGTCTACGGAGTCGTTTAGCTCGATGGATAAAGCTGCTTCTTTTCAGTCGCCCCATTGCTAGATTTTGGAATCTTTCTTTCATTGGATGACTTGGCATACACTGAAACTTTTCTGCTTGAATTAGTACTTTTGTGTCTCTGCGTTCGCCAAGTGTTTGTATTCTTCCCATTTTCTGCATCTCTGCTATGGGTGTTGATTTCGTTGCTCCCAACATTATTCTAACTGCCTGGTTTTGCACTTTATCTAGATCTTGCAATGTGGTGTTTGATGCAGGACACCACGCAGCTGAACCATATTCCAGGTGTGATCTTATGCCTTGCTGGTAAAATTTACTGAGTATATTCCCACTGGCTCCCCATGTGGTTCCACTTAGTTTTCTCAGGATAGCTAACCTCCTCCTGGCTTTTGTTGTTGCTTTATGTGCTGCTTCCATGTCAGCTTATCATCAAAAGTAATTCTGAGGTATGTGGGTTGTTCTTTCAAGAGCTCTCCATCTATCTTGATATGACCAGCTTTTTGTTTTGGTAAGAGTATAAAGAGTGTAGTGCTGAACTTTACATTAATGCTGACACACCATCTATTTGCCCATAAGGTTTAGGGCATCAATAGCTCTTTATATTTGTTTAGTGGCCACTGTCGCATGTTCTTCCGCATATATCCGCACTGTCGCATATATTGCCACTTTGATCCCGTGTGGTAGTTCAGCAACTAGGTCATTGATGTAAACCAAGAAAAGTGTGGGTGACAGGACTCCTTCCTGGGGGACTTCATGACGCAGTAGGACTTTCTTGCTCTTGCGACCATCTAATTGTACCCTGGCTCTTCTATTATGCAGGTATGCTTTTACCCATTTGTACATTCTTGAGCTAACCCTGCAATTTCTTTAGGAGCCCTTCTTTCCAGACCTTATCAAATGCTTTCCTGAGGTCTATCCATGCTGCTAGTACCAGTTTTTTTATCTTGGAAGGCATTCTCAATCTCTTGGGAGAGGTAGGTTGCCTATCTTCAGTAGAGTAGCACTGTCTAAAACCTGCTTGCTGTGATACCAAAAGGTTTTCACTTTCAAGGTACCACTGCATCCTAAGATTGATAATGTGTTCCATTGTTTTGCATAGACAGCTTGTGAGGCTGATGGGCCTGTAGTTGGAGACTGTGTTGCCATCTTTTCCTTGTTTGAGGAGTGGTATTATTGCTTCTCTCCATGCTTGTGGTACATTACCTGTGGACCAGCTTGTATTAAAGATCTGCATGCATTGATAGTAATGGTGCTTTCTTTTATGTAGGATTCTGTTAGTGTATCTGGACTCTTCTATAGAACTTCATTTCGAAGGCCTCTATTCTCTTGGCTGTAGTTTTATTTATTGTCAATGTTACGCAGCCGTAGATTGCCACTGGGAACACGTATGTAATAAACATACCTTAGATCCTGTGCCACAGTTGTTTTTAGTTGTCTTAATTTGGACATCACTTTTGTTGTTCTCCTCCTGGTCTCGACTGCAGTCTTCTGCGCTGTTTATGTTAGCTCCTAGATATTTGAAATTTGTCTAGTAGGTAGATAATTCTATTCTTCATGTAATATGCGCAATAACTTCAAACATAAAATGTGAATAGAACAAGAAAATGTAAGCATGTTATTTAACCAAACAATGAAAGTCTGTACATATCACAAACTTGATAGAACAACCTAGAAATATATCTATGATGAAACTAAAACTGAAACATGATAATAATAATATAACCCATCATTGTCATCGGGGTGGCATCAACAAATCCCTTCCATCTAGATCTGCCACGGGAAAATCAACTGAGGTCATTCCAGGTTAATCCTTTTTCCATCCCTGCCTTGTTCACTTCCATATATCTAGATCTTCCCACCTACCACCAGATTCTACTTTATACTAATATTTGTGACTTGCAGTTTCTCTCTCAATATAATCTCTTCATATCCTTTTCCTTTTACTAATTGATATCTTTTAAACTCTTCTATCTTGTTTTTGTTCTTGCTTTCCATGTCTCTACTCCCAACAACAGAACTAAACTAACATTCAATTTTTATATAGCCAAATCAATTATAATAACTTGGCCCAGAAACAAGAAATATTTATGTACCAGTAACAACAGAAATTTGTTATATACTATTTTAAACTTTAAGTTTAATTTGTGGTGCACATGCTTATGACTTCTGTGTTATTAAATGTTCTTTAAACTCTCGTCTACTCAGATTTTCAAAAGTGTTAATCATGGCCACTTTCAAGACTGCATGAGATTGGTGTAAAGATCAGAACAACCATCAAGAGAAACATAATATATAATATATATATATATATTGAGATGGAGATCGAAGCACCTACGGACTTGTCCGGGTCCGGTGATAATCTGCAGACCTAACTCAAACTCTCTGGCTACACAACTTACGTATCTCCATGGTTATGTTTGCGTTTTGTCACTAACTTCAGGAACTACAAGCAAAAAAGTGTTTGCTCCTCTGTGTTATTTGGAGGATTTCTCCAGAGCTTTTATACCCAGAAGACTCCCAACTCTCTGCGGTATGCAATGCTATGAAAAAAGCCTTCTGCTCAGGAACGTCGAAAATGGTTCTGTTCCACATATCCATAACAAAAAACGTTCTTTTGCATGCATCCATAACAAAATGTTTCTGTTCCACATATCTATAACAAAAACAAAATGGTTCTGTTCCATGCATCCATAAAATGTTTCTGTTCCACATATCTATAACAAAAACAAAATGTTCCACATATCTATAACAAAAACAAAATGGTTCTGTTCCATGCATCCACAACAGAAACAAGTCATTGCAGAAAATAGCTGCATTTTTTTTTATTATTTCAAATTATCTTGGAGAAAAGAACACAAGCATGTAAATAAAAAAAAGAATGACCCTGACAATAAAGAAGTTTTGGTGTTATTTTTAAAAAAACTTTGTAATACATGTACTCAGTGTGCTACTATAGGTACTCAGTACCCATCAGCGCAGCAAAAGCTCTTAGTATCTATAGCGATGATTCTCTACAATCTACAATACATCAACACTGTACACTATTGCATCAATTTCTTCTTCTACAGTGTTCATTCTCAAACTCCCACTGGTTCTCTCCTGTAGCAGGATAATGGTCCTACTAAATTTCCAGCAGGATGTAGTCCGGAGAATGAAAATGCGTTATTTTCACGAATGGTCCGACACATCCGTCTTCAGCGTGGCATCAATCAGAAACCCTTGATAACATTGAACTTATACTGGCACTTAAGCATAGAAACATAACTTGCAATTACTCAAGAGAAGATGGGAGAACAACAAATATGATAAATTTACACATTTAAGATGAAGATACAGACCTCACAAAACCAGGAAATAATTTCTTCAATCAGCAGAGACAATTTACTTTCTTCTTCCTTACCTTCATTGAGAATGATTTTTGTATTCGCAGTGAGTCAATCACAACTAGATCACATGAAGCAGGCCTGGTGGGGAGTGTTGCTGTTATAGTATGTGAATTAGCGCTAAATATGAATATGACAGTATTTGATCTGACAAGAGGTCATATCATTTGTAAGTAACAGGGAAAGTTATACTTCCCGCCAGCTTACCCATTTTCTAACTCAGCAAGCTTTGGGTGGAGTAATGTTTACGTTACAAAAACAGGAAGTCTCGTTTCAAATCAATAAACACGACTGATAACTTTTGAAGTTATTGGTGCATCAAACAAACAAAAAATAAACATGTAATTTTCTGTGTATTTTTAAAAAATACTTTAACCTTAGAATAATTATGGATAACATATCACCAACTGAATAATTATTGTAAACCAACACCACAATAAAATAAAATCACAATTCAGGAATAGAAAATTATTATAAGATCTTATCTAAAAACTTTCAAAATAGTAAATGTGGAGCTGTGGAGACACTGACAATTGCATGTGGAGACATTGGCAATTGCATCTTCTAATGCACAAGAATTAAAATTATAAATTTTAAATGCCAATTTTTCTCAGTGTCTAATATCTTTGGGCTCTGTAATGAGGAGGTACAATGTGCATTTTTGATAGCAAAGGTACCAATTTTATAGTTACAGAAAACTGTGCATCCAGACTGCACAAAAAGCAATGGCAACGTACTGACATAAGATATCTAAAAATCACTAGACAAAACATGCTGGGTTCAGATATTGCTACCAGCAATAGCTAATCAAAAAAGCTTATTAATCATAACTGCTTATTAGCCCATTACGAACTCATAGTCAAGGACATAACTAACAGAATTTCAAAAGTTGATGTAACAAATGATCATCATCACCAGTGATGGATGAACAACAACAGGTAAACATTATGAAACATTGATGGAATGTAGCATACAAATATTTTGTGACATTGAAATAATACATTTGAGACTGAGCTATGGACACATTTTGAAAAGTAGAAATCAATTGATCAATCATTCTGTTCCTATGTTTTTGGCATGCTTATCAGAGAAATTTGTTAGTAGTATGTGCTTTTAAAAAAATTGTAGATTTCCATTCTTTCATTAATTTTGAAATAGCACTGAACTTAGGACTTCTAGATAATAAGTCAACAACCAATCAATGCTATGTCTATGTCAAAATGTATAATATTCGACATTTACACCAAATCAGCACATTTTAAATGAAGTACACAGTTTGATTATTCTGTTACTTAATGTCATTTACATAAAAACAAAATGTCAAAGCTGCACTTTTTAATTTAAAAAAGCATTTTAAAAATAAAGTACTCGTAGACTCCTTTTTGAATAGTCTAGGAAATGTGCTTGCCTTAAATCTTAGGGTCACCCGCAACAATTTGGCTCTCAATACCACACTCATCACGTCCACGGAGGATTTTAAAGAAACCTGAGAACAAGATATAATATACTTCAAGACTATGAGCATAAATTGTTACACATTTTTCATTCCAATAAAACCACTTATATCAATGTTAGTCATTCAGCAAGGATACAGATACAGTTTTAGTATTCATTCTATCCACTCTGCAGTGGGTGACTTTGACTATGTCGATAGCAATACCTACAGCAGGGAAACAGCCAAGCATGCATGAATGTGATTAGCTTTCATGTTGCATTCAGTGTACACAAATTAATTCTCTTATATGCTGGCCTACTAGACATCCAGTGTATAGAAACTAATTCTCTCATACAAGTGGCCTACTAGACATCAAGTGTATAGAAACCAATTCTCTAATACGGGTGGCCTACTAGACATCCAGTGTATAGAAACCAATTCTCTTATACGGGTGGCCTACTAGACATCCAGTGTATAGAAACCAATTCTCTTATACGGGTGGCCTACTAGACATCCAGTGTATAGAAACCAATTCTCTTATACGGGTGGCCTACTAGACATCCAGTGTATAGAAACCAATTCTCTTATACGGGTGGCCAACATGTTGAGTACAACAGTGATTGTAAATATCCTACACAACAAAGAATGTTTACTAGCCTGTACAACAGGGACATATCATATATTTAAGCCTTCACTACTTATATTTTACCTATCAATAAGTCTTACCTGCATCACCCCAGTCTGGATTCCATGAGTTAGCAACAAGCCAGTATTTTGTTCCATTTTCCACACCATATCCAATAATCTTCACTGCATGGCCACCAAGAAGGCTACCAGATGTGTATTGGTAAACACCTACAATAAGAGAAGAAGATAATCTTATGACTTTTCTTTTGAGTTGAGTTTCAAACTCCTACAGGTTAGCAGGACGTAGTCTGGAAAACAAAAGGTGTTGTGTCGCTTACATCTTGGCTGCAATACCTGCATGTTCTGGCCAGAAAAATCAGACTTCAGCGTGGATTTTGTGTCATTTTATCCACCTCCACTCCACAAACCTCTTATGACAGTGTTGTTATTCTGTTATCCTAGTTCATACACTGACAACATATGAACAGTCCTAGACTAAATAGTTTACATTTATAAATATAGACTTTGTCTTTAAAGAGATTTAGTGGATATTCAGTCACTCATTTTAAGACCTGTAACAAGACATGTCAGATCTACTTCCTCAGTCACTCATTTTAAGACCTTGTAACAAGACATGTTAGATCTACTTCCTCAGTCACTCATTTTAAGACCTGTAACAAGACATGTCAGATCTACTTCCTCAGTCACTCATTTTAAGACCTTGTAACAAGACATGTCAGATCTACTTCCTCAGTCACTCATTTTAAGACCTGTAACAAGACATGTTAGATCTACTTCCTCAGTCACTCATTTTAAGACCTGTCAGATCTACTTCCTCAGTCACTCATTTTAAGACCTTGTAACAAGACATGTTAGATCTACTTCCTCAGTCGTTCATTTTAAGTTGTATGTAATGATGGCTATGCTTATCACTAACACATACCTGATTTGTAAGTCAAAAAGTCACTGTAGACACTAAAAGCAGCCTCCACTGGACCATTCTGCACTAGCTCCTGCATTATATTCTCTTCACCTGTGACACTGTAGGTTTTTATACCTGAATAAAAGCCACATATTCAACATCAATCAATACACATAAATAGATGTATGAATTGTACCATTATTCACAAATCTATACAAATTTCTTTCATGACTATTTGTCATTTAATTTGAGTTGGTTTTTTTCCACCAAACTCTACATTTTCTGCCAAAGGTAATTAACATTGTGAGAATTGGCCATGATTTCATCAATTGGATATGATACTTTTCATTTTCATGAGTACAGGACAAAAATAACTGCAGAATAACTCTAATATTTGCTTTCCACAATATGCTATGCTTGAATATTGATTATTCAATGCAAGGTGTTTCTTTCATTTGTTTCTACGTACATAAATTATTTGTGATCGCTCAATTTGTATATGTATTGAAGATTTCTTCAGTTTTCTCTTCGTACCAAAAAGAATCTAACTCTCAGCTGTATGCAATGCCTTGACTCCCCTACTCTGAGGGATATAGCTCTGTATATGATGATGAAGTAATCCTTATAAATGTGAGTAGGTAACTCTTAACAGCTCATAGCATTTCTGACAAAAGCATAGGTCCTTCTCAGTTGGGTAATTGAGATGACACTCAAAGACATACGGTTTGCTGTACCCAAGACGTGTTGTGTTGGTGGGGAGTTTATTGATGCATGGTAAGTCCTCATAGGAAGACATTCCAGAGTGGCAGTTTCCTAGGATCCTCATGTCCTGCCAGGAGTGAAGCATATACATCTGGGTTAACTTGCTAGCTTATTTATATATTGAAGGTGTGTTCTAGAATTTTCTATACAGACATTCAATCATTAGAAAGTCTTCAACTATTTGAAAGCATTTATGCTGACCTAGGTTTGAATACACAGTCCATATCACTGCATGGAAAAATGTATCTTTTTTTCCCCCCAGATAAAAGCATACATTTGTAACTGCAATTATAGGTCTACAACTAAGATATTATATCAATATTTTTTATAAATAAGTAAATTCAAGTAAACAAGTTTTTAAATTACTTCAAAATTTAAAAAATTATACCTTCTGAATTCATTCTCAAACTTCTACTGGTTAACAAAATGTAGACCAGAAAACAGAAAGTGTTGTGTCATGATAGTTTACAGCTAAGCTGCGATAACTGTACCTTTCTGCCAGATTCATACAATTATCTATCTATGTGATGTGTCATTTACAGAATGTTGCCCTCACTACCACTCTGTAAATCTCTCGGCTCTGTGCAAGCTGCTCAGCTTCTTCTAGTGTCATGTATCCATAATAGTCTCGGTAGGTCTCTAGTTCTCTTTACTGGAACTTTTCCCTCCATAATTCATACAACACACAGGCAAAAAAGTGTATTTTTAGAAATAACAAAAGTAATTTAAATATTTACATATTTCATTATTAAACCTTACCATGGTGCTTGTCCTGTTTGTATGGGACAGTGTAGCCACTTTCACAGAATTTCTTACATTTTGGTGTTTTCACTTCCTCAGAGCCACACGGTTTGAGATGACCTACAACATGGTGGTCACAAGCAGGGATCTCATATGGTTGGCAGCCCTGAAATAAGAGATT
This sequence comes from Meghimatium bilineatum, assembly GCA_034231615.1. Lineage (NCBI taxonomy): Eukaryota > Metazoa > Mollusca > Gastropoda > Stylommatophora > Philomycidae > Meghimatium > Meghimatium bilineatum. Next base: position 20,845,781 of record CM067306.1, on the reverse strand, counting down.
TAACGTGGAGTTACTGCTCAGTTCAGAGTATCTATCAAACGCTGTTTATTCTTCTTCAGCATTCATTCTCAAACTCCTGCTGGATCTCTTATAGCAGGATGTAGTCCAGTGAATGAAAATACATTGTGTTGCCTTTTATTTGTGCCAAATGCATTTAAATCCGATTTAGATGGTGAATAGAATGTGTTCACGTTTTACAGCTATTTGAGGTGCAATATCTGCACCTGACACAAATGACTTTAGCATGACTTGGGTCACAGGCCAATGAGATAGGACAGGCAACCCCAAAACAGCTCTCCTTAGTTGCCTCTTGTAGGTCAGTGTTTCCTTCCCTTTCAAGCCTAGCAACACACATAAATTGAAGAAAATCAACAAACTTTACAGACTACGAACTGACCACATATGTCTGAAAAGCCAAATGTTCAGAAAGCTGATGATTCAGAAAGCAGAAAATTGGTGATATAGACATGTGCAACTGTGGACTGAGCCCAAAGACAGCATAACATATTCTTCATGCATGTCAACTCTACGGAGAAGAGAGGGAGAAAATATGGCCAATTGAGGTGGCATTACTTTCATACCTGAGGGGCTCCATGTATACTAAAAGAGCATTTTTGACAAGAGAATCATCTCGACCTACATGATGATGTTCGTCCGTCGTAATCAACGATGACCAAAAAACTCATATAAAACCATCATGGAAAACCATAATAATAACAATAAATAATAAAAATAATAAAAGTTAATAGTGCGTTTTTAAATGGCTAACAAGTCCAATGCGCGCACAAAATGTTCTTTTACAGAATTGACAACAATAGAGGGTATCTGTGTGAGGCTGAGATGTTTTTTCTTTTCTACGTGTCCGCTTCTTCTGTCTTGCAGTATCTTGTCTGGACTCTTCCGCTGCTAGTGCTCCCGTTCTAATGCTGTAACGCCATGCTGTTCTATCCTGAGCAAGGCTCTCCCAAGCGCCTACGTCAATGTTAAGATGTTTCAGTGATGACTTGAGCATGTCTTTGAAGCGCTTTTTCTGTCCACCAGTTTTTCGAAATCCTGCCTTGAGTGATCCATAATATATTTATCTCGACCTACATAAATGTCTTTAGAATGACATGGTTATGTTAATATTGCATACCTCTGAACTGTTGAATGGACCACCAGAAACAATACCAACTTTCTGATAGTAGGACCATGCTGCAGCAGGATAGCCTCCATTACAACTGAAAAATAAAATGAAGTTCAATTAAAATGGTGCCACTGACTTTTTACTAATTTTTTGAAAAAGTTGTTAGTGCAGCATTGTTGTAGTGCAGCATTGTTGTAGTGCAACAAGAAACAATTATGTTTTGATTTTTGTACCTGACACAGAGGATGAAGAAAATAATTATAAACTATTATTCCTATTCCGAATTTGGACACTGATCCTTTTTGGCATTGTATTGGGTAAATTTGTAGAATTCTGCATTGACTTCTAGGTGAGTGTTCATAATGAACCAGCCCATCAGTGTCAAAGAATGCAATCAATTGGTCTCAACATTTAATCTGACCTGGGGTGCAAATGGTTGCATTGCTCTCATGTAGACCTAAGATAAGCAGATAACCAAGATCCTAAAAGTACCTCCTCATAGTGAACCCTGGAAGCGGAAATACAGCACTATTTCTGGCCAACACTATCAGGGATCGTGTCCGTAATCAAAGCAAAAAAAAAGTCAAGCAATATTTCCAAACCTCAGTACCAACACATACAAGGAATGTGACAAGGAATGTCAACGTTGTCAAGACATTCTGGCTCAGTCAGCAGAAATGTAGATAAAGTGGAGGGCCGACCAATGCAAATGTCACAATATGGGTAGATGACACAAATATTGAGTCATGCGCAAGTCTCTGTAAGATAACATATTAAGTACAATTAAATAGCACCAGATGGCAACATCAAGTACAAATTAAAATACAGAAAATGCGATATGGAAATCAGAACTAAAGTATTGCTCATATCGATAACAAGTTTCTAGTCCCCAGTGCTCCTAAATATGTGCAGAGGCTCAGACTTGGACGAGGGGTTCACGGTGTCGGTGAATGACACCTCGGCTAAATGGATAAAGGAGCCTGAGCCTTACTCTACTGTCGAGTTTTTGCTATACTGAATAATGCTCACAATTGAGAAGAGGTTCAGTACTCAATGGACACAGTAACAATACGTCTAATTACGTGAGACAAAATCACTGGCAGCAGAATACCTTTGCAAGACATACTGCCTCCTCAAGAGAATGCCACCCAGGGTTATGTTTTGGCTTGAAAGGTCCAAGGGCAGTAGAATAAACCGTCATGGCGTAGAAGGTGTGTGTTTGTTCATCACAAGTGATTATGCCCATTTTTTTTACATCAACTTCTGAAAATTCAGTTAGAATTATGTCCATGCCTAATAGTTCGTAGGTGGCTAATGAGCCCTATTCAAGCAGTAAATGTCTTTGGACAGTTCAGGCATGGAATGTGGACAGATTTTGGTCTATCTGTGACTTTCTAGCTACTCTCTGTTGTTGAACTGCTGCATTTCTTTTCTTAAGATGATGCGCTCTTTTTGAAAATAACTTGCACTGGGGATTTTGATTAAAGTAAGCAGGCATTGTACAAAGCGGCGGCATCACTCTCTTGTCGGACTTCATTTGAAACCAGTGGAAGATGAATCGAGACTGGATGTGAAGTTCGATGCAGTTGATGACCATGGTTTTCTACATGTCTCATCATGCCTGATGCGGTCCACACCCCATTGCTGGTGCTCACCTACATTACCTGGTGGGCCGATAAACTACCTCATACGTGTAAATTTGCAGAATATAATCAGAGTTTACGTGTAGTGGTTAGACAAGACTGGTATGCTTTTTGAAACATTCTCAGCATGACATAAACTACTTTATGACTATCTAACAGGTTGTCAGTTGAGTGTGGAGCCAGAACATGCCTCAGGCAGTCCACTGGTGCTGTGTTCACACGATACATCAAGACTGCTGCAGCTAAATAGTGGCGTAGAAGGTAAGAAGGCTATCACAGGCTAGGGAAGTTCACCCGAATTAAAGGTGTGCCGAAATCAGACGTGCTGGGTTGGAAGGTGCAAAATAGCACAGCTGTGTTATGAAACTGGCAGCACAACATACTTCACACTGCCCGGTGGAAATCACAAATTTCTTGTTGGTTCTCAGAGAGCTAACGCAAAAGAAGAACTTGACCTGTCGTTCCTTGATAGGGGTCTGCTCCAAAGGACCTGCATCCATACCATTCAGCATGGAAATAATAGGTGCTATTAATTTCTTTCACTCATTAATTAATGTACAGTAGAAAAATCAACACAGATTTTTGTTGTTAACTACAACAGTGTTGCACTATTAACTTGTCCATAACTATGAATCGCTAAAATGAATGGCCATTGTGTCTCATGTTGGGGTATTAATATTTTTCTTCCAGAAATTACACATGAAAACAAAACTAATAAGAATTTCCAGGAAAACAAATAGTATATAAGTCAATGTTGAAAATAAATTAGTTTTTCTACATAAGACACACAAACACAACAATATAACACAGTATATGGTTCACAGTTTGATCATAATTTCTATTGTGATCCTAGTTACTTACCCATCCCCACACGATGAACAACATGATACAAGGTCTTCGGCTGAGAAATAAAATTGGATCTTTCCTTGAGATTGAATGCAAATACGGTCAGTCATAGCTTCAACAGCACCAAAGGCCTGAGAAAATATTACACAAAAAATGTGTAGAGTAAATTATGTCAACTTGTAAAAATAAATTAAAAATTACTTCAATAATCACCACATCTGCTCTCTTTGTACAGAGAATGAAACTGAAATCAATAGACATCACAGGTGATTACAAATAAATACCATGAAATATGCTGGTGACACAATCTTAATTATTAACAGTGAAGGAGATATTACAATTTATGATAAACATAATCTTCCTGAATCTTAGCAGGAGTGTTTCAGGCAGTCTACTTAAAATAGACAACTTACCGGTACATCTCCCAAGACACGGAGGACATTCAAAGATAAGAAACTAGCAACATGTGTAGACCTGAGAAAAGCCTTTGACAAGGTTTGAAATGAAGGTTTTGAAGAAAATAAGAAACTACTAGTGAATGGTAGGACAAGCGAGGGCTGTTGAATAAATTCCTGGAGTTATTTCTTTCTGGAAAATTGTTATAATGACAGAATAGTTGGTTCTATCTCCTACAAAGTAGTCCACATTTTGGTAGAATACACTTTTTCCAGCTCTCCTGTCACTGAAGGGAGCACCTGTGGTGGTCAATTTTTGGAATAGCCATCATTTTTCCAGTTACATTGTCTTGAATCTCTTCAATGTTATTGAATTAGTAATCTTTCATTGTTCTATTAAGTTATGGAAATGAGAATAAGTCACATGGGCCAAAACTGGATGAGGTTATGGGAGCAATGGAACAATTTATAAAAATTAATTCATGGTGACAGACCTGTGTGTAAGGGCATTGTGTACATGTCTGTCATGTACATGTCATGAAAGCTTTGCAGGACTATTTTATAGGATTCTGCATTGACTTCTAGAAGCATATTCATGAACAGCTTATCAATGTCAAAGAACATAATCAATGTCTTAACATTGAACTTAACCTATCGTGTCTTGATGGGGGTCTTCTTCAAAGGATCTGCATCCACATTCAGATTGGAAATACCACACAAATTGATTTAGGACCCTGAAAGCTGATTGCAACATTTCGAAAGTCAGAACCAGTTTTTCCTAAACAGAAGCAGAAATCAACACACACAATCTGTTGAAGATTAGCATCCACATTTGAAATGTGATGAGACAAACTATGTCTCATTCACTTACAGTATCTGACACACTACATGCACAAAGTTACATACTTCTGGCTTCGTACAGACATTGGCACACGATCATAAACTTGCACCTGATAAGTAGCAATTCTCTATATATTTATTAAGGTTTTCCAGGGACAAAACTCACTCTACAAACTTATTGAATTAAAAAATCAATCAATTGGTAGCATATTTAAGTGATAAACCAAACTTTTTTGGCTGCAGTGATGTTCTAGGCAATACATGCAATAGTTTGCCATTGTTTTCTGAATGGTCTGGATGCACAATTGCTTGTGGTGGAATTCAAACCTGGTGCCTTGACCATCACAGGCGTGAACTGTACCACTTTACCACAGAGCCCACCTTACAGAACAGCCTCGTATAATTTTCCAGGTAAAGTGTAGCAAGGTAAGTTATTTATCATAATCAATTGAATTAGTTTATATAACATCCAGGGTAAGGCGACTAATTATAATTTAATGAATTAGTTTAAATAATGTACTGGGTAAGGTAACTAATTATAATTGATTGAATTAGTTTATATAATGTACTGGGTAAGGCGACTAATTATAAATTACTTTCTACATTGTCCCAGATTAAAATACAGTAAGACAAGCAATCTTACTGTGACTACATTGTTTTACTTTGACTGACCCTGGAAGATAAAAACACAAACAAAAAGAACCATTTGTACTTACCCAACATGAACCACAATCCCCTTGATCACGAACCTCCTTAAGAGATGGACAATTTGGCCACTGCTCCCTGGGATCAAAGTTTTCTGGTAGTTCTGTAGATTTCAGTCTATTGACAAACTCTCTTCTTGGCAGCTTACGGGTCATGTACTCAGATTTAAGAATATCAGGAACACCCATAATTCGTTTAAAATGCGCATGATCGTGTGGGTCAAAATTATTACCAGCCTGAAATGGATGATTAAAGAATAGATTTATTATCAAAATTATTGTCTGCCAACATTGCATTTATCCCATTAGGGAGTTGAAAGGATGCTTTGAGTAACTTGTGTGATAAAGACACTATGCTCTTGCTTTCGCCACATCATATTCAGGGTTGTTTTTTTTTTCAATTTACACTATTTTTTTTAAAAATTTACAGTATCAATTTAAAAAAATCCCAGTCCTTACCGTGGATCAAACCCAAGATCTCATGAGTGTGAGACCAAAGCTATAACAAATGGATGACTAAAGACCAGACTAAATTATTTAAAAATTATTACTAATCTGAAATGGATGAAAAAGAATTATCAACTTGAAATTAATGACTAAAGACTACATTATCACATTTTTTTTTAAAATGCATTGACTGAAAGACATGTGGTACAATTTTACCACATCATCATTACCCTGAGTTGGTAGTTCTATGTACATTTCATCTGGCTTGCTGATCTCTACTTTGAGTTCTGTGCCAGGCAGCTACTCTGATTATTTAGTCTTTTTTTAAAATTGTTTTTAAATGTATATATTTGTTTATATTTCCTTTCCTTATTATTATATGTTTATACAGATGGGGATCTTGGATTGAAACATTAACGGGTTTTTTCCCTTATTTATTTTATTAGAATTGTTTTGATCATGTTTTTATTAGTAGTAGTGGGTCAAATGGCATACGCCCTTGGGCCACCGGATTAACAACCAACCAATCATTAGCAGTGGTAGCTATTTGTGTTACACAGGTCTATCCCTGACTGTTAGATCTTCTCTGGCTTTTTATTAATTGTATACCCTACTTATGTTTACTTATTGCAATCTCTGTCTCAAATGTTACTCCAAATTCCCAGATCAATGCTGAACATCACATGAGCTATATTGGTTATCAATCTTATGGCTGACCTGCTTTGTTCCACTGAATTTGTAATACATAATATCACTGTTTTCTACTTGTTCCTGTACCTTATAACAAACCACAAACTTCATTTTGCTTGTCTGTATCAAATTATAATAGCCATTTTTTTCCCTGCCTATTTCTAGTTTGCCAGTCTCTTCTTCAATTTCCATTCTGTTCCCTGTGGAGCATAGAAGTGCAACTGTCACCCTACAATGATTTCTGTGATGTGCTGTCTTCTTCAACTGTGCCCACAAAATCCAAATTTTTGTCTCTTCTTCCACCGTTCTCAGGGATTTTTCCTCTGTTCTAAAAATTCTTTTCCTGTGGATTCTTGATTAGAAACTGGCTTCACAGTATGCGGGGCATTCCCATAAGTGCTCCGCCCTCCATTCCAGCAGCCATACCAGTGTATGTAGACTCATAGTCCCATCAGGTGTTGATTGTGTGATCTTTGGGACTTTCAAAAAAATTTCCTACCCTCCCTTCTAGATACTCCAATTTCTAATATTCTCTGCCTCATTGACATCTTCTTCATCTTGAAATTAATTTATTACTGCCTTGATTTCCTGTGGAATCCAGGTCAAAGCCTTCCTGGCTATTTTGTCAGGCTTGTAGTTCTGGGTGTGTCCTATCAATCTCAATTTTCTGCCCTGTGTGCCACTCTCTTCCATATTAGTATAATGTTACAAGAAATATAATGATAGGATTAACTATATCTAACACCTATGACAAAATCAATAATTCCAATACATTTTCCACTTTTAGAACATATATAAAATCTTGCAAGAAAATAAACTGTAAAAATAGAAATGTACGTATGAAATTTCCTTGCATGCAACAACTTACCTTCCATGTGCTGCCTGCAAAATTATTGATATAATAAATCTGCTCAGCAAATGAATATCCAAAATCTGGTCGCATTTTCTGGCTAAATGACACAGTTCCCTCGCCAAATACCATGGCACAGAGGAGTAACAAAATGCACAACTTCAACATGGTTGCACCTTGGAAGATAAATCCTAGTCAAAACCTGCTTGAAGACAAAATAAAACTAAATGAACAGATCTTAAACTTTAATATCATTATTGTTTTTTCTCTACATTTGTTCTTAAATTTATTTTGGTTATCATGATGTAGTTTGGAGAATGGAATGTATTATGTCACGATTTACAGCTTGTCTGCAATATCTGTATCTTTGGCCTGATACATTCGACTTGAATGTGTGAATTATGGGTCACTTTGAGAAAGATTAGCCAACCCCTCCCCCAAATCATCCTTAGTGGCCTCTTATGACATGCATAGAAGAAAAGTGTTATTCTTTGCTACCAATTTTGGTACTGGCGACAAGAATTTCTTCATCAGTAGTTCTATTAATAACAACTTTGGTTCTCTGATTAAATGGGCTGATCTTTCTATTTGGTCTTCACTGTGACCTTTGTTCTAGTTTTATTCTACTGAGAGGTATTACCTAACCTTTGTAGTGTCATTGTGCATGTGCAGCGTGTGATACAATTAGGGTTATAATGTTAAGTTAGGATTAGATTTAGGGTTAGAATTAGAATAACATTGGCATGTGCAGCAATACTGATTCTCAAAAATTCTCATCTGCGTCAGGAGATGTAACGTCACGGCATCCATCGATTTGATTGGTGTTACAGGATATCCATGACGTCAGCTATGTAAAAATTTAAACAGTTCACTAGTTATAGCGCAGTGAAAACCTAAAAGGAAAACCTAAAACACAGTTCAAACTGTGCTATATTGCAAATTGTGCTATATTGTTTCTCATTGATTTGTAATACATTCTTTTTCTTCTGTTTGGGTCAACTTCCACGGCCAATAACAGGCAACGACCTGCCTACAGGATATAATCTGTGCAGATCTAGTAAATAAAAAAATGAACACCACAAGTTATAATTAGTCTGTCTTGCTGGACATTCCTTGCATGTCGTAAGACTAAGAGGTGACTAAGGAGGTTTTGGTGGATTTGGCTGTCCCATCCCATAGGGTCAGTGATTCAGAAGCCGTGGTGAAGTTCATGTGTCAGCCGAAAGGCCCAAATGAGCTGTAAATCATAACACAACTAAGAACTCATCCATTCTCTGGACTACATCCATACTGCTAATCTGCAGGAGTTTTTTGTTGTTTTTTTAATTTGTGACTCCACACGAACTACTTTTCCCAATATCAAATAGTCCAACAAATACTCTGCTGCATTATTTATCGAGCAAGGAAAGAAAAAGGAATTTGATATATGTAATATATATTTGCTACATTCATAGCTAAATGAGACTGGGGAAATGCTAATTTAACTGCTATAAGCCTAATCATCCAGACTGACCAGACGATGAGAGACGGCCTGACGACATTGATTCGTCTTCCTGGTACTGGTAGTCTAAAAGTTGAAAACAGAAAAGTTAACTAACTGTATATAATATGGCTTTAGATTCAAATAATATGATTTTTATGTTCACATTCTGCTATATTTATATTATTAACATGTGTATAGAACCAGGAGACCAGTTTAGAAGATAATTACTCACTGATTCAATGCCTTGATCTGAAGATAAAATGTGTTAGGACTGCACCACGAAGTTACTTCTTTTGTGTGGAAAATACTCGAAACAGCTGCAGAAGTCACATGACTATAATTGTGTCATGTGATGTGCACGCTAAACATCATGTGATGGGACTTTTTGTAAAAGTGAGATAATGAATTTATGGATAGTTTCGAAGTTTTCTGAATCCACATTGAATCATAGGCTCATGACGGAAAAACGTGTCCCACATATTCCAACGTTTTATATTAGGATTTAAGGGTTGATTTCATGCAATTTCCGTGACGCAGAGATAAAAAAAAAAGCAGCGTCTGATACCAATCTTTCGAGCTGGGCGCAACGAACTGCGAGCCTCCCTCCCCTTACCGATCTTATATATATTATCAACGCTATACAGCCATCCATTAGGAAATGGGTGGTGGCTCTCTGTGCGTTGCGCGCAGATCGATGAATGATGCGTTTTCTGCGCCTTTATCAAAAGTTCGTTTCGTTAAATAAATTTATGGTTTGTTTCGCTAAAAATGTGGACACATCTTCCCGTAATGACCCGAGTCGTCTTTTGTATTGGGATAAACTGAAGCCGTCGGCAGAGTACTAGGTTTATAGACCAGAGTTAACACTATGTGTTTTTCTCCATAGATCTAGGCTTTTTCGACCATACCTGATGATCTTGGGTTATGTTCTATAAAAAAATATGTGTGTTTTATGTTCACTGAAACTAAATGAATGTGGCTTTTTAATGCCACCATAAGAAGGAAGTTACAGTATTTTGGACAGTTAACGAGACTTTGGTATCGAAAGGCTGATTCTGGAGGGCAGAGTACCAGGAAGGAAAGAAGAAGACGATGGACCAAGTACATCGCAGAACGTATGAACATGTCTATAGTCAATGCCGACATGCTTACCTGGGACAGAAAGGCATTTCGAGTATCCACGACAAAGACAACGTTCCGGAAAGAATATCTATAATATAATAACCGTGCATTCTGTCAGACTCTCCGGTACGCTCTATAAATAGCGAATTTAAGTTACGGAATTGCGTGCGACATCCAATCAAAATGATTGGTGTCGTGACTTTACTCAAAGCAGACGACATTTTTCTATACAAATATTATTTATGCGCTAACATGTAAACTTCTGTATCGGCTTATGGTTAACGTTATCTAATATACATTATATTAAACATATAATTTGCTTCAAATTAGGAATGAAGATGATCCAATCGCAAGAAAGCGTAAAAAAATAAAAGAGTGAAAAGCTAGATGGTTAAGTCGTCAAAGTCGAGAGTCACTCGCTCGGATTCGTGCCACAAATGCTGCAGAGCATAGATATAAAATTGAAAGAGAGATGCAAAGAATTTATCAAGAAACCCTTCAACAAAGATGAACACCACTTGCTAAAGATGCTGATTTGCAGCAGCCGTCGAGCTAAGCTAGAGTCACCAGCGCAAAGAGAAAATCCACAAACTATGAATAGAGAATGAATACCAATACCGTCACAGACAGCATGAAACAGGTGAGCAAATTCAGAGACGTCGAGCTGCAGATGCCGAGGCTCTCTCATTGTCATAAATGCGTTGAGGACAAGCAATTTCAAAATTTACCCCCGCACGACTCAAAGCAGACGCCATTGTTGTATACAAATGTTATTAGTTAGTCGTCGTCGGATCATCATCACTGCAAACTGGACACATCCATAGTTGCTCCGATCTCTCCTTGAGTGTATCCGCCATCACACTTCTGCTGACAGTACCGGTCCTATGCTGGTTGACCATCATTCTTCTGCGCCCTCCAAAATGTTCACCTCTAGCAACACCGCATCTCAATCCCTGATCTTTAATCCTAGCCATTGAAAAGGAATCATCATCCACATTCGTCTCACTCTCGCGTGTTATATCTCTTAAGGAGTTCAAAACGTCAGCGCGATCCATTGCCCCATCGCCCTTTGCCACAATCGCACACGATGCCAGTTGATCCGCTCTTTCATTGCCTCGAACGCCCACATGTCCCGGCACGAAAATAAATGTAACCGCCTTCAAGCTCACATTTCAAGTTCACAAATGTTATTGTGAAGCGCGATCGTCAATCTGATCAACGTCGCTATAATAAACCAACATCAATGGTTTTCGTCAACAAAGATGGCGAACCACCCTTGTAACCGTCACATTATATATTTTCTTGTAGTCAAAGACAGACAACCCACTATTGTGTGACAACGGATAGACAATGAATCATGTCCCCTTGTGTGAAGTACTGAGATAATCTTGTTCTGGAAATATATTCACGGACCATTTATTTGAGATATTTCCAGGAGTTATTCTTTTTTTCCTTTCCTATGACGATGACATGTGATGGCACTGAAATGTGTTCACATGGGTAAACAAAACTCTTGAATTGTATTCTTATACAAGAAGTGAGGTTTGTTCACATTATACCACCTATTAACATTGACCCATTTTTACATATTTAGATTTTGGATTTTCTTTACATTACTTTATTCTTTTCTTTCTTTTTCCTTCGTTTAAACTGGTTTTCAGCTCGTTTTGTTACACCCTTTCACCGAGACATTCGCATTTATTCATAAAATATTGGCTATGGACTATATGATGTCATACACGCTTTTGTTCCCATACGGTGATCCGGTTTGGCAAGCACATTGGCAATATGAGACACATCAGGGTAAGCAACACAATAGATTTCGTCCCGTCAGGAAGACAATCCCTACAGGATCCGAACGAATCTAGTATATAAGAGTTTAAGGTGTTTAACCTGCTATGCTACACAGATACAGTGAAGGCAGACCTAGAAGCCGACCTAAAAAAAGATGGACCACCAAAATAAAAGAGGCGACAAATTCCACAATATACTCAGCACACACGAGGGCAATCTCCAGAAAACTCTTCTACGCCAGACACTGAAAGGCAATAAAGGGTTTAGCGAATAGATAGTTTAAACTGTTGTAAGTTTTGTTCTCAAGATATTTCTTAGCCTACAAGCAAGCTTAATACAAGTACAGTGGTTATTTGAAAGATTATATATAATCTATAGAAGGAAACAATAATGTGGTGGCTTAAGTTTTGCGTCCTCTTCATCATCATCATTGAGACCGTGTAAGAGGCATAATACCACAAAGACACATTATAAGCACCCCATTCTGTAGTTTATTTTTTCTTCTCTCGTTCACTTGAAATATGTCTATTTCTGTAATTCTGTCTCCCGAATAAAACTCATTGTCCTTTGTAGTTCACACAGTGACCCATAGAGCTTTGATTCCAGAGGTATTTCCTCTGGCAAATATGTCTGCCTCAGCGTTTCATACTTAGAACACCCCTGAAGTATATGTGTGGCACCCTGTGCTGCCTGTCCACATGTACACATGGCCGTGTTGCCAATCTTGAATTTTGTGTACATGTGACTGCAGAGTCCCGTTCTGAGGCGTAGAATTACAACTTGTTCTGATCTATTCATAATGTGATAGTCATCCTGTGTTCTTTTTGTTCCATAATTTACTCATATTTTTGTTCGTTTCGTGTCCACTAAAAATTTACGTTGCTTTTATGTACTTCATGATCTTCTGACATCTCATTTCCATGTTTCCGTTGGATATGTTTGTTGGGATAATTTTTCCGTTCGTCATCTTTAGATGTTTTGTGTGTATCTTGATAAAGACTTTTTGGTTGAAACGTTGACTATGATTTGTGGATTGCAATTTGTATGTTTTCTTTTGTGCACATCATTACCCACTAGTTTTAGTTATAGTCCGTTGTGTCAGAGTGAAGCGATTATATAAACATGTGTTTTACGTAAGTACAATTGTTGTTACGTTTCACGCAGTTACCTTGTATTGATTGTCTTACAGGAAAGAGAACAGGAGGCAGACTACGATGGACACATGACATCGAAGACATTTTGAACATGATACTGGAAGAAACTGGACAGTTCGCACAGAATCGAGAGGCTTATAGACTGGCAGTGATAACAACGTTCTGCAAAGGACACATCACATAGAGAGAGAGAGAGAGAGAGAGAATGTGTGGACAGCCCTTTACACATTTGTCATTTTCCATTCATTTGTGTAATTGCATGATTGCATCCCTTTACACATCAAACTACGATTGTTCAACTCAAATGTGATATCCGTGTTGACATATGATTGCGAAAGTTGGAAAATGACAAAGGCTATGAAGAAGAAATTGAATTGTTTTCAAATTTATATGTCTTAGAAAACTCTTAAATATTGGTTGGGAAGAATTCAAATCAAATGTGCAGGTAAGAGAAGACACCAAATAGCAATATGTTTCTATAACAATGAGAAGAAAACGTTGGACTTGCACTTAGAATGAATGAAAAGAGGCCGCCATTACAAACATTAAAATGGGTACCAGATGGAAAAAGAAAAAGAGGAAGACCATGAAAAACTTCTCAGAACAACCATAACTGAGAGTATGACTATGTGTCTCAACAACAGCAAGAATTACACACATCAGCATCACATCGCTCGAACTGGAGAGCTCTGGTTTCTGCCCTATACTGTGTTCGGCGCTGAAGGAACAAAGATATATAAATCCCTTTACAAATAAGCAAATGATATACTGTATTTAAACGTTCAATAAACTTTTACATGTGTTCCCAACACTTTATGGTGTGCAAATAATAAAGCAGCGTGAATAACAGCGATATTATTTGTATATCTTAAGTGTTGTGTCATCTAGTGTCAACTATTGTTCTACGTAGAAGAAAAATGTACGATATATTTTAGCTTGAGGATTTAACTATTCATCCCCGTAAGCGTTTTCCCTGTCTTGTCCTGGTGATTTAGAAGTAATTGTTCCACCTACGTATTTCTAAAATTCTAACCCCCCCCCCCCCCCCATGTAATATATACATATTTTGTAATATTCATAAATTGTATTATTCCCCCCTTGAACTTCCCCCGCCTCCTCAACAATCAAATTGCCTCCTGTGGGGCGTGGGCCCCAAGTTAGGAAACACTGGTCTAATATCTGGAGGTCAGTCAATCGGCACACACACGAAAATACGCTTATTTAATTCCTGCGTTATTCCGGTGCTATCATATGGATCTCAGAGCTGGAAAACGTCTTTATCTTCAGAAAAGAAATTACTGAGTTTCGAGAACAAATGTCTTCGTAGGATAATTGGATAATTCACATCCATTGGAGTGAATTCAAATCAAATGATAAAATCAGAGAAGAGATACATCACAACTTCATAACAGATGTTATTAGAAAACGCCGTTGGTCCTACATCGGGCATGTCCTACGCTCAGACATCAACATAATACACCACCAATCTATTGAAAGGATACCTACAGGCAAAAGAGCCAGGGGTAAACCAAAAGAAACACTCAGAAGAACAATTCGTAGAGAAAGCAAGACATACAATATTCATACTATTCAAGAACTACACAGAATAGCTTTGAACAGACAGAATTGGAAAGATCTGACCTCTGCCCTATGCGCTAACTTCAGCGATAAAGGGAATTGATGATTATTCAAATTGTTGTGTTTTTTTGTGTGTGGCTTGCCGGCAGAAGTGATCTTTTTTATAGATTAAAAAATACTTTATTTGCATATATATGTACATACTAATGTGAGATGCATATAGACAACAAATTTATATACATTTTATGTTTGAGAATTGGTGGTGATAGTTGCCCACGAAATGAAATGTGGGATGCTGGACTTTACATTCACGTGAAGTGAATGAAAGATGATCTATGCATGTAGTTCAAATGTGATATTGTAAATATATTACTCGTAATCACATGCATACTAATGTAAGGTATATCCAGTTCGTACATTCGCATTCAAACATCCATGCACATACAACATACGTATATATACATACCAAGAGGAAATACATTGAGAGACGAGGCAAATCATTTGCACATGAAAAATGAAAAATAGTTCACATAATATATATTCCTCATATGACTGGCTGTTATGGACACACACATATTTTTTTCCAGTAGAGTATACATCATACACTTATTGGTATACAAATGACATGGACACTGTTTTTATTGGAAAATTTTCCAAAATATATTAACAGTGAAAGTTTTGAATTGAAAAATTGCTACATTTCTACAGGTCCATAGTAAAATTCGTTATTTTGACAGTAACCTTGGAAGTTGTGTGTGTGTGTGTGTGTGTGTGTTTGTGTCTAGTGCAGGTTTTGATAAAGTTGTGTATGTGTGTGTGGGCGTGCGTGTGGGTGTGTGTGTGTGTCTATAACTGTTTTTGATAAAGTATTTAGTATGGTTGATCTGTAAGTGTAAACGTTTTATTTGGTGTCCGTCTCAATAATATATGTCTTCTTTGTCTGAGTATATTCTTTACTAATTTATAAAGAATAAATGCTCTTCCATTTCTAGTGTGTTTGTTCTGCATAGTTGCCATTATGCTAGTTGTTTATATCTGTGTGCTGCTCGTTCTCTAGTAGGTGTCATGTTTTAGTTGTGTCTGAATGCCACGTCTCTAGCCTTATGTATGATTTTTGGGTTGTGTAAGTTTGTGAATGTGCTGGTGTAGTTTGTTGTGAAATATTCGTATCCTCTTTTAGTTCTGCGGTATAGTAGTGGAGTATGTGATTTAACTAGAGGTTAGAATCAGTGTTTAGAATTAATAATTAATTCTCTAAGAATTCTCATTCCTAAAACCACGTCGCGCGCTTGGACCATCCTTTTCGCTTCTGCGGTGTGACGTCACGGCATCCATTAATTTCATTGGCAGTGCGCGGAAATCCATGACGTCTGGTAGTCCGGAATATAAACATTGCGCTATTTATAGCACAGTGGTTACTTGAACAAGAAATTTACCTATTCTTCTTCTGTGTTCATTCTCAAACTCCCGCTGAATCTCTCTTCTTGCAGGATAATTGTCCTGTTAGATATCGACAGGACGTAGTCCAGATAATGGAAATACGTTATGCCGTCATTTTAATTGCACCAGTGGCCCGTCACACCCATATTCAGAGTGCCTTTAATTCGGGTGGGCTTCACTAGCCCGTGACAGCTTTCCTATATGTCGCCAGGCGGCGAATGTGTATCGACTCTACGTCGAGACGTTTGTCATTCACTTCTATCTAGCACTATATGTTCCATAGATAGTAAACTTGTCTCATGTAATTAGACGTATTGTGTCTGTCCCCATACGGTACTGAACATTTTCTTATGCACGAGCCTGATTCTGGTCTGGGAAGAGCTCGACAGAAGAGTTTGTCCCTGATCCATTCGCATTCTTAGCCAAAGTGTCATTCTCGAGCTGAACAAAACTTGTCTCATTAGACGTATTGTGCCTGTGACCATTAGGTTCTGAACATTTTCTCTTTGCGAGCATGATCCCGGTATAGGAAAAGCTCGACAGTAGAGATCGGCCAAGTCTCGTTTGCCTTCTTATCTGAGCGTCCACTACTGAGTCTCCAGCCATATTTTGAAGCATCGCGAACTAGAAATGTGTTCTCAAGCTGAAGAACACTTTAGTTCAGATTTTCATGCATATTTTTCTCCATTCTAAATGTACTTGGCTCTGCCAACTGTACTCATTGTACTCATGTTATCCTTGCGTGCTCGAAGACTTGCGCACGACTGTCGATATTTCTGACATCAGCACCTATCGGGATATCTGTATTGGCCGCCCCTCCAATGCATCTGTATTTCGACTGTCCGAACCGGAAAATCTACTACATATCAGCTGCGGATACCCTACAATAATCACCAATCATCCTAGCTTAATCCAAAATCATCGTCGTGGAGATAGCTAAATGTTGTCAAATGTTTAACGTAAAAAACAAATTTCATTACTGCGTGTTTTCCTGTTAAGAAGTGCAAGGAGGCTTATTTAGGCTGCGAGAAAAGTGTAAATAAACCTATACATAAATATATACATAGTAAGAATTAGCTAAGCACGGCGATTAAAAACTGTTCTTGATTTGTGTGTGTGTGTGTGTGTAATTATATTGGCGCCACTCTATAAATGGAGAGCTCACGTTTTGTCGCAGAGTATATAATCCTCGGATGTTGTTGTTACATTGTTAGGCATACATATAAAGCAACCATGTTTTTGTTTCATTTATGTATGTCAGCACGTAGGCTAATTGGTGCGTGTAGCACAAAGGCCTAATAATTGGTCCTTATTTAATCACAATCAGTTGCCGACTGAAATAGACGACAATATATCTCCAGAACTATTATATTTGTAGTATGTTGTATGAGGGTCGTTGGTGATTCTTTGCCATGCTACAACGCAAAAAAAAAAACACACACAAAAATTATCTAATATTTATTTTCTCACGCTATTGCCCTAAATCTCTCATGCCTTAAATCTTGCCCATTGTGACTATGTAATCCTGATCTCACTGTCTCATGTGCCCAAAAAAAAAAAATGGTCTCTTATTATTAAGTAACCATGGAACCTCATTTGACTTTTTCAGTCAGGACCACGCGGAAGAATTTCTTCGTATGATGGTATTTCTTCGAAATGCGGCCCCCAACTACGTATTTTGATTGATGCTCCTGTTGAAGCCACTTAATTGCATCATAGCACGGCACGGCCCTGCTTTCAGTTCTCCTCGTTAGTCCATCTAGCTGTCCTTGGTGCTCATGCATTTCTCTATTGAGGATGTACATAAATTATGTCAAAAATCATGGGAAGGGGTCTGAACAAGTTTAACAGTTGTTGACAGGGCGAGGGGATAAAAGTTGACGTCAACTAAACGGTCTTTATACACTAATTCAATTACGTGAATTTCATTATGAAACTAATTCAATTGTGTGAATTTCATTATGAAAGATTATGAAAATTTTGATTACTAATTTGCGTGAAAATCATTTGGTGTTTTCGCACTTTTTCTGCAAAAAAAAATGTTTTAGGGACTGCGGGAGGAATGTTTTCGGGCATAATTAAGCAGATATATCTCTGAATTCTTGACAAGTTGTTGATTAAGGGGGGGGGGGTAAAGGAAATAACAAAAATGTATGTTTACGTAATTTATGGGACCCCCCCCCCCTTATAACTCCTGTCTCTAGTGCTCTACTGCCCTGCTTATTTATTGTTCAAGATTTGCATCCACATGTTGAAATCCTGCTTATTTATTATTCAAGATTTGCATCCACATGTTGAAATCCTGCTTATTTATTGTTCAAGATTTGCATCCACATGTTGGAATCGATATTAATATTTAGCTCTGAAGACTTGTAGGCTAGTTAGGTCCGTGTTTAATTTATTGAAACGTTTGTGTTCCTCGAGTGAAAACCTACCAGCGCAATTTATTGGTTGTTATTATCTGTGCCTGAATATCACGCTTTATATTCATGAGATAGACGAAATTGGAACCATGGGGCTGACCCAACATTACGTAAACAATTTTTTACCACTTTTACCCACTCCCCTTGTCATCAACTGTCAATAATTTAGGGATAACCTCCTGCTTAATTATGTCAAAATTCCATCATCCTTTACAAACCGAACAGAAGAGAATGATACATACAAACATGATATATTTCACACTTCTTATATGGAGTAAAGCAGCAACTCACAAACACATGCTTATATCACACAATGGCATTGGTTCATAGGGCATGGGCACATGGACCACTTGATCAGCAATCAACTATTTCAGTAATCAAATGGGTTGCACGTCAACTTTCGTACTACAATCAGGCCTTTATCTACGTATGCGAGAAAGGGGAGGGGTAGTTACCTTTATAAAAAAAGCGAATTAATTGTTTTTATGCCAGTTCTAAAGGTTGTTTTTCTCGAAAATACTCAAGGGGGGGGGGGGAGCGGGAGTGGGAGTGATCCATATATTTGCTTGCCTACTAGCACTATATGTCAAGTTTTATTTTCCTAAAATAAGGGGAGGAGCTAACGAACCCGGACATGACTACAACAAAGCGTCATGTGTCAAGTTCCCACGTCACTTGTAGATCAAATCACCATACTGCCAGGGACACGTCTCAGGACTATATCAAGAAGTACTGGCCTGCACGAGAAGAATTGGTGCCGGGTAGATCAAAGAACATCGTCAACAATCCTTTGGTAGACGGAAACAAGATACTATTCCCACCGCTGCATATCAAGCTTGGCTTGATGAAACAGTTCACCAAAGCCCCGGACAAGGATGATGGCTGCTTCACCTTACTTGTGCCGCGCTTTTCCATGATTAACCATAGAGAGGTTGAAATGTGACATTTTTTATGGTCCTCAAGTTCGTCAGCTCATCAGAGATACTAATTTTGAAAAATCAATGAACAAACTGGAATTTCAAGCATGGAAGGTCTTTGTTCTGGTTGTGAAGAATTTTTTGGGCAAAACCAAAGCCAGTAACTATGAAGAAGTTGTCAACAATATGATGACTGCTTTTAAAAACCTTGGATGCAACATGAGCATAAAAGTGCATTATTTATTCTCACATATGGATCAGGCTCCAGAGAATCTTGGATCAATGAGTGGAGAGCAGGGAGAGAGGTTCCATCAGGACATAAAAGAGATGGAGATCAGGTATCAAGGACTTCGGGATGCAGTAATGATGGCTGATTACTGCTGGACTCTGAAGAGAGACATCCCTGCAGCTGAACACTCGAGAAAGTTGAAGAAATTGAAGTTTAGGGCCTATGTCTTGAATTTTGCCCAGTGATAACATAATTTACATGTCCTTACCTTTTTCAATGTCTTCTCTTCATTTATATAATTTTATGTTTGTAACATTTAATAAATACATTCTGTTAAATACTTTTTACGTGAGAAATGTAACACATAAATAAACTACAACTATCACTAAATTGTAGTTATGAATAGAAGGCTATAGTCAGAGAATATAATTTTTTAAAATCAATTTAGAAATAAAAACATGAACTCATTGAGAAAAATGGATGTCATTTTTGGCTTCAGTGGCACAAAATGCTCCTAATTCAGTAAAAAAAAATTATAGACAAAATTCAACTTCATTTTTTTGGTTGTAAACCAGTGTTATTGATGTTTTAATTCTGTGTAGACATATTTAAAAAATATTAATTGTATAAAATGGAGCATCGTTGACGCCAACTATTCAAGTATTTTCCCCATTGCTATTTGTCAAACTTTTCCAGATCCCCCCCCCCCCCCCGGTAATGTATAGTATCATATTGGAATTCCGTCGCTGTCAACCCTGTGTTACGGAGACGGCTCTAATGGTGAAGTTTGTTTTGTTGTCTTTGCTGACCATCCATGGCAACCATACAAATTGATATTAGGAATGCTAACAATAAAAAAAAATAGATGTCGAGTGTACGCAACAGTGCAGCCTACATAACTATTTAATAGAATCATATTGAATAATTTGTCTTGTCCTTAAAATAAATTTTACACATAAATGTCCATATATTCACATAACAGGTCAATTTATGAATTAAATATTTATATTGTTTCGTCAGTGAACATTCCAATCACATTAGTCTATTAAAAAATAGAACAAGACAAGAATCACCTGACCACAAAAGAGTAGATAACATGGAGAGTGTTGGATTGTTTTGTGTCGGTTTGTCTTGAGACAGGACTTAACATCACTTCAACAAAAGAAAAGGTTAGCACATTCTTATTTACATGTGAGATCTGTTTTAAAAAAATGGATTAATTTGAATATAATCGAACATTTACGTTCAATCGTTGAGGGGTAGAGTTTTAACTTTACTGTAAAGTTTACAAATTACGTCGTGTGGTGCTCCGAACTCTACTTGAGAAGTGTCGATTGTCGGTCGAGATGTAGGCCTAAGCCTTGAACAAAATAGTAATAATTTTGCAACACTGTAATTTAATATACGGGAGTCCTCTTATAATTATACAATACACCCAATTTCATTATCAGAGTACGAAAGGAGTGCAAATAGCGCCGCAAATAAAATATTGAAATAGCTACTAACATTGAACATTTTTAAAACTTAAAGTGTAGTCAGTAGTCACTGTGTTAAGTGTGTTAGTGAGTAGTGTAGTCAAGTGTAGTGTGTCACTAGAGTAATACAATCACAAGTAGTTGCTTGGTGCTTACTGACTCTAACTAGTAACTGTACTGATAGTGATACTCTTGTGCTGCTTGTCTATTGCTGATCATCATCCATTGATGTCATAGGCGACGTAGGTATTAAAATTGGGGTTCGGCTTGCATTGGGTTGGCTACTGCAAGAAAGTGAAAGCAGACAAGAGAAAAAAAAGACAGAAAAGACTTTACTACAATGACAAGAAAAAAATTTAGTCAACTGAAATTGAAGCAGGAAGCATATGATATAGGCCCTATGACTCGGAGATGAGGGATGGGTGGTGGAAGAGAACAGAAAGGATTAGCTTAGCTAAGAATTAAATAGTGTATGATGGAGGAAATTTGTTAATGTTGCTCTGTATGGTGACTCTAAATGAGATTCAGATTTGAGATGGCTGCTATGGCAACGTTGAATATGATTTGGAAAAGTAAGATCAGTATAAAAGTAGAGATCAATCTATTCATATTGCTAGTGCTAAGTATACTTTTATGCGGGTATGGATGCTGGACAATCAATGCAGACACAAAAATAAGGAGTCAGGCTTTTGAATACACATGCTATAGACGATTATTTATTAATAATTAGTTATAAAGAACACAAGACAAATATATTTATTCTGCAGCAAATAAACAAACTTGTAGGTTATCAAGAACCATTTCTGTCAGTTGTGAAATGGTGTAGGGTTGACCTAAATTTGTTTGGTTTAGACATGTAATGAAGACACGACTCACATTCTAAAATAATTTTTGCAAGGAACAGCTGAGCATGGAAGAAGATGAGGTGGACAGAAAATCCTGGATTTATAACATCAAGAAATAGTTGGGCATGATTTTCCTACACTCTTCCAAATGACTGAGGACAGAGCTGTTTAGAGGTCTTTTTCAAAAAAGTTTTTGTGCTGATGTCTCCAGTGTGTCACTCTTATGGATGACCCTGATAGGTTATGGGTCTTATTATTATTCCCTATATGGATTTGAAGAAAGTTCACTATTGTAACTTATTAACTAACAAAATAAAATGATAATACAATTGTGAGAGTTTCTCATTAAACTCTAAACCACAGACGCCCAATGATAGATAAAATAGTGTAGGCCTATGTAGTTGTTTAGTTGTCATATGAGGCATATGTAATAATTAGTCGTGGGACTATTAGTTTTATTTTTAGTGACTAGCGTATAGCAGTTCCAACCTGCACATATCTTAAGTTTCTGTGTTAGAAGATGTAGCTCCATTGAGTGTCATCATCATGCCACAGTGGTGGAAGCTATACTTCTCTTAAACTAAATATTACTGAGCTTCAATTTGCTTTTGTATTGAGTTATTAGAGGTTGATTTCATTTTACTTGCATTTTCCCATATGTGCTCCATCCTTCTTAGGAGAGTAAGTATTGTGCTGAGAATATTGCTCAGATCATGAAACTGTATTCTGTTAAGAATATTTCTCAGATCTTGAGACTGTATTCTGCTGAGAATATCGCTCAGAGATGAGATTATCATGCTGAGAATATTTCTCAGATATGAGACTATATCCTGTAGAGAAATTGAGGAATACATAAGAGGAATATATCCATGGAATGTCCTTTAGTGTTTCCCATCTTTCTTTTACCATGCCCAACCTCGTCTTTCAAAAATTACCATGTCTTTCAAAAATTACCATGTCTTTCAAAAATTACCATGTCTTTCAAAAATTCGGATGCCCCCCTATGTAACATATACATATTTTTTTTTATATTAAAAAATTGAGTTATTTCCTGAATGAAGTTTACCGTAATTACAACTTGTTCAGAACACAAGACTTAGGATTTACTTTTATGAAGAAATCACTAGGAAATTATTAAGAAAAAAATAGTAAGTAAATTTTCAAAACATAAAATAGATAACTACAACTTATTCTTCGATTCCCAGCCCCCCCCCCAAAACAATCAAAGTGCTCCACATTGAGAAACACCACTTTAGAGGAATATATATAGCTCAGATGGGAAAATTTAAGACACAGAATGAAGTTCTACGAGACACTGGAAGCAAACTTTAAAATTACTCTTATTTCAATTAAAAGCTCAAGCGAAAGAATTAGTTCTTTAATGGATTCCAGGTCATTCGCAAAACAAGGGAAATGAGCTAGTCACAACTGGAAGTAATTGCCAGCAACAACAGATAAATTCAATATATTTTCCAGAAATGAAGTCCATCATCAAATGTAAATAAATATGAAAAGGAACTCGGATCTCATGAAGTGAAAAAGATGATGTCACTCTCAAGCTTGAAAGAAAGGAACCATCATTTTTGATGTGAGAACAGGCAACAACAGACTAAAATAAGTAAAGTTAACCCATAGCATTTATTAACACTGTAGGAGTGTGAGATGTTAGCAATCTCACACTTCAGTAACTATGCTTTATGAGGGCGGTAGCCATCTCCTCGCCTTCACAGTCTTTACTTCCTGGTTTAATCCGGTACCCAATTAAGAATTAGACTTTCATAAAACACAGGTTTATATATCGCTTCAATGAGACACGACAGACTATAACTAAAACTAGTAGGTAATGATGTGCACACAAGAAATCATACAAATTACAATACACAAATCATATTCAACGTTTCAACCAAAAGGTCTTTATCAAGACACAAACAAAACATCAAAAGACGACGAATGGAAAAATTATCACAACAAACGTATCCAATGGAAATGAGTTGCGGGAAGGTCAGAAAGTACATAAAAAATGTAAATATATGCGGAAACGAAACGAACAAAAATATGAGTAAATGACGGAACAAAAAGAATAAAGACAAAGACCACACCAACCCTGTACTAGACAAAAGAGTGGTCGGAATTGAGTCCAAAAAGCTTGAGAGTACCCAATTCAATAAGACGATTTTCTAGAGCATACCTACTAGATCTATCATCGGCAGTGCAAGACCTGATGGTGGTGACCTGAATATCACAAGCACCATGATGACCATCGCCGTTGAAGTGTGTGGCCACAGGAGTGGGTGTTCTGTGCTTGATGACATGAAGATGGTTACAAAAGCGATCGCTCAATCGTAGGCCGGTTTCCCCGATGTACTGTTTGCCACAGCGTTTACATATGATCAAGTAAATGACATTTGCGTATCAGTATCTAATTCTCCTATACATGTGTTGAGTCTGTTGTGGCCTGTTTTCAATCTAAATATGATTGTTTGTTGTTTTCTTCTGAGCTTGTGGATGACATAGTCTATTTGGCTGCATGGATAAGTTGAGTTCTATTTCATGTTTATAGAGCATTTGATAACCAGTATCATTTTTGGTAATGATATCATGTTTTCTATCTGTTGTTGTTGGCAGTTACTTACAGTTTTGGCTAGCTGATCTTCTATCTCATTTCCCCTGATTTATGGATGACCTGGAATCCATTGGAGAACTACTTCTTTAGCTTTGTTATTTAGTTGAGATATAAGTGATTTTAGGATGTATAGGAGGAATGTGTTTTTCGGCTCTGAAGGACTTGCAAAATAGATTTGGTAAGGGTCAGAATTACTATCCTGGCTTTCTCCAGGTACAATGATTCCAGCAGTAAAAATGTGCTTGACTGCTTCACACTCTTCTTTAAAATTTGTAGAAAATTGTACTCACATTACACAATATGAAATACGTCCCTCTTAATGAAGCATCATGCGCTCCTGCCAAGAGTAACACTCATAGCACATAACTCTGTAGCTTCTAGCAATAATTCCCAGGAAGCTCAGAAAAATCTAATTTTAAAAAAAAAGACACAGAGCGTTTAAAATAAATGAACACCAATGGCTATTGATTTCTCGTTTGCCTTTGTTGGACAATTATATATAGATAGCTCACCACCATTTCTCACTGCCTTCTCTGTTAAGCCATCTGAATATACTCTGGTCCAAGAGAGTTTTGGGTAGTCATTATGAAGCATCTTCAATACTAATTGTTTTAGGGCACTTAGATCTAGCTCAGTTTTTGTCTTTATATTCTGTATGGTGTTTTCTATATTTGATATGGGTTTTATTGCCAAAGGAAGATATCAGCTAACTGGATAATTTTTTTTTGCAAAGGGGATATCAGTGAGCTGTAGTTTGTGAACCTAAGTATGTGAACAGTGTTTATATAGGTGGTTATTTTTAGTTTGTTTGGGCAGAAATTGTTTACTCTGCAGCTTAGAGGGTGGATTTCCAGAGACTCATGTCTAGCAGATTGAATTAAAAATCTCTTCTTTATTGCAAAGAATGTAAACAAACCAAACTCTCCATTGATATCATTGGAGTAGATCCAGGGTGAACTATAGAGAATCCAAGACAACTAAGTTGTAAACATTTGAGGTCTGTTTTGAATTATTGACAACAACACGCCACAACACAGTCCTATTGCATATCATCACAAGAGGCTACTTTGTGCTTTCCATTGATTACCTGCATGTGAGTAGCCTCTTGAAGAGATGTGCAGTAGGGTAGTGTTGTGGTATGTTTCTGTTAATAAACCAAAAATAATCCAAAAGGGTCTTTAATGAGTGGATGTTTAAATTTAGTTGTATCATTTTTTCTATAGTTCACTGTAATATATCTCATGGTACCAGGCATCAGTCATATTTCTAGATTTTGTACTTTCTGACTTTTTGAAGATCCCCATGATCCATTATCATATTTCAAGGCACTTCTAACATAGCTTGTGTTAAGTTTTCTTTAGGATTAAGGAGTTAGCCCCTGGTCATTTCTAGTCTGCCAATCGTATCATACCGGTACTTTTTTAATCTAATTTTTTTAGCCAGCCTCAGTTCAAAAGTGACCAAGTTAAGATGGAGTCAATTTTCTTTAGTGTAGTTTCCATGTGCGAGGAATTTTGCAGTTTTCGGTTGTATTGATAGTGAAAAATATAAGTACCGGGTATGTAGTTTGTTTTTGAATTATTAGCATGTGAAAAGAAGAGAAATGCAGCAGCTCAACAGCGGAGAGCAGCTAGAAAGTCACGGATAGACCAAGATCCGTCTACAGTCATTATTCCATGTCCAAACTGTCCAAGGACATTTACAGCTCGAATAGGGCTCATTAGCCATCTACGAACTCATAATCAAGGACATAACTAAAATTGAATTTTCAAAAGTGGATGTAACAAATGGTCATCATCACTTGTGATGGACGAACAACACACAATTAGCATACCCAATTCTTTGGTCCATTTGTCTACGGTTATTAAAAGTATTTTGTAGGTGAAATTATGATGTGCGAACATATTCTTCTGTGCTTAACAGTACAAGATTATCAGCATACGATGATAACCCATACTTTTCTGGTAAGGGTATGCTTTATGTCATTGTTAATATTTAGTTTCTGCAACAAAACTGAAATTGAACAGGGCAACTAGGAAGCAGGGTGATGAAGTTTGGCTAATCACTGGATTCATACATGATAACACACGAGAAGCAATGTATCGACCAAATGGCCTTTCTCAAAGCACATTCACAACCATAACAAACAATGACTAAGAATGCCACTGTGTGTGTTCACATGACAGAGCTAAACAAAAACCCCTCATTTTTATTATTTTGTTCATTACACAATTTTTTCTTTATTAATAAATCCTCAATGCTTCAATATTATATGATTAATTTGCTGATGTCACATCTGAAGCGACCTTGTTTTTGTGTTATGTTCACAAGTAGGCCTAACATGTTAAAAAATTACATAAGCACTACAATGCATACCAACTCCCTGTGGCATCTCTGGGAAGTCTTGTAGTGTATGTTGTTGCCATTATGAAGATCTGATGCCTAACTTAAGCTACGGAGCAGATGGTTGGGGTATAAACAACACAGTGTGTAACAAATGCAATATTCATGTATAACAAACCACACATGTAAGCAGGAATATAAAAAAACTAACAAGGTGTTTCAGTCAATGCAGGAGTTATTTCTGCTTATTAAGAAAATTATTTCCTGCACTTAGGGGAGTCATCATCATCTGTATAGAAGATATTATAGCCTTTAGAAACACCGGCTGATCTTGAGCTAATCTTGCCACTTCTATGATTGTCATGTTCAGATGGTCTTTGATAGCTTGTGTCCATCTCTTTCTTTGTCTGATTCTTTTTTCATTTCTCTGGTATAATTCTCTTCATTATGGTCTTTTCTAGATTGTCATATCACTTGTTATAGCTAAGATGTTATAGTTTTCTGGAGTGAATTTTGTTGCTAAGCCATGTCATATCACTTGTTATAGCTACCGGTAAGATGTTATAGTTTTCTATAGAGAATCTTGTTACTAAGCCAGTGTTCTTTTACATTCATGTCTTGTCTCTGAGAATGACCATATTAATGATCGTAATGGTCAATGGTATTTTTTGAACTATTCTGTAAAATTTCATATTTTGCAATGGTTTTTTTCCCCCCACTTTATTGTTGATTGTCCAAGATTTACGCCCACAGATTGCCACTGGGAATATGCAGGCTCTAAGGATTAAGGGAGTTGTCATAGTAATTTTACTTTGGTAGATTACCTCTCCCATCAAATAGTGCCAGTGATGACACAACACTGGCACTATTTGATGGGAGATGTAATCTAAATCTGTAGAGGTAATAAAACATCTGTAGATATTATAGGCCCCTATTCTACATGATAAGACAGCTAGCACTGTATATTTATTGCTTAGTCATCTGCTCTATGACATGTTCTGTCAATAGTTATATGTTATATCTTGTATTTGTTATTTAAGATATACAATAAGTTGTGTTATCTCTATTTGTAATATATTAAAGATGTAGGTCAGAAAGTTTCTAGTACCAGGTGATTTGTATCAAAGACATTCTGTATAATATTGTATTACTTTAGTGATTCTCAAACTTTTCATATCAAAGAGTCCTGGCATGAATAGAAATTTAAGAGGTCCTCAACCTCAACAACATAGGCCCATTGTGTTATAATAGTGGTAGAATTTATTTGTGAGAGGAATGAGCGAAAGGCATTTTCAGTTACTAATACTACTGTCTCCAACATTTCTGAGATTGTTTATTCTCCTTCTATCAATTGTTAGTCTTGTTATCCTTTGAGTCTATTTGAATATACTTTCTATGTAAATGTTAAATAGATATGCTGATAATATCCACCTTCTTCTTATTTTTCTCTTATGTCATTCAGCGACATTCTTATATAAAAATACATATTTTAGTCTAGACGATTCAACGTTACTTATCTTTCCCTGATTTTATGTAACTAGGGACGCTAAATAATTTTATACAATAGAAGTTTATGGGAAAACGTAATGGTGTAGTGATAAAATCCAATGTGTAAACTGAAAGATACCAAAGAAATGTTTAGAATTTTGCAGACAAATAGCACAGACAATGCTTAAAGTAATTTCAATTGTTTTTACCAGTCTGATTAAGAATGCAAAGAGAAAAATATTAATATGTACACCAGCGCTCATTTCTATAACATAATTATAGAACAGAGAGCAAGAGAGGGAGAGAGAAATACTGGGATTGAGAGAATGTTAATCTGCTCGAAGTTTAATGAGGAAACATAGATAATGACAACACTCAAGTATATAACAATTCTTGAATGAAGCTGTTACGGATTTGATTTTATCTCAAGTATATTTATATACATATAAGTAGGCCTATGCCAATGTTTATGAGTATAGCAGATTCAAATTCAGCTGTACATTTGGACAGTTCTAAGCATGGTGGCAACATACTGAACATAATATATTGCATAGATATTCACTACAGTCAAAAACTTGCTGACTATCCTACGTCTTAAAAGTGATATACCACTATTTTTAATATGTATTCAAAAATGTGTGGTGCGATGATCTGAAAGGGGAACAAAATATGACAACACAGTGTAACTTTCATGCATGTCGCAAGGGGCGACTAAGGACCGTTTTGGGTGGTGTTGGCTGTACCATCCAAACTCAGCAGAATAATAAAAAATTATATTGAGGCAGCAGAGATGTGGTTTTATAGAAGAATGTTAAGAACACAATGGACAGATAAAAAGTGTAATGCAGATATCTTGAAATAAGTTGATACATAAAGAGAACTGCTTAACCGCATCAGAAAGAGACAGTCCATGTTTTTTGGACACATCATGAAAAGCGGAAAGATGGAACACATTGTGACAACAGGCAAATTGAAGGACAAGCAGAGTAGGGGAAGATCAAGAGAAAAGATGATTGGCAACCTAGCTTTGTGGTATGGGAGAACATCGGTGTCATAAATTATTGATAGCACAGGAGATAGAAGGCCGTGGAAAGACATGATACTTAACGCCACACAGCATGGGCCAAAATTAGAAGAAGTTGTTCCCAATTGTTGTTAGTTGTTCCCAATTGTTGTTAGTTGTTCGCAATTGTTGTTAGTTGTTCCCAGTATAGGTTAAGATAAGACATATATTTTCCGACAGAAATTTGTTAAATTGAAGATTGACATATAGTTCTTCTTACTATGTAATCTTTGAGAAATGCACGCCCGCGCGCACAGCTAAAATATGTTTCTGTTGACGTCTGTACACACAAAGTATAGACGCTTGTCTGTTTTCTTTGTTGTTATGAAAACTAAATGTGTGTTCGTCCATCGTAAATGATGATAGCCGTTTCTTTACATTCACTTTTGAAAATTCAGTTTGAATTATGTCCATGTCTTAAGGTTAGTATATGGCTAATGAGCTATATTCGAGCTGTACATGTCCTTGGACAGTTCGGGCATGGAGTTACCACAGTAGACGGATTTTGGTCTATCTGTGACTTTCAAGCGAATCTTCTCTGTTGATCTGCTGCATTTCTCCTCTTTTCACAAGATGATGCGTTCTTTTTGACTGTAGAGCGCCATGTAGATCTATTTTGTGCAAGTTCTTCCCATGTATCGTGGTCTATTTCAAAGGCTTTCAGTGAGGTCTTTAACGAGTCCTTGTAGCGCTTCTTTTGGCCACCTTGAGATAGTGTACCCTTCTCCAACTCACCATAGAGAAGTATCTTTGACAGGCGATGGTCTGCATATGCACCAAATGACCCACCGAACGAATCTCTGTCTGCATCAGGATAGTGTCAATGCTTGGGATACCAGCTCTGTCATGGACAGTGGTATCTGGAATCTTGCCATCTGATGTTCATAACTTTCCTGAGACAAGGTGTGTGAAAGTGATTGACTTTCACTAGCGTATAACAGAACTGGAAGTGCCACTGCTCTGTAAACGTTCAGATTAGTCTGTAGATTAATGGCGTTTCTACGCCAAACATTTGTGTGCAGTAGTAAGTCCAAAGTTGGTACAAGCTTTGGAGAATCTGTCTATAATACATTGTAGATCAGCTCAAAGGTGACATTTAGGGCACAGTCATCAACAAATAGGAGGTCCCTGATTGTGTGTGAATTAACTTTGTTTTTTGCTCGGAGCCGCCGAAAGTTGAACAATTTTCCATCTATGCGATATGTGATGCTTACTCCCAAGTCTAGATATCTCTGAAAGCATCATCCAACATAGCAGAGAACATAATGCTAAATAGGGTAGGCGCTAATACACATCATTGTTTTACTCCATGAAAACTAAAATCTTGTTGAGTGTCTTTGTTATGCAGCCGATATCATTTGTGTTTCATAATCTGCGTGATCTGTTTCTTTAGACTTCTTGGGTAGTGTTATAAAAATGTATGCTTTCAGGACATTATGTGTGTGTTAGTTATACCATTATATAATCTATGAATGCATCAACACCAACATTTGCCAGGAGTTGTCTTAATTTCTGTTGCTATCTTTATCTGTCTTAGCTTTTCTTTTGCTCAACTACGTTTATGGAATTCTTAGCTGCAGCATGTAGAATGCTAGGCCCTTCTATATTTAAACGTTAGGCATATCAAAAGTTTGGATGCTAGGCCCTTCTATATTTAGAAATTATGCCCTTCTATATTTAGAAGTTAGGTCCTTCTATATTTAGAAGTTAGATCCTTCTATATTTAGAAGTTACATCCTTCTATATTTAGAAGTTAGGTCCTTCTATATTTAGAAGTTAGGTCCTTCTA
This sequence comes from Meghimatium bilineatum, assembly GCA_034231615.1. Lineage (NCBI taxonomy): Eukaryota > Metazoa > Mollusca > Gastropoda > Stylommatophora > Philomycidae > Meghimatium > Meghimatium bilineatum. Next base: position 20,814,474 of record CM067306.1, on the reverse strand, counting down.
TATTTAGAAGTTAGGTCCTTCTATATTTAGAAGTTAGGTCCTTCTATATTTAGAAGATAGGTCCTTCTATATTTAGAAGTTAGATCCTTCTATATTTAGAAGTTAGGTCCTTCTATATTTAGAAGTTAGGTCCTTCTATATTTAGAAGTTAGGTCCTTCTATATTTAGAAGTTAGATCCTTCTATATTTAGAAGTTATGCCCTTCTATATTTAGAAGTTAGGTCCTTCTATATTTAGAAGTTAGGTCCTTCTATATTTAGAAGTTAGGTCCTTCTATATTTAGAAGTTAGATCCTTCTATATTTAGAAGTTAGATCCTTCTATATTTAGAAGTTAGGCCCTTCATCATGTAGACTGTTAGACCCTTTAATATTTAGAATGTTAGGCCCTTTAACATTAATAGTGTTACGCCCTTCAACATTTAGAATGTTAGACCCTTCAACATTTAGAATGTTAGACCCTTCAACATTTAGTGAATTTGGTTTGATGTCTCTGCCGTCATGGAATAGACCTGTCACATATTCCACCCATTTCCGTATATCATTTTGACAATTAATAAAATTCCACCATATTCTTATCTTTGATGTCACCTGCTGCGCGAACTATTTTTCATTTATTATTAATATGCATGTCTTTTATGTTGTTTGTGGATTACATATTTTTTTAGTTCCTTGCATTTCATTTGGACCCATTTTTTAAAACAATTCTGCCAAGCTTGCATATTTAATAGTATGTTTATTTACTTATTCATATACGTTCGTAATATGTAAATAAACGTCCGGAGCTGTGACAGACCCGGTCTGTGACGACCAAGGTACCGAGTTCGATCCCCGCCACAGGCAGTTGTGCAGAAAGCAATGGAAAACTTCTGAACATATTTATATTGCCTAGAAAATTACTACATCCAAAAAATTATGGGTCTTTCTAGTTCCGGCGGAATTAGAAAATATCTATATACATAATCTATATTATGTATATATAATATGTAAGATATAAATATAAATATAAAAAATTAGAAAATAGTACATAACATTGTCTTTCCACATCAGGCAATCTCTGTTATTTTATCCATACTTGTTTAACTTGTTATCCGTACGTGTGCACTACGCGTTAACTTTGATAAAAATATTATTATCCGTACATGTACACTACATATTAACTTTGTATAACTTTATTCCGTACATGTACACTACATATTAACTTTGTATAACTTTATTCCGTACATGTACACTACATATTAACTTTGCCAAACGTGTTTTTTTCCGTACATGTACACTACATATTAACTTTGTATAACTTTATTCCGTACATGTACACTACATATTAACTTTGCCAAACGTGTTTTTCCGTACTTGTACACTACATATTAACTGTGCCAAACTTTTTTCCGTACATGTACACTACATGTTAACTTTGTTAAACATGCACTTATACACTATATGTTCGCTTTGCCAAACGTGTTAGAAAGTGACTAGGAGATGGTTGGGGGAGTTAGCAACCTTTTTTTTTTTTATATATACATCATGCGTTATACAACCATACAAGATATATCTATGCAGGCACCAAAATATTTCGGTACAGACTGACTGTAAGGAGATATATATTGCTATTAACAGGAATAAATAAAAGGTGTTCATAAGAAAAGGCACAGAGGATTGATTTCCACGCAATGTGCCCTTCTCAACAATGTACGACACCGACCGCTGAGAGTTCCATTCATAGCACGTAACTCCGTAGCTTCAAGCCACGATCCACGGGGATGACCGAAAATATAATGCATTAAAAGCGCAGAAGATTGATTTCATTGTACTTGGATTTCCTGATATCTGTTCCTCTGGACAGAACAAACTATTGCCTGTTGAGAGTATTTCTTAGGACATGTAACATTAATCCTATTACCTCTGAACAAATGCACTTGTAAAGTATATCATACAGTCCATTTATAAACGTGCATCCATATATACACAGGGAAAAAGGATGTAACCACTATGTCACTGAGATCCAGGCAAATAATAATGTGATTTAGAACCTTTAAGCGTTTTAACTGTTAGCAAGAAAGTTGTGTTTGTTATCAGTGTATGTTAAGCCTGTATGAAGATGTGATATAGGTCAGAAAACTAGCGTGCCCATAAGTGACACATTTTGTGATATCTTCAGAAAATAGTTGTACACAACGACGTTTATCAGATGACTAGATTCACAGTCCATGTGTTACTTATTTAATTTTTCAAAGGACTAGGTTCACAGACAATGCGTTATTTATTACATTTATCATAAGACAATAGTCTGTTCACATTCTCCTGAACTCGTTTGACATTGCTTTTCTAAAAAAACACTACTTGATGTAAAGCATTGATTGTTTGCATGTCGACTTATATTATCCATGACCTCAGATATGTGGTACTCTTAATTAAATATCAAGTATATATTCTTCACAACTGTTAAATCTTTTGATTTGTTTGCGGGGACAAACAACAAGAAACTTGAATAAAAAATGGAATTTGACATTACAATAGTTTAATACTCTGTTACTTTGGTTCGAAGGCATGTCTATATCTGCACGCCCCGTAAGCAACACTGTACATTAATCGTCAACAGTTATAGAAACTGTACTATTTGTTAATGTTTGAAGAAAATTGTTTACCGTGTTTGTTTTTTATCTCCACATAAACTTATATAGATTCTTCAGTCTGTATCTGATGATTCGATTAGATTAACAACTGTTACGGTTATGGTTATATTGTAATCCATGACATCACCGATATTCATCATCCTCTTGGAATACTTGATCTAAACATTTTCCCCAGAACTCAGTATCTAACGTCACTAGGGCATCATGTGTGAACTTTGACATCGTGCATTTTAAATGTGGTTGTCTGCGCTGTAGCCTGTAAATTTGATTTTAGCTCAAACTAAACGTACCTGATTATGCTGTGAATAATAAGCTAGAAGTTACAGATAAGTGCAACCATGTTGTCCTCTTTTGTGTTCGGCATCTGTGGTCATACTAGATTATCACGTTTGTCGCCATGGTGAAGTTCTATGACTTCTCCAGGTTAGACCGAATGCCGCATAGCTTTTGCCTCAAATCCTCTGGCCAGACCTACTGCCTCTACTTTGTGTATGGTGGGAAGTCCTTTATTGCAGCACAAAATGATACCAATGTCAACAAAAAACATCGTATCCAAATTATCTTCATTCCAACCCTGTGCTACCAATGTCAAACATGGTCCTTAACAACAAAACATAAGAGACAACTGGTTACAACAGAGATGAGATGTCTGAGAAAAGCCACAGGAGTGACCAGAAGACACAGAATTAGGAATGATGTCATAAGAGAAAGAGTGGGTGTCATATCAATTCTACAATACATACAAAACCAACAGATACAATGGTTTGGTCATCTGGGAAGAATGATGTGTGATTCATTAGTTTATAAAGCATATATGAAGAGAGGAGAAACAGAAAGAAGAGCCAAGGGTAGACCTAGAGCACGCTGGATCGACAACATCAAAGAGACATTACACGAACACCAAATAACATTATCTGAAGCTGCCAGAAAAGCGAGAACAAGAACATTGTATCTCCCTCGACACCCGTAACGGGTAAAAGAGGAAGGAAAGAAGAAGAAGAAGGGAAGTCCTGATGAAGTATATGTTCTGGGGTGTGGATTGCAGTTGCACATCAACATTCATCTGTGTTCCAGATTGTCAGTCGGTAAAGGTGACTTAACAGTCTGCTGTGGCATGTTCTAAGGTGAAATAGTGTGTTCTTGATATCCTTAGAGGTGATTCATCGGGTTTATCTTCCACTTTAAGTTGTTTCTTGCACTGACTTGTATGTGTTATGTGTTGTAGGTTTCGATTCTCTGTATCACAGTGGGTGTCTGTGTTGTTCTATTTCGCTACATTTCATTCTAGTTCTATGCTTTAAGTGCACGATGGAGTGCAATTGCGTGTGCTAAACAAAAATTTTCCATTTTACTACGAGCTTGTGCTCCAAAGTTTCTTCATCAAGGATAGCTTCATAGTTACTTTCCGTTTGGTAGCTATCAGGTATGACTAATGGTGAGTCGCTTGTCAAGTTTGACCCCAAGATAGGTAGGGTTCTAGCGTGCAAACTCTTCCATTAATTTGCAGATTTGCTTTATCTTGGTTTGAAAGTGAAAAGATGGTTGTCATAGTTTTGAAGAGGTTGATCTGGACTCCCCAGTTGGATGCTCATTCACTTAGGGTATCCATTGAAGCCGGCATTATGTTCTGTGCAGTGGATATGTTACCTGCCACACTCCAGGCACTGAAGTGTGACCATATGATTCATTGAATTTGTCCACGCCACACATCTTAGTCATCCTAGTTTGTTTCACTTGCTGTAACAATTCAAGTTTCAAATATGTATTGACATTATTGTCAAATTCCTTTTTAGTCAAGTCCTTATTGCATCTTTCGCAATGGAGGTAATTGGGATGTTGTCTTCCTCTGTTACAACGTTATGATATGATGCATTGTCCATTACAATAAATGACGGTTTATCAAGAATGTAAGAAGTTTTGTTTCCATCAAATTACGAAATATATGTCCATAAATTTCAGTTCGGTAGTCTCGACCATCTGTTGAAATTGCTTGGAGTGCAACAGTTGAGGGGCGTGCGGGGTTGATTTTCTCAGTAGGTTGCAAATCTTCGAAATACCGCCCCTTAAATATTAAAAAAAAATTTAATTGAATAATTAAAATTGTATGTTGATTTCGCTGCTTATGCCAACTCCTTACGATGCTGCCTTATATCTTAGCAGGGTTGCATCTTAGCATAACGGACCATTTTATTCATATTTCTGCCAGCATGCACAATTATAATGTGTCGTCCACCCTACCGAAAAATGTTATTTTACGAAAATTGTCAGAAGATTACCGTTCTTTCGCATTGTTATAATGCGGATTAACCCAAGTTTTGTTTAAATATACTATTTAGTTTCTTTCCATCCTTTCACTCATCTCTTGTCTCAGGAATTTACTTCTGGCGGCAGGTAAATGCGATTTTTCACAGACAGCATTCCTTCACCCAAACGTTTTCCGGAAAGTAAAACTTGCGCTTCTTACAACTTTTGCAAGATGATATGTTCGTTCAGATGATGATCTTTGATCGAAACGTAAACCGTTTTCATTCTTATTTATTTTATTATAATTATTTTTATAATTTTTTTTATTAGTAGTGGTAAGCATTTGTAATACATGTTTACTTTATTGGTATTTCTGTTACTACAGATCATTTCTGATTCTTGGATCTTCTCTGGCATTTTGGTAATTATATAACTTTTCATTGAATTATTTGGCGCATCTAAAGTTCCGTCCACCGTTGTGACATTTGTTCTACTTTTGAGGTATTACCTAACATTTGCAGTGTAATGAATAGAATTTGTATATAAAATTAAGGTATATTAATTGAAAAGGCATATTAATTTGGAATTAGTATTTAGATTAGGGATGGGGGTTAGGGTTAGAATTAGTTATAAAAGTTATAATTATAAATGTGGTTGTTGTTGTGTGTGTCGGGAGATGTGACGTCACGGCATCCATTAAATTAATTGGTGTTACACTGAAATCCGTGACGTCGGCTACTTAAAAATGTTATATTTATAGCGCTATCAATTCACAATCCTTGAGAAGCTTTACTGTGAATTTGATGGAAGGTTACACATTTTTTTTTACTGCAAACGTTTTAATTACAGAACGTATTAATAACTTTGGTCAAAGCTATCAACTTTGTTCTCCTTCCTTGTTTGAAATTTGTAGACTTTAAGACATATGTAGACATTAATTATTGATTAATGTCAAGTTGTATCCATCGAAAAAAGTTTTATCTACACCACCCTGTGTTCTCCTTTCAGGTTTATTGATGCCGTGATATAAAATATCTCATTTAGCGAGGTCTATTATGGAAGAGGTTTTTCTATTACTGTGGCCGTGGGTGTTCGATCTTAGTTAACAGAAACAAATTTGGGGGTTAATATGTAGAAACTGAAACATATCAAAATCATCGCTACATAATAAGGAAAATGGTCGCATCTATTATATTTTTCTTTTTTGTTTGATTCTCGTCCTGGCATTGCTATTAGAATTATTATAATGGGAAAACCGCCTTCTAAAATGATTCCTCTGACGTTTGCCATGGTTACAATGGCTCAAGACACACAATATAATCATAGTGATACATGAAAATTACGGGAAAAGTCAAATGAGTCTTTTCAGAAGGCAGTTTTACCATTCGTCAGCATGTCTTGCATTGTTGACGGCCTAACTTCAATAGACATTAACCTAGACCAATCGCCATATAAGACCTAACAGCAGGATTAAAACAGAGCAAAATTAGGCATTTTACGTCGTGTTTTTGATTATTTCCTCGCATTTCGTTGGTCGTAGTTGGCGGGCGTTGCTATAGCAAGTCAAAGTTCACAGTGACAATAAAAAAACAATGCAATAATCGAAAACATAACGTAAAAAAACTGATACTGCTTTGTTTTGATTCTGTTGCTAGGTCTTATTTGATGATTGGTCGCGCATGAACTGTACATAGGATGAATAATTGTGTCCAATAATAGAATCTTTCAGTTACAATAACATTTGTTTCGCTTTCAAAACAACAACCAAGTATTGCTAACATAAAAGTATGTACAGATAGGGTGTCGTATAATTTAACAATAACATAAAGGTAATATATTTCAAACGTAATACAGTTTAAGAATTCAAAAATGTTTTATTGACACTAACATTATATTGTAGGCCCATATTTAAAAATTTCAAAGTAAATTGTCAAGTGGAGTTTTAGAAAAGAAATTTCAAGCGTGCTCATGAGAATGTGAACGGACTATACATACATGTTAATAGTTGAAAATGCTCTGTAGTTAAAAATGTTGCACATATTTGAAAATGTTCCATAGCTGAAGATGTTTCATAGCTCAACATATTCCATAGCTGAAAATATTTCCTAGCTGAAAATGTTCCATAGCTGAAAATATTTCATAGTTGAACATGCGAATAATCGATTACGATTAAACACTGTTGGTTATGAACTCATAAGAAATAATGTAGTTGAACATATTACATAGTTGAACATATTACATAGTTGAAAATATTACATAGATGAACATATTACATAGTTGAAAATATTACATAGTTGAACATATTACATAGTTGAACATATTACATAGTTGAACATATTACATAATTGAAAATATTACATAGTTGAACATATTACATAGTTGAACATATTACATAGTTGAAAATATTACATAGATGAACATATTACATAGTTGAAAATATTACATAGTTGAAAATATTACATAGTTGAACATATTACATAGTTGAACATATTACATAGTTGAAAATATTACATAGTTGAACATATTACATAGTTGAAAATATTACATAGTTGAACATATTACATAGTTGAAAATATTACATAGTTGAAAATATTACATAGTTGAAAATATTACATAGTTGAACATATTACATAGTTGAAAATATTACATAGTTGAAAATATTACATAGTTGAACATATTACATAGTTGAACATATTACATAGTTGAAAATATTACATAGTTGAACATATTACATAATTGAAAATATTACATAGTTGAACATATTACATAGTTGAAAATATTACATAGATGAACATATTACATAGTTGAAAATATTACATAGTTGAAAATATTACATAGTTGAAAATATTACATAGTTGAACATATTACATAGTTGAAAATATTACATAGTTGAACATATTACATAGTTGAAAATATTACATAGTTGAACATATTACATAATTGAAAATATTACATAGTTGAACATATTACATAGTTGAACATATTACATAGTTGAAAATATTACATAGATGAACATATTACATAGTTGAAAATATTACATAGTTGAAAATATTACATAGTTGAAAATATTACATAGTTGAACATATTACATAGTTGAAAATATTACATAGTTGAACATATTACATAGTTGAAAATATTACATAGTTGAAAATATTACATAGTTGAAAATATTACATAGTTGAAAATATTACATAGTTGAAAATATTACATAGTTGAAAATATTACATAGTTGAACATATTACATAGTTGAAAATATTACATAGTTGAACATATTACATAGTTGAAAATATTACATAGTTGAACATATTACATAGTTGAAAATATTACATAGTTGAACATATTACATAGTTGAAAATATTACATAGTTGAACATATTACATAGTTGAACATATTACATAGTTGAAAATATTACATAGTTGAAAATATTACATAGTTGAACATATTACATAGTTGAAAATATTACATAGTTGAACATAGTTCATAATTGAAAATATTACATAGTTGAACATATTACATAGTTGAACATATTACATAGTTGAACATATTACATAGTTGAAAATATTACATAGTTGAACATATTACATAATTGAAAATATTACATAGTTGAAAATATTACGTAGTTGAACATAGTTCATAATTGAACATATTACATAGTTGAAAATATTACGTAGTTGAACATAGTTCATAATTGAACATATTACATAGTTGAAAATATTACATAGTTGAACATAGTTCATAATTGAAAATATTACATAGTTGAAAATATTACATAGTTGAAAATATTACATAGTTGAACATAGTTCATAATTGAAAATATTACATTGTTGAAAATATTACATAATTGAAAATATTACATAGTTGAAAATATTACGTAGTTGAACATATTACATAATTGAAAATATTACATAGTTGAAAATATTACGTAGTTGAAAATATTACATAGTTGAAAATATTACATAATTGAAAATGTTCAATAGTTGAATATATTCCATAGTTGAAAATGGTCTGTATTTGTAAATGGATAAAATGTTCCCAATGCTCCACTACACACTACTGTTATAATAAAATAGCAATGTTGAAAATCCAATTTTCAAGGCTTCTTAATCTGAAGCTCTTCTACTTTTTGTGCTAAATCTGCGACTTCCTCGTCATCTTGGTCATCATTATCTTGTACATGCCAAAGTTGAGAAATGGTGTCAATAAAACCAATCAAGTCAGCTATTTCATCACTTTGTATTTCATACCATAGCGTTTGTCCAACAGCTACAGTAGTTCTTCCAGGACCAACCAAATGTGCTCTTACCACATCTTTAGCCGATCTGCATCTCACTGTTGCTACATCAGTGGTTTGAGCTAGTAAAATATTGCAATAATGTCTAATTTCAATATTGCGTTTTGTAAGTCTATGAAGAGTCTTACGACGGCTTTCTACATCGCCAGTGTACGCGATGTAGTAAAGTTTAGTGCCAGTCTGTTGGAATAAACATAGACGTGGAAGATTGTTATCCATGGTTGTAAGTAAAGCAGTTAATTCTGTGACAAGGAAATATCATTCAACAAATTTATCATAAAGCAACCTTTAAAGGTTCTTTGCACAACATACACAAAATAATTACGACGCTTAGAGTAAACACGAGCTTAAATACAATTTCTATATCCAATCCGCAAAATGACAAAATAGTTCAAGTATGACCGGGCTCCAGTGTACGGGAAGTCACACTTCAAATGTTCTGTGATGTATGACAGCTTTATTTGGAGTGCACAATCGAATCAATTACTAACAGAGTAATTTTCTATGCTATATGCTGCAAAAAGTTTTAGTTCCCCAAACACCCAACAAACACCATTCTATTTTTTTTAAAAATCACAATAATGAATATTTTCTCTTATATTCTCATATGAATATGGGGAAAAAATACAGCGCTACTTCATAATGAAAATCAATGTTGTGATTTTTCACTTGACACGACCATTCTTCCAGTCCACTCAGCTGTAAATGAGTACATGATTCATGAGTTAGGGGAGGTAAAAACAGCAAGGAAGGGTTGAATTGCCCACCCCACCTAATAGTTGCTGGGGCTTAGTACATGAAGAGTTATCTTCATCCCCGACGGCAGATTCCCTGGGGCCAACCTTTTGCATTAAATTTACCATTTTTTTTTAACGCTTAGTTCATGTCCACATTGAGTTTATATAAAAATATGTTCGTGCTGTTCCCTGTGGAATATAGGGCTGCAACTGTTGCTTTCCATGGATTTTTATGCTGCACGGTCTTCAATTGTGTCCACTGATGTACCGTTTGATTTGGTCTCCTTTGCGTATCCAGGTGTGCCTCGTTTTCCACTGATTTCTGTGATGTGCTGTCTTTAGTTGTGTCCATGGATGTACCGTTTGATTTGTCCACGGATGTACCGTTTGATTTGGTCTCCACTGTACATCTCCATGTATTCCTCGGTTTATAACGATTTCTGTGCAGCGCTGACTTAGTTGTGTCAATGGATGTACCGTTTGATTTGGTCTCCATTGTGCATATCCAGGTGGCCCTCGAGTTCCATCTCTCCTCTTTTCCTGTGGGTTTCAGTTCAGAGTCTATCTGTTTATGTTGTCACTTCTTCTTTAACATTATTTACCGGTATTTATTAATACAAAAAGGGGAATATCTTTAAATTACGTCATCAGTTCTGACAAGTTTGACGAGGCGGCAAGAAAGAAGGGGAGGGGTTAACAAATGTTAACGTCAACAAATACTGATTTTTAAATAATACAACTTCTTCTTCTGCGTTCGTTCTCAAACTCCTGCAGATTAGCAGGATGTAGTCCGGAGAACGGAATGCGTTGTATCATGGTTTACAGCATTGCTGCGATATCTGCGCCTTTAGGCCTGACACATCCGACTTCAGCATGAAATAATACAACAATTAATTAGTTTGTTTGATTTCGAAAATAAAACTATACAAAAATATACAGTATTAACAAAACATGCATTTTTTCGTACATTTTCTGCTAAACATTTGTATATAGGAGGAGGAGGGGTTGGTAATTTTTTTAATATATAATTAAGCACCGGGTGTCTGAATCATGGCAGTTGTTGACATCGAAGGGTTTGAAAGAGGTAAGAAATTGGCAAAAATGTGTGGACGTTATGTATGGACAGCCCCGCACCAAGATAAAATGTACTTAATGAGCTTTTTTATTTCATTTCATCAAACTCGTAATGTTTGGAGTGTCTTCTTCCTCTGCAGCGTTCATTCTCTAACTCCCGCTGGATCTCTCTTGTAGCAGGTCAATGGTCCTAGATTTCTAGCAGGATGTGGTCCATAGAACGGAAATGCCTTGTGTCGCCGTTTTATTTGTGCCTATGGCCCGATACATCAGTCTTCGGTGGATTTGGTGTTTGATACTGTGATATGTTGCAAATATCAGAAGAAAAGATTTTAAAATTTCTTATCCATCAGAGAAAGTCTTAGTTATGTAGCGAACGGAAAGGCATTGCCATTGCCTCTCGTACCGGATTGCCATTATCACAAAACTTTCACAACGTTCTTTTAACAAATATATTGTTTTATGTTTATTTCATCTATATTGATACTCACAATTTCTGTAATTCAGAACTAAGTACTAACTTCATTGTGTTGGGTACTACCAGCTTTGAATATCGCTGATTTTCCCTATTCTAAATATAGCATAGTTGTACATACACCATTACCGTCTACAGTAGAGTACTGTCGAAGGTCGGGCATACCGCGACCATCTGTATAATAGAAGACATAAATGCAGAAAGTAAACACGCCTCCATTAGTTACGTTTGTTATTGTCTTGCTATTCGTTGGTCACCATTTATATACTTGGAACAGGCCGTGAAAAATATCCAAGTCCGATCAATGAAATTCACGGCAATAATTAATATCAGCCTTCTAGGTCATCAGTCCACTGATCTGTATCTGAGCCTGAAAGTCCGCATACACTCTATAGTATCACATAGTATCATTTCCTGTGACAAAATATGACGCAAATTGTGTGCCCATTTAAAAACGACATCATTATGAAAGAAATATGTCCTAGGCCAGAAGAAATTGCATTCTGTTTCCACCAAGAACATGTCATTTTGCATGCCATTTGGAGTTGTTCATATGTCCATTCAATGATATTCTCACTAACAAAGATACATGGTAGATGGAGGTCTTACTCTTGTCAGCAGGACATTTCCGTTCGTTCCGACACGTGGCTGAAAGACATCAAAATCTGTGACAAGTGGAGTGCTCATAACTCTGTGGGAATACTCCGTGGAATCTCCCACATACATTCACTCTCCTATCCCACTGTTGCATCCAGTTTGTACCTAATACACATTCAATTAAAAAAATTACATTGGAAGCATTTGTTTGTTATACAGGGATCATGCAGTGCTGTTGAGTTCTTCCAGTGTAAGAAAGACATTGGGGTATAAATGTTTCTGGATGAACGTACAGTAAAGGTGGTCCTAGCAAACATATATTTTCTTGGTTCAATACATTGCTTGAATATAACATCTTCATACTAATGTAATTCCAGATTTCTTTTCAATACAGATCTTTATCATCCGTCATGTCGCTTCAGCATGAGCATCAAATCAGTGAGGAAGATGATGATGTTGAGTTGACCAGACGGGAAATTGTCTTCTCTCAGATGCGGGCCAGGGGAACCAAATGGCCGAAAGCTATTGGAGTTGTTGAGATTATAGCAGGATTTATTTTGTCAATATTAGGTAAGCTGTTGCTTAGCTCTTATATGTTATTGATCACTGCCATTTATTGTTATTTCTCATTCACAACATCAGACATCTCTGAATTAACCAGGAAAACTGAACAAGTACTGCAATGGATATCAGCTCACTGTGGCATCCTAGGCAACGAAAAAGCAGATGAATTGGCACAATTAAGAGGTAATCTTCCTCAGTATCAAGTACCCCAATGTTTTCGGAAAGTAAGTCTCTGCTAAAACAATCTGTGTGACTTCAGTGAAAAAGTGAACAGAACTAAATGGAAACTACAGACTTGAGCAAGGCAACATTGACAGATTGAGCATAAATGAACAAATCATGATATTTCGAATGAGAGCGGGACATTTCTGACCAAAAGCACATGAGTCAACATCAGAGACTCTTTGGCCTGCATCTGCGAAGCAACTAACAGACACCAGAACACATACTACAGGACTATCTCAGCTTCTCTGCTTATCTCTCATTGATCTAAAATAAACCGCTCAATACATGACCAATATCAGACTGGATGTGTACACAAATTATTGCAGAAGAAGAAGATGACCTACATTCTCTCAAAATATTTCTGGCATTTGCAAATCAGTATGTACGAATTGCTCTTGATATCATACTTGAAGGCCTTGATTTAAAATTTGCAGTTCTGTCTTTGTGTGAACAAATTGTTCATGCACAGAGCACCTTCTACAGATTGCATGGTTATGCACCATCACAGCTTGCAGAATTACAGGCAACATTAGTTATAACTATCTTCATACTAACAAGGTGGCTTGTAGACTATTGCATTAACCATTTGTTTGACTATTGACCACTAATCTCATGGTAGTAGTGTGACGTCTCTGACTCTGTGGTAGAGATTTACTGGTATAGAGTACGTCTTCGATAGTCATGATATCACATTCAATTTCCACTGAAGACAGTTGTGCATCTGGACCATTCAAAAAGCAGGGGCAACATACTGAATATAAATATTGTCTAAAAATTACTACATCCAAAAAATGCTGGGTTGATCATTATGTCCTGAATAGGAAACTCTACCAAATTTAGATAGACATTTAGTTTTGTGATTATATTTCTGCCAGGAGTGAGTATTCTTCTTCTATCCAAAGCTGCAAATTTTCTGTCTTAGACATCATGTGACAGTTTGTAAAATCTGCATGTTTTTTTCTGTGGTTGGAATAGACGTTCATATAAAGTGTGTTTGAAATAGATGAACATGACAGAATTATTGTGGATTTCAACTTTGATGGGAAGATAGTGTTGAACAATACTTACTTTTTATCCAGTAAATCACACTCATTCTTGAATGAGATATGTCCAATAGGCTGAGACACACAACCAAAATATGAATAAATCACAGAACACAGAATAGCAAGGTAAACCTAACTAATGTACAATTAGCATGACTGTGTTACCTGTGCTCAATCCAAGCTAAACATTGACCATATAAAAAACTCATATCTTCTTCTGGAGCTCAAAACCTATTCATATAAACTATAACAGAGTTTCTGGGCACTGGAGAGGTATTTCCAAGAATGTTTATCTATATCAAAAATTATTTTGTTACTAGGCAAGTTCATTGATTTCAAATGACCACACCTGTATATCTCTTGAAGGCCATTTGATCTACTACCAACTACAGGAACACATTATCACATTATGTTATTTCATGTAAACCATATTTTCATTCTCACGCCACTATTATATTTCCCGCTTCTTCATGTCTCCATGTTTACAAATATCAAATCCTTGACCAGCTCCGTCATATATATATATATATAATATATATATAGTGCTAAATCATAACTTCCATTTATGACAATTAGGTGCTGTTGAAATATTCATCGTCCCCATGGCAGAGAGCAAAGATGGGAAAAACCTTGTTGTGATGGACAAAACAAACTGTTATGGTGCTGGTTTTTTTGCTGGACTTGTGGTAAGTTGTTATAACTTTATCATTTTTACTGACTCCGTGTATTTTTTTGGAAGTACTTAGACCCCATATAAAATTTAAGGTTTCCTTATAGATGTAGCAAGAGCAGTGCACATCCTTATCTCTGTATACTCCTTGTATCTCAGTGTCACCTTGAAACGGATCTCTGGACATAGCGACCAAACCGGAAATGAAACAGCAGACAACCTTGCAAAAAAGTGGTGGCTCAAAATTACAAAGGGAAAGACACTGCAGCAAGAAAAAAGTTAAACAAAATCCTAGAGAACAAGGGAAATTTGGTTGAATAGATGAAAAAAATGGGCTGACTGATTGAAACATATGTAGTGAAATGACAAGATCACAAGACAATGACAACATGAAGAAACTCTACAGAAGAAATCATCACCATTTTTGTTAAATTTTCGAACAGAATCTGTTGTAATTAATAGCCATTTAAAGTGTTCCATCCTCCACCTATTTAAATTGTTGTAAGGTAATAGATTATATTATCGTTTTCTATAATTTTTTGTGACTTTTATTCCAGATGGTCTTAACAGGTAGCACAGCACTGAGAGCAACTATGAGTCATAGAGATACAACAGTGAGTTCTTTATTCATTTGTTGTCTTCTTCTTCATCTTCTTCAGCGTTCATTCTCAAATTCCCGCCAGATCTCTCTTGTAGTAGGACAATTGTCCTACTAGATTTCCAGCAGGATTTAGTCCAGAGAATGGAAATGCGTTGTGTCGCCATTTTATTTGTGCCAATGGCTCGACACATCCGTCTTCGGTGGATTAATTTGTTGTAATAATAATGTGAAACAAGTTAAAGAGTTCAAATATCTAGGAAGTGTTTTAACTGAGAGTTGAAGTCTAGACAGAGAGATAGAATCAAGATGCCAAAGGCAAAAAGCATTAGCTTATAAATTTCCAAAGCATCCAATGATAAAGACTGCCATCAAGCAATGAATGATAAAGAGTATTTTTCTACCAACATTCCATTACCAATGCCAGACCTGGACATTTTCACACAAATAACATGTGATATGAAATGCTTGAGATAGGCTGTCAGCTCTATAAGATTAGGCAGGTTATGAAATAACATCAGAAGTAGAGCAGGCATTGTAACATGTATTGATTATACCAAGACAATAAAATATCACAATAAATGGCTTAGACATGTTATGAGAATGGAATACACCATACAAGTGCATATAATAAAACATGATCAGGTTACAGAGCCATTGGAAGACCAAGAATGGAATGAATGAAAACAAAAAAGATATTTTGAACAAACATGGTTATAGCACAGCCGAGGCAATACATCTGGTCTTGGAATGAAATCTAAAGCTTCCAGCCCTATGCTTAATGGTAAGTGTTGGTCAGTAGCGTCACATCCACCTGAGGCAAGACAAAAGATAATTTTTTGGTTTAATATTAATTTTGTTTTCTGTGTTCCTCTGTGATGTATAGCATGGCCGTATGTGGATAAGCATAGGTACCCAATTCCTCCATGTCATAAGTGCTAGTGCTTTTCCTACTTCTGTGGACTTGGCTTCTTTCTGTCTGGGTCTTCCATACATAGAAAAAAAATGGCTTACTGAGAGCATCATCAAGTACTGTCTCCGCATTGAAGGTTGGCTGCAATGGACCTCCAACATCCTGCTTCTTGCTGTGGTAGTGCACTCTTCTAGACTAACCTGTCCATCTCGTGATGTTTTCCTCCCATGTGTATCTCTGCCTACCTCTTGCTCACCTTCCCTCAACTCTATCATCATGTAAGGTTCTCAACAAGGTGTAATGTCTTTTTATATGTCCAAAATATTTTATGTGTTTGAGCTTAATTTTCTTTAATAGTTTCTTTTTTATCATATGCATTGTTGTTACTGAGACAGGGTGGTCTAATCCAGGGGTCGGCAACCTATGGCACGCGTGCCACACATGGCACACCAAGCATTTTCAAATGACATGCAGACTCTTCACGTCTCCTGTATAGAGTTGATTATAAATCGATTAGCGGGGTTTCCTCGCTCATTTCGGCACTTGGGCGTAGCAGAGTACCAGCCACAGACTTCTCCAGACAAAGTATGTTGTCGATATTGAGCAACTGGCCAAGACCATACAAGAGCAAGGCTCCCATTAATAATAAAAATGTTTTTTTTAAAAATATTTCAAGAAACTCTATTTCTTTTAATGTTGTTTACAACTTTACATATTATTGAATATCACTATATATTAATTAAATAAAATATAAAAATAAAATGTATGGTAAAATGAGAATATTAACCTCGATTTGTATAAAATGATGAGTGATGTGGCACTCTGAATAATTTGAAGCCTTAAGTTGGCACACAGTTAGCAAAGGTTGCAGACCCCTGGTCTAATCTACACTTTCCCCATCTTTATTATAAGAACAGACTATCACCCAACAATGCCTGGTTCATAGCCTCCATCCTCTTTATCCACCTTGTGGCCAACTGGTAGGGAATTCCTGCCACTGACTAGTTGTAAATGGTGTGTGACAGCTGTATGATGGGCCTTATGGTCAGCTAGTTATAGTGGAGTCATCATGGCATGCAAACTTCTATTTGCACAGTGGTTGTTAGGATATGATAGGTCTGCAAACTAGGCAGAAAGAAAATAAATTGTTTAAAGTGCTTGTAGTTATGAGCACATTGACATCTGGCCAGGGAGGTGTTGATTACATTTATCTAGGACTCCACAAAACTTCCTTTTCATCTGTGTGTATGCAGGTCACACCTGATTGCTAAGGTGTTGCAGATTTGGTCACCTTTTTTTTAGTAAGTTGCATTCCATACCCCATTCAGATGGTCTTGAAGCCTTGCCGTTCTTTCTTGATGAATGTCTTCATCTTTTTGTATCTACTTTCAATATTATCCCTCTTTGTTGAATTTATCGCAACGTCTTTGAGTATAATGATCATTATTTTTGTAACTAAATCAGTGGTAAACTGATGACTAATTGTTTATAGTGTACAAACTTCAGAAATAGAGTACCAACTCAAACACATACTTCAAGACTGCTCAACCATTTTTTAATTGTGATACCAGAGATGTGGACAGTGGACAGAGCTTGGAAAAAAAACTTTGGTGCTGCTGTGGACAGGAGAAAATGTTAGCTTTGTCCTGAAGATTGAACAAGACTAAAGGAATCCTGAATGAGAAGATGAAGAATAGGAGTACCAACTTTAATTGCATGCATGTCCAGTTTCATATTTAACAAATAAACAGTCATGGATTAAATTAGGATGTATTATTCCTAGCAGAATATGGTGAGGCAACAGGTGGCAGTGGTGAGGCAATAGGTGGCAGTGGTGCCCTCACTGATATATATCCAACAGGTGACAGTAGTACTCCCATTGATATATACCCAACAGGTAATAGTGGTGCTCCCATTGATACCCAACAGGTGGCACTGGTACTTTCATTGATATACACCCAACAAGTGGCAGTAGTACTCCCATTTATATATATCCAACAGATGACAGTAGTGCTCCAATTGATATATACACAAGTGGCAGTACATTTCCAATTGATATATACCCAATAGATTACAGTGGTGCTCCCATTGTACCCAACAGGTGACAGTAGTGCTCCCATTGATACATACCCAACAGGTGGCAGTGGTGCTCCAATTGATATATGCCCAACAGATGGCAGTGATGCTCCAATTGATATATACCCAACAGATGGCAGTGGTGCTCCAATTGATATATACCCAACAGGTGGCAGTGGTGCTCCAATTGATATATACCCAATAGATTACAGTGGTGCTCCCATTGTACCCAACAGGTGACAGTAGTGCTCCCATTGATACATACCCAACAGGTGGCAGTGGTGCTCCAATTGATATATACTCATAGGTGGCAGTGGTGCTCCAATTGATATATAAACAGGTAACAGTAGTGCTCCCATTGATATACCCTGCATAGCTAGTATTATAAATATAAATCAAGCAAGAGTTGCTCAAGGTATTTGTCATTGGGTAGAAAGATCAGCCAAAAAAACAAACCTACTGTATTAAAGCTACTATCTGGAGATGAGAAAGCTAAGAGGAACAAGAGGTCAAATAACCATGGATAACCCAAGAGAACACAACCTATTCTGATAGAAACAATGTCAATTGACACAGGGGTGACATGTGTATTGAAACAATTTAACACACAGTACTCCAAACTTTTTGTAGAGTCATTATACACTATAAAAAATTAAAATAATAAATGACAATAGGTACAGTCAATAAATATTCTTCTATTAAACTTGTTGCATTCAGTGATGAAATGTGTAATTGATCTCCTGTAATATGATATACTAATCTCTGGGGGGTTTGAGAACTGATGTAGAAGTACTCAGAGATGCTGGAGTAAAAAGACAAATTATAGTAAAAATTAGAAGCAGACATTCAAGATTTTGAGGACATGTGATGAGAAAAGCAAAACTTGAACATTTAGTAACCACTGGAAAGATCAAGGGGAGAAAAGATAGGGAGGCAAAGATAAAAATTTCTAGATGGGTGTCACTGTGACACATAAAGATGTCATTAAATGAACTTATTAACACATGAGGCAGAGAGTTGTGGAGAAACATGATTGCCTACGCTGCTCCGCTTGGCACTTGATTGAGACCTTGGGGGTCTCTACTTACCATTTTGGGACTTCAGATATAGTATACAACCTGTGGATTTGCCCAAGATTGTGGTAATGATGTACCAAACTGACAAGATTGTGGTAATGATGTACCAAACTGACAAGATTGTGGTAATGATGTACCAAACTGACAAGATTGTGGTAATGATATACCAAACTGATAGAGCTTCTTCCAGTTGTTATGCTAACCTCATGTAATCAGCAACTGACTGGGACATTGAGCTTATACACTTTTAGATGGCTGATGGAATGGCCAAGCAGAGCATATATGGAAATGCCCCCCAGTGCTGTGACGCTTGTTCCTAATCAAGAATGAATGCTAACCTTCTCTTATTTTTTTTGCAGGTTATCAGATTTTTTAACCTCACAATCCTGTCCCTCCTTGTGTATGCAGCACTCACAGTATTACTCATTGCAGCATATTCAGATGGTTGGACTTCACCTGATAAATATGCAGTAAGTTTTGTCTGTGTACAAATCTAACTCCCCCTAGGAAGTCAGATTATGATATTTAGGACTGGAAAACATGCCAAAAAAGTGAGTCTCTCCTCTTTCTCCCTCCCCAATAGTTTTCTCCGTCAAAGGTAACTGCATTAAAAGGTAATCTCATGAAAAAAACATTACTCATGAAAATGAACACAATACTTTAAAACAGAAAAAGTACCCTTTTAATTTGTTTTTAAACCAAAGACATCCGTATCTACAGCTGTGTTTTGTTTTTAAACCAGACATCCGTATCTACAGCTGTGTTTTGTTTTTAAACCAAAGACATCCGTATCTACAGATATTTTTGTTTTTAAACCAAATCTCCACCGAAGACGGATGTGTCGGGCCATTGGCGCAATAAAACGGTGACACAACGCATTTCCATTCTCTGGACTACATCCTGCTAGAAATCTAGTAGGACAATGGTCTTGCTACAAGGGAGATCCAGCAGGAGTTTGAGAATGAACGATGAAGAAGAAGAAACAAAATCTGTATCTACACCTGTGTTTTGTTTTTAAAGCAGATATCCGTATCTACAGCTGTGTTTTGTTTTTAAACCAAAGATATCTGTATCTACAGCTGTGTTTTGTTTGTAAACCAAAGACATCCGTATCTACAGCTGTGTTTTGTTTGTATACCAAAGACATCCATATCTACCCCATCGAGGCCAGCACCTTGAAGTGGTGATAGGGCTTAGTTCAGTCATCAGGGGCTGGAAACTAAGACTGGTCGGACACTCCCACTCGAGCAGGACCATAGTCCGGCTCAAGTAAACAGAGTGCCGAAGACGGAGGCAACCAGCCAAAAGGCACGCAGATAATCAGGTTGCTATGCACAAAACACAATGGAAACATGTCTGCATCTATAAACAGTTATGGTGCCTGTCCTGTGGCGGACGTTCAGGCAGGGCTGGTGCCAGGCCCTATACCTCGAAAGGGCCCAACCCCAGTTACTGGAAGTCCTTCCCAATTGCCCCGAGGAGCCAGGAGGCAGGGGAATAGAGCTACTGGCCAAACAAACAAACAAACGACAAATAAAAATAATGCACTGGAGTGCTGAGAGTGTCAACAGTAAAAGAGATGGATAAAGCAACAATTTGAAACTTGAAAATGTCCTCAGTGAAGAACAAGTTAATATATGCTGTATCCAAGAAACACACCTCAGCTGCGACATAGCCTTCAAAATCAGAGGCTACCAGTGTTACCGATCTGACCGAAAGGACAGGCGAAAGGGTAGAATTCTGACACTTGTTAAAAACAATATCAGCACATGTCAGCTGGAAGTATATATGAAAGGGGCAGAATACCAGATGCTCCACCTAAAAACAGACAGTGCAGAATTCCATCTCCTGAACTACTACTGCCCAAATGATAAACCATTGGCACTAGACACAATTCCAGACAAAGAGAGACTTATGGTGTGTGGTGACTTCAACAGCCACTCTCAGAGCTGGGGCTACGATCATATTGACAAGAGACGTGAGGAGCTTGAGAGCTGGCAGGATGTAAATAATCTCATCCTTATTAACCAGCCAGCAGACTCACCAACCTTCTACTCGAGAACATGGCACACCACCTCCACACCAGACCTGGCATTTCACTCACCAGGCCTGGAATGGAACATCACACATGTCGTTGGAAAGCAGCTTGGGGGTAGTGACCACAGACCAGTATTTCTGGAAATACACAATGAATTTACCAAGGACAGCAGCACGCTCACTAGGTGTAACTATAAGAGGGCTGACTGGAAAATGTACCAGCATTTAACCAGTGTTCTAGCTAAGGACATGAACCTGGACAAAGACATCAATAGAGCAGTGAGTGAATTAAATAGATGTATACTACATGCTGCTAATAAAACCATACCCAGGGGGCACGCAAACAAAAACTATAAACCCTACTGGAATGATGAACTGGAAAAACTGCAAAATGAGATGGAAACATCTAGACAGCAGGCAGAGAACAGACCTAGACAAGAACATCACAACAAATATCAGCAAACAAAGGCTAAATTTCAAAGATCCAAGTTACAAGTCAGACGGAGCAGCTGGAAAGAAAAAACAGAGTCGCTGAACCTAGAAAGAGATACTAGGAAATTATGGAAACTTGTAAAACAACTAAATGATGAAGGTACAGGGAGAAATACCAGGATCACACTTTATAAAGATAGAAACATTTTAACAGGTAAACATGCAGTTGATTACTTTGCAAATTCCTTTGTAGAAGACAATAACGTCAAAGTCAGCCCAGACAAACAACAGGAGGTTCGAAAGAACCAGCAAAACATTGGACATGGCGAACCTATACCTGAAGTCATGGAGGCACCAATCACAATGAGAGAACTGGAGCATACAATATCCAAATTGAAAATGAAAAAGTCCCCTGGAGATGATGGAGTGTCCAATGAAATTATTAAAAACCTGGGAATTGCAGCAAGAGCAAAACTACTGCAGATCTTTAACACAAGCTAGTCCACAGGTAATGTACCACAGGTGTGAAGAGAGGCAATAATGATACCACTCCTCAAATCAGGAAAAGATGGCAACACAGTCTCCAACTACAGGCCCATCAGCCTCACAAGATGCCTATGCAAAACAATGGAACACATTATCAATCTTAGGATGCAGTGGTACCTTGAAAGTGAAAACCTTCTGGTATCACAGCAAACAGGTTTCAGACAGTGCTACTCTACTGAAGATCAGGCAACCTACCTCTCCCAAGAGATTGAGGATGCCTTCCAAGATAAAAAAAACTGGTACTAGCAGCATGGATAGACCTCAGGAAAGCATTTGATAATGTCTGGAAAGAAGGGCTCCTAAAGAAATTGCGAAATTGCAGGGTTAGCTCAAGAATGTACAAATGGGTAAAAGCATACCTGCATAATAGAAGAGCCAGGGTACAATTAGATGGTCACAAGAGCAAGAAAGTTATACTGCGTCATGGAGTCCCCCAGGGAGGAGTCCTGTCACCCACCCTTTTCTTGGTTTACATCAATGACCTAGTTGCTGTACTACCACACAGGATCAAAGTGGCAATGTATGCTGACGACCTGGTGATCTGGTGCACGGAAGAACATGCAACAGTGGCCACTAAACAAATACAAAGAGCTATCGATGCCCTAACCTTATGGGCAAATAGATGGTGTGTCAGCATTAACACAGATAAGTGCAGCACTACACTCTTTACCCTCTCACCAAAACAAAAAGCCGGTCATATCAAGATAGATGGAGAGCTCTTGAAAGAAGACAAACAACCCACATACATCGGAGTTACTTTTGATGATAAGCTGACATGGAAGCAGCACATAAACAAAGCAACAACAAAAGCCAGGAGGAAGTTAGCTATCCTGCGAAAACTAAGTGAAACCACATGGGAGCCAGTGGGAATATACTCCGTAAAGTTTACCAGCAAGGCATAAGACCACACCTGGAATATGGTTCAGCTGTGTGGTGTCCTGCATCAAACACCACATTACAAGATCTAGATAAAGTGCAAAACCAGGCACTTAGAATAATGTTGGGAGCAATGAAATCAACACCCATAGCAGAGATGTAGAAAATTGGAAGAATGTAATCAATTGGCGAACACAGAGACACAAAAGTACTAATTCAAGCAGAAAAGTTTCAGTGTATGCCAAGTCATCCAATGAAGGAAAGATTCCAAAATCTAGCAATGGGGCGACTGAAAAGAAGTAGCTTTATCCATCAAGCTAAACGACTCCGTAGACAACTTACAGACCTACCTGAAGTTGACAGCCCCTTAAGGTCTGTACCAGAACAAACCCCTTGGAGTGAAAGCCATGGAATGCTTATAGTTATACATTCAGTTATACATTCAGACCCATGTGAAAGGAATACTGAGCGAGGACGAACAGAGCAGTGTGCAGCAAAGGACAGTCACCCTCAGTTTCTTGGATGAGGAATATCCAAAAGATATATGGGTCAGAGTATACACAGATGGGTCAGCACAGAATGCTGTGAGGAATGGAGGTGCAGGTGTATATATAGAATATCCACACACGCCTAGAGATAACAATCAGAACATCGACAGGGTAATTCTGCAATAATTATGATGCAGAAATCCAGGCAATTAGTGTGGCAGCTAAAAAAAACTGCTGAACTCCCAATTCTGGCCTACAGCATGTGGTATTCCTGACAGATGCAAGGTCAGTGCTTCAAGCTCTCCAGTCTGGAAAACTAACAGACTTGAAAAAACTACTTAGCGAATTGTCTTACCAGTATAGGGTAACCATGCAGTGGATACCCTCTCACTGTGGAATACCAGGAAATGAAAAAGCAGACCGACTGGCTAAGGAAGGTGCTGCCGAAGACCAACCAGATCACCTACCATCAGAAAAAACAGATGATCAAGTCAATAAGAAAGCCACAAACACCAACACAAGATGACTATCACTTTATGAACAGATCAGAACAAGTTATAATTCTACGTCTCAGAACAGGACACAACCGACTCCACAGTCACATGTATACAAAGTTCAAGATTGGAAACACGGCCATGTGTACATGTGGACAGGCAGCACAGAGTGCCAAACATATACTTCAAGAGTGTTCTGAGCATGAAACGCAGAGGCACATATATTGGCCAGAGGAAACAACACTGGAATCAAAGCTCTATGGGGCACTGTATGAACTACAAAAGACAGTGAGTTTTATTAAGGAGACAGAATTACAGATATAGACATGTTTCAAGTGAACGAAAGAAGAAAAAGAAGAAATCCATATCTACAGCTTTGCTTTGGTCTGCAGAAAATATTTGTTGTTAACTAACGCCCTATATATGATATGCTTCAGTTATTGACTATTATATCTTTTAAATGTAATGTTTTGTTCTGTTGTGTGAACAGTGTTGACTTGGACTTGCCTGAGTTGAGTGTGTGAAAGCAGTTTGACAGCTAGTAAGTTTGTCTTGTATGCACAAGAAGTTAGTAGAGTGTGTCAGATAGATTTGTGAGTAACTGCTCTGTGAGTCAATATCATAGGTGTCTCAACCAGTATCGATGTCAGCCCCCCCCCCCCAAAAAAAAATTATTTAAAAAATACAGATTTATAAAAACATAAGTTGACAGTTATGCAATATTTCAACAGTTGTCAATTATGAGAACAGAATGGGGGCATGGTAGGTGCATATGAAGGAAAGAAATTGAAATCCAAATTGAAACTGAAATAGAAATTGAAATCAGCGATTTTTTCAGTGTGTGTTATATGGATTCCCAGAAAGCCACATTGTTTTCCTCTGGGACAACAAAGAAAAAAGTGATAGTTGTGTTGTTTTGAACCTGTGACTCATTTAAAAGGAAGTTTGTCTTGAACAAAATTATTTTCCAGTCCAGTGATTTTGTAGCAGCAAAAACATGTTAAATTCTGCACGGATATTAAGTGCAAACTGTATAATGCAGAAAGATTTCAAGTCAAGCATGTTACTGAGAGAAAAGGCAAAACAAGAATACATCCACTTAGAATGAATGAAAGTAGTGATAGACATTAGTGGATATTTTTTTAAATATTTTTTAAAATATATATGGGTACCCCCTCCCCCCCCCCCCCCTTAAAAAGATTTAAAAAATAAAATAAAATAGAAATACAGAAAATAAAATAAAATAGAAATACAAAATAACATAGAAATACAGAAAATAAAAAAATAAAATAGAAATACAAAATAAAATAGAAATAGAGAAAATAAAAAGGGGAATAAGGATATTAACTTTTTACGTAATATTGAAACATTAAAAAAGTAATAAAAAATAAATATAGAAAGACAATATGATCATCTTTTTAATATATTAATATATAAATAAAATAAAAGATAAATACAATATTTAATCATCTTTTTAATATACTAATAAAATAATAATATCTAATAATACGAAATAATAATAATCCCTAAATATAACCAGGTCAATTCAGAAATTCCTGAAATTATTTTACAGCGAAATAATTAAAATTTATGAGAAAAAAAATATTGTATTAAAATATCATATTAAACATATATAAAAATTATTCATATTTAAAATGAGCAAAACTTGTAATATATGTTTTATTAATAAACCTATTAATTTATTTGCTAAAGAAAAAACATGTCCCAATGGTCATAGAGGAAGATGTAAAGAATGTGATAAAGAAAGAAAACAAAAACATTATCAGGACAATGACACAGTTATTTCTTGCAACAATTTTTATTAGGCCACAAAAACCAGTTTGACATAATTTTACTTGTACAGAAAATAATTAAAATGAACTGTGTTGAACTATAAATTTTCCTGCTTAATAATCAAAGAAATTCCCAGAATTATTTGTAATGGCATTCCTGCTTAATAATCAATGAAATTCCCAGAATTATTTGTAATGGCAAAGTCAGTCATGCATGTTATTTCTCATTCAGTCTTTATCACCCTGTCACATACAAAGGTTTACAAAGATATTATATTTCAGTGGTTCTCGAACTAAGTGTAATTTTACCTTTTCATACAAAAATGTGCATAAAAGCTATCCAGGAATGAAAACCTAACAAGTAGATTAAAATCTGCATGTAAATTTTGTTTAAAAATCATCTAAATTATAACGCTATAAATTACAAATAAAAAAAAGAAAGATTGAAAAATTTTGAACAAAATATGCCATTGGCATATAACAGAACATCAGAGTCTTAATATTTAAGTATATCTGCTTTGACAAGTAAAAGTTATAGGTGGACTAGCTGGATCTTTAATTGTGCAAACGACGAAATATCCAGAAGGTAATCTGTTGAAAATCATTCCTTGAAAACAACACACATCAAAATTATTGGGCACGTTCCATTTTGAGTAATGCTGGTCACTCTTACGATTGATTGAGGGCTGAGCACCATTTTCAATCATGTATTGGTTAATAATTGGAGCAACTTTATTTCTTTGGACATTGTTGTTAATATGGTAAAGCTTGATACGTAATGTCCTATGCAAGTTCATTTCAATTTTAACTTTTGTAGAAGCTCCTGCTTCTTGAGATGGCAATTCTGATGAGTCATCAACTGTCGCTTTCTTATTAAAGCTCTCTACTAGTTCTTTTTCATAAGAATCAGATCCAGACATGATGCTCTGTAACAAACAAAAATACAAATAAAAACTTAACGATTAATATTTTGTATTTTTCATTTCATTATTAATATTCCGTTACACTTAAGCAACATTAGCCTAAAATAGAAAACAGTCTAGTAGTATGAGGAAGTGAATTACTAAAAAATTTACATTTATTTCAGATAGAAATGATGAATAAATATATGCCAAAATTGAAAATATTATAGTTTAATAAAACAGTAGTAAAAGAAAATTTAACTTACCTTTAAGGTTAGTAGTATGCGTTTGGTTAATTTGATTTAGCTTGTTCTTCACTTTTCTCTCCACTCTCAAGATGGACGATTTTTGTTGTGTCACAGGATGTGTAACACCGGAGCCATTGCGCATGTCTGAACTCTCCCAACTTCGCGTTTTCCATTTTCGCTTTATAGTTCGGCGAATCTCAAACTTTAATTTTTCACTCTAATAAAATGAGTATAGAAAAATTCTCATGAAATGAAAACTTATCCAATAAAATTAATAATAATTTACTTCCTAGAAGTATTAGAGGTTTAATTGTTGGTAAATCAGGTTGTGGAAAAACTAATTTACTTTTAAATCTACTTCTAAAGGATTTCTTAGATTACAATAATCTTCAAGTATTTGGAAAATCTCTATTTCAACCAGAATATAAAATAATTAAAACTGGATTTGAACAAAGATTACCAGAAGAAAATATATCTCAATTATTTAAAAATAAAGATCACATTATAGGTAAAGGTATAGGTAAAGGTTCACCACATGAATTTTTAAAAGAAGCCAGTAAACTTTGCATTAATAAATCCCCAATAAAATGTTGTTTTTATGAAAAATGCAAATGAAGTTTCAGATCCTAAAGAACTTAAATTCTAAGATAAAAACCTAATGATTTTTTTATGATTTACTTTTAGAAAAAACAAAACAAATGTGAAGATTATTATGTCAGAGGTAGACATAGTAATGTTGATTGTTTTTATTTAGCACAACCCCATCAAGGCCAGCAACGTGCAGTGGTGATGGGGCTTAGTTCAGCCATCAGGGGCTGGAAACTAAGACTGGCCGAGCAGTCCCATTCGAGCAGGACCATAGTCCTGCCCAAGTAAGCAGAGTGCTGAAGACGGAGGCATCCAGCCAAAAGGCGCACAGATAATCAGGATGCCACGCACAAAACACAATGGAAACATGTCTGTATCTATAAAAAGTTATGGTGCCTGCCCTGTGGTGGACGTTCAGGCAGGGACGGTGCCGGGCCCTATACCTCGAAAGGGCCCAACCTCAGTTACTGAAAGTCCTTCTCAATTGCCTCGAGGAGCCAGGAGGCAAGGGAATAGAGCTACTGGCCAAACAAACTTTAAACGACCAATAAAAATAATGCACTGGAATGCTGAGGGTGTCAACAGTAAAAGAGATGGATACAGCAAAAAATTGGAACTTGAAAATGTCCTCAGTGAAGAACAAGTTAATATATGCTGTATCCAAGAAACACACCTCAGCAGCGACATAGCCTTCAAAATCAGAGGCTACCAGTGCTACCGATCTGACCGAAAGGACAGGCGAAAGGGTGGAATTCTGACACTTGTTAAAAACAATATCAGCGCATGTCAGCTGGAAGTATATATGGAAGGGGCAGAATACCAGATGCTCCACCTAAAAACAGACAGTGCAGAATTCCATCTCCTGAACTACTACTGCCCAAATGATAAACCATTGGCACTAGACACAATTCCAGATAAAGAGAGACTTATGGTGTGTGGTGACTTCAACAGCCACTCTCAGAGCTGGGGCTATGATCATATTGACAAGAGAGGTGAGGAACTTGAGAGCTGGCAGGATGAAAATAATCTCATCCTTATTAACCAGCCAGCTGACTCACCAACCTTCTACTCGAGAGCATGGCACATCACCTCTACACCAGACCTGGCATTGCACTCACCAGGCCTGGAATGGAACATCACACATGTCGTTGGAAAGCAGCTTGGGGGTAGTGACCACAGACCAGTATTTCTGAAAATCCACAATGAATTTACCAAGAACAGCAGCACGCTCACTAGGTGGAACTATAAGACGGCGGACTGGAAAATGTACCAGCATTTAACCAGTGTTCTAGCTAAGGACATGAACTTGGACAAAGACATCAATAGAGCAGTGAGTGAATTTAATAGATGTATACTACAGGCTGCTAGTAAAACCATACCCAGGGGGGCACGCAAAAACTACAAACCCTACTGGAATGATGAACTGGAAAAACTGCAAAATGAGATGGAAACATCTAGACAGCAGGCAGAGAACAGACCTTGCCAAGAACATCACAACAAATATCAGCAAACAAAGGCTAAATTTCAAAGATCCAAGTTACAAGCCAGACGGAGTAGCTGGAAAGAAAAAACAGTCGCTGAACCTAGAAACAGATACTAGGAAATTATGGAAACTTGTAAAACAACTAAATGATGAAGGTACAGGGAGAAATACCAGGATCACACTTTATAAAGATAGAAACATTTTAACAGGTAAACATGCAGCTGATTACTTTGCAGATTCCTTTGCAGAAGACAATAACATCAAAGTCAGCCCAGACAAACAACAGGAGGTTCGAGAGAACCAACAAAACATTGGACAAGGCGAACCTATACCTGAAGTCATGGAGGCACCAATCACAATGAGAGAACTGGAGCATGCAATATCCAAATTGAAAAGGAAAAAGTACCCTGGAGCTGATGGAGTGTCCAATGAAATTATTAAAAACCTGGGAATTGCAGCAAGAGCAAAACTACTGCAGATCTTTAACACAAGCTGGTCCACGGGTAATGTACCACAGGTGTGGAGAGAAGCAATAATGATATCACTCCTCAAATCAGGAAAAGATGGCAACACAGTCTCCAACTACAGGCCCATCAGTCTCACAAGCTGTCTATGCAAAACAATGGAACGCATTATCAATCTTAGGATGCAGTGGTACCTTGAAAGTGAAAACCTTCTGGTATCACAGCAAGCAGGTTTCAGACAGTGCTACTCTACTGAAGATCAGGCAACCTACCTCTCCCAAGAGATTGAGGATGCCTTCCAAGATAAGAAACTGGTACTAGCAGCATGGATAGACCTCAGAAAAGCATTTGATAAGGTCTGGAAAGAAGGGCTCCTAAAGAAATTGCGAAATTGCAGGGTTAGCTCAAGAATGTACAAATGGGTAAAAGTATACCTGCATAATAGAAGAGCCAGGGTACAATTAGATGGTCACATGAGCAAGAAAGTTCTACTGCGTCATGGAGTCCCCCAGGGAGGAGTCCTGTCACCCACACTTTTCTTGGTTTACATCAATGACCTAGTTGCTGAACTACCACATGGGATCAAAGTGGCAATGTATGCTGATGACCTGGTGATCTGGTGCATGGAAGAATATGCGACAGTGGCCACTAAACAAATACAAAGAGCTATCGATGCCCTAACCTTATGGGCTAATAGATGGTGCATCAGCATTAACACAGATAAGTGCAGCACTACACTTTTTACCCTCCCACCAAAACAAAAAGCCGGTCATATCAAAATAGATGGAGAGCTCTTGAAAGAAGACAAACAACCCACATACCTTGGAGTTACTTTTGATGAGAAACTGACATGGAAGCAGCACATAAACAAAGCTACAACAAAAGCCAGGAGGAAGTTAGCTATCCTGAGAAAACTAAGTGGAACCACATGAGGAGCCAGTGGAAATATACTCAGTAAAGTTTACCAGCAATGCATAAGACCACACCTTGAATATGGTTCAGCTGTGTGGTGTCCTGCATCAAACACCACATTACAAGATCTAGATAAAGTGCAAAACCAGGCACTTAGAATAATGTTGGGAGCAATGAAATCAACACCCATAGCAGAGATGCAGAAAATAGGAAGAATGCAAACACTTGGCGAACGCAGAGACACAAAAGTACTAATTCAAGCAGAAAAGTTTCAGTGTATGCCAAGTCATCCAATGAAGGAAAGATTCCAAAATCTAGCAATGTGACGACTGAAAAGAAGCAGCTTTATCCATCAAGCTAAACGACTCCGCAGACAACTTACAGACCTACCTGAAGTTGACAGCCCCTTAAGGTCTGTACCAGAACAAATCCCGTGGAGTGAAAGACATGGAAAGCCAATATACATTCAGACCCATGTGAAAGGAATACTAAGCGAGGACGAACAGAACAGTGTGCAGCGAAGGACAGTCACCCTCAGTTTCCTGGATGAGGAATATCCACAAGATATATGGGTCAGAGTATACACAGATGGGTCAGCACAGAATGCTGTGAGGAATGGAGGTGCAGGTGTATATATAGAATATCCACACAAGCCTAGAGATACAATCAGAACACCGACAGGAAAATTCTGCAATAATTATGATGCAGAAATCCAGGCAATTAGTGTGGCAGCTAAAAAACTGCTGAACTCCAACTCTGACCTACAGTCTGTGGTATTCCTGATAGTGACAAGGTCAGTGCTTCAAGCTCTCCAGTCTGGAAAACTAACAGACTTGAAAAAACTACTTAGCGAATTGTCTTACCAGTATAGGGTAACCATGCAGTGGATACCCTCTCACTGTGGAATACCAGGAAATGAAAAAGCAGACCAACTGGCTAAGGAAGGTGCTGCCGAAGACCAACCAGATATACCAATCACCTACCATAAGAAAAAACAGATGAACAAGTCAATAAGAAAGCCACAAACACCAACACAAGATGACTATCATATTATGAACAGACCAGAACAAGTTATAATTCTACGTCTCAGAACAGGACACAACCGACTCCGCAGTCACATGTATACAAAGTTCAAGATTGGCAACACGGCCATGTGTACATGTGGACAGGCAGCACAGAGTGCCAAACATATACTTCAAGAGCGTTCTGAGCATGAAACACTGAGGCAGACATATTGGCTAGAGGAAACAACACTGGAATCAAAACTCTATGGGACACTGTATGAACTACAAAAGACAGTGAGTTTTATTAAGGAGACAGAATTACATATATAGACATGTTTCAAGTGAACGACAGAAGAAGATGAAGAATTTAGCACAAAACTATTTTAAATTACCAAGATAGACAATAAGAGAAAATGCTAATTTCTTATGTTTATTCAAACAAGATGGAAAAAATCTTCAACATATTTACAATTATAACTTGTAAGCACTGATATGACAATAGAAGAATTTAAAAAGTTGTGTAAAAAATGCTGGAATAAACCATTGGGTTTTATTGTTGTAGATAATTCTATTGATAAATACTAGGGGAAATATAGATATAAATTAAATACTTTTTTACATTCCAAAAGAAATTGATTAAATTATATATTTTATTTACCCTAAAATGGAAGAAATTTTAAAACAAATACAAGACATAAATGGTCTACACGAATTGTTGTATCTGATAATAAAACAAGTTTTAATACTACATTCAATCCACCACTAGAATTAGATAAAAATAAACACTATGAAAGTGCATTAACTAACTTAGAAACCTATTATTCCTTCCCTAATATTAGTAAAGAAAATAATATCTTTGAATATTATGATGGAAAAACTTGGAAAAAGGTAATCATACCATAAGGGGCTTAATAGTTAAAATATATAAATTCAATAATACAAAAACTGATAGGAGGAGATTATGTAACAATTCTACCAAATAAGCAAACTTTGAAATCCAACATGACTATTAAACCAAATTACAAAGTAAGAATTTAAAGAGAAAAACACACTTGCTAATTTATTAGGATTTACTGGTGAAGAATATAGAACAGGAACTCATGAATCGGACAACATTGTTAACATTCTTAATATTAATAGTATTTTAATTCATTTAAATATAACCAATGGAAGCATAGTTAATGGGCTAACTAATCTTGTTATTTACAATTTTTTCCCATATGTTTCTCCGGGTCGTAAAATTGTTGAGAAGCCAGCACAACCTATATATCTTCCTGTATATTCTAATACTATTAAAGATTTTAAAGTAACAATTACTGATCAAAATAATAATTTATTAAATTTAAGAGGAGAAACAATTACAATAACGTTTCACTTACGTGAAATTTAATCCTTTAAAAATAGGTTATGGCTCCACTATTGTATACTGAAGTAAAGTTAAATATTCCAGACAATCAAAAAGAAAAAATACAACATGCTATAAAAAACAATATACCTGTTACTATAAGAATTACAGAAACAGGTAATGATGTTTTAGCATTAACAAAAACACAAATAAATAAAATAAATAAATCTTTTGATCAAAATAAAGGAGCTAATATTAAATTGAGTGTTAAACAAATTAAATATAATATGAAGATACAAGGAAGTTTCTTAGGAGCTTTAGCAAGTATGGCATTACCGTTGTTAAAAACAGCCGTTCCTGCTATTGCTAAACATCTAGGAATTGGTGGATTGACAGGATTAGCTTCTACTGGAGTTCAAAAACTTGTTAACGGTTTATATCTAAAAAGAGGAGGATGTGTTTGTCAAATTGAATCTGATGGAGAAGGTTTATATTTAGGACAAGTAAATGGTAGTGGATTACAATCTTTTGGAGATGGATTATATTTATCAAGAGAAGGAAATATATATGATGGTAGTGGATTTTTAGGTGATTTAGTTCAAAATATTCCCTTTCTTAATCTTTTGCTGTAAGTAAAAACTTTGTTATGCTATTTTGATTTTTTTTTTTACTATATTAAAATGGAAGTAAAACAACCACTATATCTAAAATTACCAACTGCACCAGCACCTGATACAATAGAAGCTAATAATTATAGAATTCAAAAGATTCTTGATATTCAAAATAGTTTTGAAAAAACTAAAGATGAGAGAGAAAAACATTAAAAAAATATTAGAGAATAATACATGTTATTAATGGAGCTGATGGATTTTTAACAACAACATCAATTGCTGTTGGTGCATCTGGATTAGTTTTGTTATCAACAGTTGTTGCTGCTCCTATTGTTATAGCAATGGAAGGAGTTTCAATTGGAACAGGATTGTTAAGTATTATAACAAAATATAAAAATAAAAAACTACAACATAAAGCTGATAAACATCAAAAGATTTTAATCTTATCTGAAGCAAAATTAAATACAATTCAGAATCATATTTCTAAAGCTCCTGAAGATGGAACAATCTCTGAAGAAGAATTTAAACTCATTTTAGAAGAAGAAAGTAAATTCAGAGAAATGAAAGAAGAAATTAGAAAACATACCACTAAACATCCTAATGAGTATGACAATTTATTAAAACAGGAAAAACAAGAACTTCTTCAAAGATTGAAAAGTTTTTTAGAAGAATAAAAAAAATAAAAATAGAAACAAAAATACTTATAAAATGTCTTTCTTACAAATAACAGATCCTCATAAAAGAAATCAACTGGTTAATGACTTTCTAACAACAAAAAGAAACATTCAATTAAATAATCTTAGTGAAAGAATTGGGGATATTGAAATGAAAAGAGAGTTTTCAAAAATATTTGCTCCAATAACTGAGTCAACAAAAAACAACGGAATTTACTCAAAAAGCAATTTCAAATATCCCAAAACAATTAGCTATAGAACACCAAACCTTTTCTGAAGAAAAACTGCCCCAAACATTTTCATTAGTAACAAAAGGAACTAAACTAGGTGATACTTCATTTGGGTTATATAGTTTTAGTGGTAAATTGTTTATAGGAAATAAAGAAACCATAATTGATTAAAATAGTGATATTATTATAGATGGAAATAAATATAAAGGAACTGGATTATTAGAATTAATAACTAGTAAAGATCTGCAAAATTATACAGGAGATGACAGAAATACATATAAGGAAATATTAAATACAACAGGTGCTTTATGGACTAAAAATGATCCAAATACAAAAAGATCAACAGGAGGTACTGGTGATAAATATTATAATATTATCAAGCCCATAAGAGAAGATTAATGGGACAAAAAAGTTTAGGACCTAGTTTACCAGATCCAAATATTTCCACATTAGAGTCAAAAACTTTATTAGAAAGATATAGATTATTAAATGGAAGTTTAGAAGCAGGACATACTAATGTAGATAGTGAGATGTCTGCTATAACAGATGAACTTTATAGACGAAGAGTTATTGATGAAGAACAATATAGAACTCAAAAAATAAATGATTAAAAATGCCTTTAATTATAACAAAAAAGAAAACAAAGTATTTTAGAGGAGAAGGATTTTTTTATTCAATGTTATCTGTTGTAACGTCAAAAGTTGTACAAGATACCATAAAAGAAGCAGCAACTAATGTTGGTAAGAAAGCTTTAACCGATTTAGGAAATAAAGTTAGTGAAAAAGTTATAAATAAAATATTTCCCCCATCTAACCAATCCCAAGAAGTAAAACTTCTAGCAGAACAATTATTTCCAAGAGGAAGTGGTTTAAAATCATCAATTAGAAGAGTCTGAAACTTCAGTGAATAAAAAATGGATACAATAAAAATATATAATGAAATAGATAAAAAAATAAATCATATAATTTTAAAATATGAATATAAAATATATATTTATAAAATAATACTATCAGTAATTATTCTAATTCTTTTATTTTGTTGTTTAGTTTATTTAATAATCTTTTACCCGCTCTATTTTTATAAGTAACTTTACTAGGATCAATTTGTTCAATATATTTTTATTTGATTTTTGAATTATTTCATTATTTAATTTATCATCACCAATTATTGTTTGATATTCATTAATTAAACATTCTGTTTTTCTTTTTTTTTTGAAATTTCGAATACCTTCTTCCCACACAAAAATATTCACAAGATCACTTGGAACTCACCTGATAAAATAACCAAAAACCAGATAGACCATTTTTGTATTAACAGAAAATTTAGTTTAGCTGTACAGGAAGTAAAAAGTTTTAGAGGAGCAGATATTGGAAGTGATCACAATCTCTGCATAGCTAAGCTAAAAATCAAACTTAAAAAACATCAAAAGACCATCTACCACAGGAAAATTGATACAAAACATCTACTAGAAAGTAATTTACAAGAAGAATACAACAACAAAATCAACAATCAATACACCGCCTTAGATAAGACATCTGAATTAGTAAATCCTATAACATCCATAGAAACGAAATGGGAGAATTTTAGAAATACTGCAATAAATGCGGCTTTGGATACAGCCGGTCTCATATAAAACAATAAGAAGAAATGGATAAGCGAGAACACTTGGTAAAAAATCCAAAACCGTAAAGAGATGAAGCAAAAAATACTTGCTGCAAAAACCACTCAAGACGAGGAACAAAATAGACTCACATACGCACTTTTAGACAAAAAAGTTAAAGCGAGCGCTAGAAAGGACAGGAAGAATTATATAAACAACTTATCATTGGAAGCTGAATCAGCCTCACAACACAACAACAGCAAGATACTACACCACATAACCAAACAACTGTGCAATCAGCCACTTATCCCAAACGCATCTATTAAAGACAAAAATGGCAAAGTTCTAACAACAACTGAACAACAAAAGCAAAGATGGGCAGAACATTTCCAAGATCTTCTTAACAGACTACCACCCCAATCTACTCCAAATCTAGAGAAAGAGGAGACAGTGCCACCACTAGAAGCTTCGATAGAAAATTTCACCCTTGAAGAGGTAAAACAAACCATTAATATATTAAAAAACAAAGCAGCAGGTCAAGATGACATCACAAGTGAAATGTTAAAAACAGCAAATCATAATACCTTGTCATTTTTACTGAATATTTTCAATATGATTTGGAAAAACGAATGCCCACCCCAACAATGGAAAAATTGCATCATTATCAAATTACCAAAAAAAGGAGACCTAACAAATTGTGATAACTGGAGGGGAATCACACTGCTATCAGTACCTGACAAAATTCTTTGTAATATGATGCTTGCAAGATTAAAGTCATCCTTAGACAAAAGACGTAGAGAAGAGCAGTCAGGCTTTAGACCAGGTCGTTCCTGCCTTGACCATATATTCACTCTTAGAACAATAATAGAAGAATGTCTAGAATTTAGATCTAATCGCATAATAAACGTTTAATCTCTGGACTTTGCTGGTCTACATCTGGATATCGGATTAATAGTACAGTTTTTGCCTACTAGTGATATGGCTACAGATGTTCACCATTTACTAGAATTGTTAAAAACACTGAACATATTAGTTGCCACATAAAAAAATAGATGTGTCATTGATGCAATACAGTGGTAACACAGCATATTTCCACTATCTGGACTACATCCTGCTGGAAATCTAGTGAAACCATTCTGCTACAAGTGAAATTCAGTGGGAGTGGAGAATGAATGAAAAAAGTATTTTTTGTAGGAGAAAAGGGACTTTATATATTAGCACATGTTGAAGAGTATCTATGCTACTGGTTCCCATAGCTTACTGGTTACACACACCCCTTCTGATAAATTTTCTCCTTCAGTTTGTCAGAAGTTGTTCTGATTTCTGTAACTCAGTTAACATTATGAGTTAACATTATGCTTCATCTGTTATTCCACAAGATATTTCAGACATTATACCCACCATGTGTTACCGGGGTCTGAAAGGGTAGTAAAGAATGGTGGCTGTGTTGCCTGCCATACATGTTGACATGTAGTAAGAGATGACTAAGGAGGTTTTGGGGATGGAGTTGACTGGGATGGAGTTGACTCTCCAATCCCATAGAATGTCAAGTGATCCAGAAGGCATACAAAAGTCAGGCTGAAAGGTGCAGATATTGCAATCAAGATATAAATCATGACACAATGCATTTCATTCTCCAGACTACATCCTACATGGCAAAGCTTGGAACATGGTACTGAATATTTGCTAAACACTGACAACACACATAATAACATATATAAATTGATGTTTCGACCAAAAGGCCTTTATCAAGAATACATATAAAACCAAAAAACGATGAGCATTGATGTTCACATGGTAGAGCTAAATATGGAGATAGCCCGGAATGGTTGAGACTAGGTCAGAGGTGAACGAACACAAACAGAAAATATACAAAACACACCCAAATACATGTGAAATGAGACCATCAGAAAAAGGATAGAACAACATATCATGAACAGAGGAACCAAACACAAAAATATTGGACACTGATCAATAATAATAACAAAGCATGTGGTTGCAGTAAAAACGTGGCGGAAGATTGATAATATAAGCTCACTGCAAAACTTCACTACCCTGTTTCAAACTTTGCCTGTTGGATTTCAGTTTTCCTGCAGTGAGTACATGTTATCAATCTACATCCTGCTAATCTGCAGGAGTTTTAGAACAGATGAAGAAAAAAATATTTACAATCTCTCATCAACATCTATATTGATACTTGTGTCTAAAAGCAATCATTTATTGACTATGTTCCCCTTAATTTGTTGTGCAGACAAGTCAAATAATTGGGTTGCATGACACCATAGTTACTGGTATGCCTCTCTGCCTGGTATCTCTGACTTATAACACCTGTGCTTGCTTGGACAGGATTGTGGTCCTACTCGATATTTGATTGGCCACCAATCTTAGTTTCCAGCCTAAAATGTTCACTTCAAGGAGTTGGCCATGATGGGGATATCTCCCTTATTGTAACCAACATGTCCAATGTCCATGCTTGTTTGTTGGTAAAGGTATGCCCCATGGCAGCAACTAGCCTTGGTTATAATTCTTCATGTACTAAGCCGCAGCAACTAGTAGGTGTGATGGACAGTTCCCATCCTTGCTGTCTTTACCTCCCCTAACTCATGCGTCAGGTACTCATTTATAGCTGAGTCGACTGGAGGAGTGGTCGTGTCAAGCGAGAAATCACAACCCGGAATTTTTTTGTCCGGGCGTGGTTTTGAACCTGGCACGCTGTAACCCAGTGATAGAAAGCAAGTTCACTATCAACTAGGCTACCGCGCTCCTTGTTTGTTGACATTCATCCTAAAATAACCACTTTTATTTTTCTGTATAACAACGTCATGGTATTCTTGTAATCACTTTAAACTTTTACAGGGTGGGATAGACCAACACCATAACCACCAATGCATCTTAGTTGTCTCAGGCTCAAGTTCAGGCCCAGGGAACATACGTGTGATTCCATGTCATTTGAAGTTCATCATCATTTATCTAACATTTATATTAGCAACATTATGCAAGAAACATTAGACAGTGGAATCCCTCTATAACACATTCTTTTTATAACAAATTTCCCTATATAACAACACTTTTCAATATCCCCAATTATATTATCCTTTATTGTTAGTACTGCTGTAAATAGTGAATTTCTGTTATTACATACATATTTCGTCAGTCCGGACCAAGTTGTTACAATGAGATTCCACTGTGTTATCTTATTCTCACTGTTATCACTTCTTATTTGTGTTAGTGTAGCACTCTCCTCTTTGTCAGATCTCCTCATGCATTTTGGTTATTATATATTGTTCACTCTTCTGATTTGCATACTGCCAATCACTTCCAATACTAAAGGACCTCTGTGTCACAATGCTAAACCTTCTAGCATTTCCTCTCTTGCTTAAACACAAAATTCTATAACAAATGAAGCTGTGAGTAATCTAATTAGTCTTTCTTTTCCTTTTGCTTTATACTCCTTTATACATTGCAACATTAGGGGTAGAAGAGTTCTCTGGAGATGGCCTGTTATGTGCTTCATATATGTTTGTTTTCGTTGATGCTTTTATTTATGTAATCCATCTTTTGCACAGTCTACCCATGGCTTTGTATCCATCGTGTCTGTATAGCAATGCTTTTTGATGATAGGCTGTCTGATGGTAGTCTGGAAGCATGTGAAAACCACTTAATCTGTCATTGTCTGATGTAATCCAGGATTGGCATTGTGTTTGTTAGTCTTCTGATGTTTTCACTTTTGATTCTGTCTCTTATTTTTACTCTGAGAATTCTATGTAGAAAAGTAATTTCTGTTGTAAAAAGTTTTCTTTTGTCTTTTGTTGTTAGCGTCCAAGTTTGACATTGGTAGCATTGTGATGGTATGAGGTAGCATTGTGATGGTATGATGATCATTTTATATACCGGTAGTACAGTTTTAGTGATCATGTCTACATGTTTGTTTTTGAAAATTGGAGACATCTTCCCTAAGTTCTGATATGCTAAGTTGCTAACTAACTAGTAGCTCTGATTTATTCAACTCATTCTAGCATATCTCAATCCACAGCCTGACAGCAGAATGAGGGAAGTCCATATTTTTGTAACCATATTCACAGTCTTGGGTCTTATGTTTGCTGTAACCAGTTTCGTGCAGTACATGGAGGTCATTTGTTGCGGTGAAGTCCCTCTGTGGTCTCATTGGCTGGCCTGCTTCTGTCCGTGTATTTATAAAAAGGTAATGAAAAGTT